>RAHM01000096.1:2708828-2917232 GCA_003713295.1 Parotia lawesii
TATCACCTAATTCACACCAGTGTAGATTCTACTTCCTCCCAGAGGGTAGGTAACTTTCTCCATGGACGAAGGTCAAAAACAGGGTTGTCCAGGGGGGTAAAATCCCCCAAAACAGGCAGAGAAATATTCCCTGCACTTTGGACTCCAACAACTGTGATGCTCTCTGACAATGCTTTGTGAGGAAAACAGTCTGAAAAACTGGTGCAGAAGTCTTTTTAAACAGGGAAAACCCAAGGCACAGTTTACAATAGATTGAAATTGAAATAGTATCAGGCTGAAGTAATGCGGGCAGGAAGCTGCTGTCTGAGCTCAACAAGGCTTTCCTTCCTGCTTGTAAATCTCTCCTGCTTATTGACAAAAAGAGATTACAGGCATGTACGGTTTGGTTTTGCCCTCCAGTGRTATGTGATTTCCAGACCTACGCCTCAAAGCAAACAAATGATCTTAAAGCTGGCGTCCATCATTTACACCAAGATCTCTTTCAGATTATCTTGAGACTATCTGGGAACTGGTCTACACATTATGCAATTACTGTGCTTGAGGCAAGTGCTACACTGATCTGTTGCAGGGAAGTGGCTGCACCTACATTTATTCCCAGGTTTGTGACTGTCCTCTGTGTTTTCGTCTTGCTCATGCCAGGTGGCTGGGACTGGGCTTGCAATTATTTATTCCATTGTTCTGTTTTTCCCCATTTGTGACCAAGTGCCATGTGAATATCGCTTAAATAAACAAACCAAACCATTACATTTTGCTTCTTCCTTTCCCGTCCCCCTTTCCGGTGCTACACTAAGGGACTTCCTCTCAACTCACAGATGGCTAAAAGTCCAAATTGTGAAATTGCAATTCAGCAGCAAGGGATCAATGCAATCAAAACTGTGATAAAAAAACCCAATAAGTCCAAACCTTCTTGCTTCCTAATCTTAATAAAAGATGAAAGTGGGCAGTACACAGGTTTGTGGGTGAGAAAATAAATAGTCACCTTTAGACTAGCAATATCCATGTCTGAAAATATTTGTTTCTCATAACTGGGTTTTTAACCTCTGTCCTGGTTGGGTAAAACATCCAAAATCTCTGGAAATGATGCAGCTGACTGCAGCAGGTGCTGGAGGAAGCACATGCAAAGCTTTACTGTCCCTGTAGCATTTCTGGGGTCTGTGGGTGACTCTAGCAGACAACATCTGTATTTGACTAACTGTAGCAAAATACTTTCTGCTAACCATTAACACTGCATTCCTGTTCAGCATTTTATGTAGAATATTTTTTGCTAGAAAACTCAAGAAATTTTGAATTGGTCTAAAGAGAATTACAGTGAAAACTTGAGGAAGTTTCAATTTTTACCAGTSCTATTCTTTATCAGACCTCTCTAAAGACAAAAACTTGGATACAACTGAAACACTTCTCTTCTCCCACTTGTAAAGCACATGCATAACTTGACTACCTAGAACTTTTGCTTTTTCCAGGTATAAAAAAAATAAACCCATCTAATTTTATAGCTCTCCTCTATGATAAGACAGTTTCTTAATGTTAAAGCTTTTCACTGTGACAATTTCCCAATCTAGCTATTAGCTTTATTGATTGAACAAGACAAATAAATAGTTCTAAACTAGGCAATCGTAAGTTCATGAATAGTCACTTCTTTTTCAATGCTCAACACAGTTTTCAACTGTCTTTCAAACAATTTATCAATTGACAATGCTTATTAAAAAGGCAAACTAACTTTATAGTCAAAAATAGGATTTACTACATAGAGTCATTGTGAACTATCACTTAGATCCTGTAGCGATTAGGCAAGCCAAAGCCCGCATTTGGCTTTTGGGCTATTTTTATTCTTTCAGAATATTAATGAAAACACTCTAAAAAAGAAGAAACAAATAAGAGGTCAACTCACAATGTCTCTAGGCTGTGGAGCCCATCAAAGCATTTCTTTCCCAGGGAATAGATTCTATTGTTATGGAGATGTCTGCAGGGGAACATTAAGTATGCAGTCAGGAAAGCACTCTGCACAAAGTGGGCTAAAGCAAAACATTTTGATGGTTAAATCAAAAGAAACTTATTTTCAGGCATGCATTGATTATATGCAATCATGCTTTTGCAAGAGCATGTATAGAAGGCACCTCTACCACCCTCCACCCTTTCTCCCAATACCTCTCCACCCTTCCATTTGGTTTCACAGAGGGGATCTGTTTTAAAACCACCTACACAATTCAAAAGTGTTATATCCTGGAGTTCCAGGCTGGGCTTTGCACAATGAATAGACATATTCTCAATGATAGCTAATTAGTTAATTAACACATCTTAAAAACCGTGTGTGGGGTGTGAGGTGTGTATTTGGAAGATGTATATTCAGAGGGTGCTAAGGGTATGGCCCAAAAGAGCAGCCATTGAGGAGATGGATAACACAGCACACAGGTAAGGGGCATTGGGCGTGCAGAATGCAAAAAGACACAAAGCCATAACACAAAAAGTTGTAGCTTCCCTGCAAGGAGTAAGCTAAGTAATCTTAGAAGCACTGTAACTTGCCTTTCTTTGAAATTACAAAAATTAGTAACTACTTCCTAAAATATTTAGCAATTGAAAGTAATTTTTATATATTTTAACCAATTCTGCCCCCTCGCTCCCCATGACTCTGAGTTCTGTCCATTTTGCCTTTCCTGACATGGAAAAAACACTCTGAGTCAAGCTCATTAATGTGAGTAGATTCAACTTGTAGCCACTTCAGGTCATTTAATTTAAAAAGAAYGCCTTCTTCCCAGATTTTTCCTTTTATTTTGTCCTCAAAATCCTACCCCTATAGTGGAGGGAAACTAAGGGAGTAGGGCTTTAAGAGAAAAGAAAGGCTGTGAATGAGTGGCTGCCAGGCCCCTTCAATATTTCATTCTACTCTGAAAATACTGTTAAAGATCAGAGGCTCTCTGACTGCTCTGCAGAACCTACAGAAACTGAGTCTACCTGTCCAGCAAAGGCAGGGATTCTGACAGCAAAATGAAAATGTTCTGTGGGTTTTTCCTTTCCTAGGAAGAAACCTAATCAACTCTATTTTTAATGACTASTCTGACCTTTAATGCTTTAGCTAGCATGAAGAGTGCATCTTCAAATTCCAATTACGTTTGGATCTTTAATTATAGAGGTTTTGACCTGCTCCAATTGACCATGCACTTTTGCACTGTGTTGAAAATTTGCCAGACTGTATAGAGTAGCAACCCAATGAAAGCAGAACCACACACAAAGATTTTGATGAGCCAAAAAGATCAGATGTTGTAGGTCATGAGGAATGATTCAATTATTAATCACTATAAAGCCCAGAAGATTAGAAATAAGCAAGGCAGACATCAAATARAGAAACCTAACTGAGCAGAAGCAAGCATGGCATGAAAAGAAATTATTTTCTCCTGCATTTCTTAACTGTCCTCTTACCACTACATTTCTGGTAGGGATCTAGAGAACAATGTTCAAGACAGCCTTTGTCTTTTCCATTGCTGACATAACTCTAGAAGGCCAATGAAATGACAAGTCCATCCACTCTCTAGCTAGAATGGGGTTGATACTTAATGTAAAGAGAAGGCAAAGGTTTTGCAGCACAAGTCAGCTGTTTATCCCCATTTTTGGGGCCCCATGTAGGCAGAGATAGTGACTATAACTGTCAATAAAGAACCCTGATGTGTGCCAGGTTCAGTGCTTACGCTGGGGCTAGAGTATGCTAAAACATGCTAAGCGTCTTACATAAAACTATGGTTTCTGACAGCCTGTAAACCTCAAATATGTAATTCTCTCTTTAATAATGCTAACATTTTCCAAAGCATCCTGAAGTTACTTCTCCAGCCAGTCTAGATTTTTTCCACTTGGTACATTCCCGGAAGATAAAAAGCTGAAACCATGCCTCATAGTATACCTTCCAGATTTTGGTGCCAGCCATGCATGTTTCAGTTAGTTGAACCGGTAAGCAAACATAACCAAATACAAAATTCCATATACTTTCTATGAAGGGAAATGCATATTTTTTCTACTGGATGGCATTCTTTCCATGTCCCCCACAAAGATTTCCGTTCATTTCCTGTTTCTAATCTTCCCTCATTCAATCTTAGAGACCACACAATTCATCCCTTCCTGTTGGTTTTGCTGACCAGATACAGTGATTTTTTAATTCCTTTGAATATTTTTTTGAGATGGAAAATTTTAAGCTAGATCAAAACAAGTGGTTTAGCAAATGTTAGTCAAACTGTAGGAAGATGCAATGAAATCTGTTTCTCCAAGAGGCCAAAGCCCTGCAAGAAGACATTGTGTCTGAAAAGCAATCAATAAAACTTACAGAACTACCAAACTGGAGAGGTTTCCAAAGGCATAGTCTGGTATGTAATGAATTTTATTCAGTGCCAATGTCATTGCCTGAAGTGCTGGTAAACTCCTAAAAGCTTGGACGGGAATTTCCGTCAAGGAATTATCGTCTAGCCATAGGTGTCTAAGGGAGACCAAGCCATTGAAGCAGTTGGGGGGTACATAGTTGATGTGGTTGGCATCCAGACGTCTAGGAGAAAAAAAACAAGAGAAAACTGACTTCAAGAAAAGAACAGTGGCTTTGCACAATGGCTATCAGAAGTTATCACCATAAACATAACCCCAAAGGATGGACATGGGTTGCCACTTCCAGTTTTAATTTCCTGGAGATTCTACATTTCCATCTTGCTTGCAGCCTCACCCTTGAGATCTCGAATCATGTTTACATGCCTGCTTTTCAGCTGGCTCTGCACAGACAGCTCTCCTTTGGGGCCATCAACTCACCGAGAGCACACGCTGATCATTTTTGAGCAGTCTCTCTAAACACTGGGTATGACTTTGTTTCCCTTCCCAATTGTTCGAAAGTATGGAACAAAAAGGTGCAAGAAACTCATCCAGAGATTCTCTTTCTATATGCTAAACATCCATTCCAAGACCCATAAATAGAACTCACTTCTGAGTCTCTGGAAGTTCCTGCTTTACCTTTTCTTAAATATTACAGTTATAGAATCATAGAATAAGCTGTGTTGGAAGGCACCCACAAGGATCATTGAGTCCTGCTCCTGGCCCTGCACAGGACCATTCCCAAGAGTGACTCCATGTGCCCAAGAGCATTGTCCAAACACTTCTTGAACTCTGTCAAGCTTGCTGCAGTGAACACTTCCCTGGGGAGCCTGTTCCAGTGCAAATATTGTTTATTCTAATGATTCTAATGAGAACTGAAGTTCACATTTTTTTAATAGTGGAACATAATGTTTTTACCTAGAAATTAGTGTTGCCAATGTGATGTATTTGTGTTGAAAAAGAAGTTACTAAATGCACTTTAGCTGCTGCAGAGCCAACAGAGGGAGCTCAACTGCACGCTCTACCTTTGCAGAGTCTGCAGGTGATGCTTTATTCTCACACTTTGATAAATAAGGATTAAATCTGCTGAAACTTTTTCAGATGTGGTGCTTCAAATATAATGCCATTTATTCACTGGCTTTTGCTTTGTTTTGCTTTTTCATTGTGATTCTTTCAGAGAAAGATTTAAAAATGCACTTCAGATTTCTGAAACTTCGTGAAATATCCAGCTGGGTATATGGGCTCCGATACACTTTTTCTGCTTTTAATGTGCTGCATTGACTTGTACCTTTTCCATAACATGAAAGCTGTGCTCTAAAGAATTTCATGAAATGTGTAGAGAGGAATAATTAAGTGAATGCTAAAACAGAAACAAATTTAAATAGATGTTTGAAAACACTACAGAACAAAGCCACACGTGGGGTGCAAAGAAGTAGCTCTGTACAACCTAAATTCGGTCTGTTTGAGAGATATGCCATACTCTTTGTGGTGGGCATACTAATCTCTTTATTTAAAGCTGCTTCCTCATTTACAGTCATGTAAAATGTCAGGTCCATTCCATCTCCTGTTCCATGCTGGCCCTACCTACTGCATGAGAACAAATAATGACTGCTAAGGCTCCGTGCCAGGCTGGCAAATAACTGAGACAAGGTCAGTTGGAACAAATTTATAAGGTTCAGTGTCAAAGCCCTTGTACAATTAAATTTTCAGTATAATAACTGACATGTCAGGCAGCAGAGACAGAGCTTCCAAAATAACTCAATGGTCTGTCAACAAATGGGTAAGGATGGAAATGTTTAGAAATACTCGTGTTGTTCCTCCCCCTTTCCCCAGGCAACAACCATGTTATGCCTGTGTTTTCAAATAAGGTATAATTTGAATGAGTAGATGAGGTTTCTTTATGTTCAGTCAGAAGTAAATTTCTTCCCTGGGTGATGCTGGTATGTAAACTAAGAAGTTACAGTTGCCTTAGTTTGACAGTTTCACTGATTAAAGAATGGAGGCTTTATTCAAACTACATGTGTTGCAGTATTGCAGTTAACATCTTGTTCAATAGGAAGCCTGCCTGTGCAGCCCCAATGTCCCCACTGACTCCACAGGAGTTACTCACAGGATGCCTGGCTGTGTGGAGAAGCCAACAGTCACTTGTTTGTATGTGACCCTGTGGCTGAAACGGCAATATTTCTGCTGTCGTCAGTGAGACCAGGATTTTTATCTTACCAATATTTTGTAGCAAATCAAGGGACTGATTTTTTTTTTTTTGAATAGCTGAAGTTTCCAAATATAAACCCACCCCTGGCTATGTAAACAAAACACACAGAAGAGAAAGAAAAACAGAACTGCTGTACTGTAAATGAAATTCTAGATAGTTGAATTACTGTTTAAATAAAGCTTGGAAGAAACAAAAAAGCTGCAATGATTTGTGCTTCGGGTTCTGTAACTGGATTACATATCCTGCAAGTACTCATAAGAAGTACTGCCTCAAGTGCTCTTTTGTTATCTAATCTTTTTTAAATTTCCAAGCACCGTTTTCCCTCTTGCAGATATTAAAAGGTTTCAGTAGTGGTTATATTTCCTGTCATACTGTAGGTAATGCACACTGATGTATAAAGCACTGATCAAAATCACCCTTTCCAGCCAATTGTTTTACATGTGTTGATCAAAGTTTTGGCACTTTCAGAACTAAACCCATTAACTCACAAACATGACCCTATTTATAACTGAAAATATATAYAGATAACTCGTGGTGAGTTTGAAAGCTGCTATTATATTCTAGAGAGGGCTAATTTAGGGAAACAGAAATACTTGATCTCTTCTGATAGGCAGCATGTAAATAAAGCAGCCACTATGAAATTCACCATGAGCTCACTTAAAATGTCTAAACCTTTCCAAGCAAAYGCTTGAGCTGTGTGGACTGTAACCCACTAGTGTTTCCTGTGACACACTGTGAATACTATGACCATGTGCACATATTATGAAAAGATGTTGTTTATGTAGAATGAATACTGGACTCATTCACTGGTACAGACAAAGGTAGATGTTTGAAAAAGATTTGATTTGCATTTTTTTTATCAATTTAGTATGAATGGATCTAAGTTTCATGACAGTGGTAGGTCTCTAAAGGAATATATATATATATATATATATATATATATACTTTCCCCCCCACCTTTTTTTGTACCTTCTCTCAAAAACAGCTGCAACATGGGTGTATCTCAAGATCAAGAAATTCCTTAATGTCTTGTGGGAGTGCCTTGTTCATTCATTCAGGTTTAAATCAAATGCTAGATACGGGATCAGGAAGGAGATTTCCCTCAAGTAATTTTTCCCTCTGAAATAAACAGCTATTACATGGATTGCCTCATCTTGAATGGATGAGGGCCAGAATACAATGAAAGGTCTGGAGAGGAGGGAAGCCACAAAGATGGATAGAGAAGCCAAATGTTTCTTCTGATGTTGAAAGCAGGACAGGTAAAACCAAAGGAAAATGGACTGTATAAAACAGGTAGGGGAGGCAGAGAAGTGGGAGCACAGGACGACTGATTTTAGGCATGGTGGATTAAAGAAGCTGTGCGCTTCTCCCTCTCCTATCACCTTCCTCTTCTCCTGACTCAGCTCTGTCATGCAAGGAGCCTCAAGTCAAGTCTCTCCACGAAGTATGGAGCACTGATGGACAGGGGTTGTGGACAGGACCTGTCTGGGGAGGGCATAAAGGGCAGGAGAGGGTCACTTACAGCCCACCATATTTGTTAGTGTGTGGGCACACAGACCCTCTCAAGGGTTTGTTCACAGGACTTCAACTAAAGTCTCATTTAAGTAATGGCAAGTGACGTCTAAACTAGCTCTGAAAAGTGGATGTAATGAAAATATAGCTGGCTATTGTAAGTCATGTTTTTCAAACCTGGTCTTTTATGCCGGATATCCCCTTCAGTCCACAGGGGAAAATGCCAGGACTATTGTAAAAAGCTTAATTACAACACACCAGCCCAGCAGTTCTCACAGCTCACTTTTACAGTACTGATACAAAGAATCCTGTATGGCAACAAGAAGACCAAAAAAGACAAATCACAAGTCACAGTTTAGGATCATTTGTTTCTGTCCCACTGCTCCATTTAACATGAGGAGGTTTCTGCAGCCCTGGGATTTTCAATCTGTAGTGTTTCTCTTCATATCCAGATGTGCTGCTCAGGGGTTTTGTCAAACCTGCATTCAAGACAATGGATGCTAGCCCACTGCAAACAGACAAGAAGCCAACAGCACTGCTATGTTTATACAAAGATTGGCTCTGATACTGGGTACTTTCAATCCCCACAACTGGGAAAAAGTGGGGGCTAGCAGGAGTTGTTGGGTTCTCCTAGGAGTCTGGCTGCAGACTCAGATCATGACTCCACAGCTAGGCAGGCACGTTTGGTGTGTGTCTGGGAACACTCACAGGTCCTCAGCCAACTGGCTCGGAGTGACCTCTCCTAGCCTCCCAAGCAAGGTGTCACCTGCTGGAGTCCCAGGGGCATGAGATCTACCAGATGAACCCCAGGAATACATTCCCCAGTTCAGGGGAATGTATTTGGCATGGGTCAAAAGCGTGCCAAGGACCCTGTCAACAGTGCAGCTGGGCAGGCGGCCACGGCCAGAGCCCGGGAGCGCTCTGAAGCACTGCCTGCTTTGCTCGGCTGGGTGTGATCACCACAGCACGTCACTGCACGGCCCCAGGACCTGACTGGAAATCTGCTGTAAGTCCCATACTGCCAAACACTCCAACAGCAGCTTCTTGGCCTCTCAGATGTGCTGTATGCTCTGGTGGGCTTCAGCCATGCAGGATGATTTCTGGCTAGCAGTTCTGAGGTTGAGAAATTTGTCTGTCTTAGAGATGCGATAAATCCCTCCTCTTTTGAGATTACTCATAAGACAGGAAAGACTCAAATGCCTAGCACCTTCTACTGGATGACAAAAAACCACCCCCTGCTGGCCTGGAATTGCTGAGCTAATACAGTCTCTTTGCACCCCACTTTGAGAGCAACTGGCTGATTGAGTTCAGCACATAAAAAAAATAGTAGCATATGCATTTTAGGGAACCTTGCACTTCTACCTTCCTCCCCTTGGTTATCAATCCAGAAAAATGTCTGTGACAGAGAGGGGTGGCCTGATACTGTGCTACTGCTTGATGTTTCAGTCACTCTTCTGTTGCCCAGTGCCCTGGGGCTGTAGCAGCTCRGAGGGTGAAGGTGTGCAATAAAACAAGGAGACTGCAAAAGCGAGTTTTGAGACGTCTTTGTGTATGTGTACAGACATCCGCATGGCTACAAACAACCTCAATTTAAAATGTGGGAAACTCCTTCTCTGGGAGTTTGTGGGTACCTGTTGAGGTACCAGCTTTCTTAAGAAGGATAATACCTTCTGTAGCCTTCATTATCATGGGGTGTGACATGGAAAACCACAACTGAGGTTCCTGTCTTTTCATGAAAACAGTTCTCTGGAGAGAATGTAATTTCATCAAAGTTGTTTGGTCTTCCAACTGAAAATCAGGATTATTAACAGAAGCATCAAATTGGAAAATAATTGTTCAAAGTTAACATTTCTGGGGGAAAAAAAAAAAAGCAGCTTTTTAATTCCAAGCCTGAACTGGAAGCATTTCAGAACCATGTGCCCTCAAAGTCTTCCATTCTTTTTTAGGCTAAGCATGGAAACTTCCCTTGAAATGTCAAATATTTGGGGGAGTAGGGAGCCAATGAAAAATCCATTTGCTGACCTGTTCCAGYCAAGCAACTACTGAGAATATCTGAGATGAATTCTAGATAATATTTTGTGTAAAACCTTGTGTCACCATCAGGTGATCTATAAATACTGAAATACCTTATAAATAAAATTTAAGAAATCTACGAATTATGTTGAAAAATTCTAAAAAATTTCATTGATACTACTTTGCTGTTACTTGTAAAGTCCAATTAATTTGCTTAACTAAATTGAAACTTTGCAAGTTGTTAAGGAAGAAAATATGGGTTTATTTTTTCCSTCTGTCAACTGTTTAAAGTGCTTTGGAAAATGGGTTATATTGCATTCTGCCCTATTTTCCACTATTAAAGTAGAAGTTCTTTAAATATCACAGGAATGAGAGCAGGTGATACAGTAAATAATGCTTGCTTTTAAATGTCCTTCATGACTGGTTTGACATGGGCAGTGAGATAGATTAAGAACCCTACCTGTTCTTAATTTTGACTATTTCTGTRTGTGACAATGCAGCAGTAAGAGCTGCTTATTAACAGTGATGTCTAAACAAGAAAATAAATAGGGAATGAAGTTTCATCTGTACTATTCACTGCAAAGGGTGGTGTTACAATAGCCCCAATAAAAGAATAGCAGAAGCTTTGCTTTTCCATCTGCAATGCCAATTACCCTTTCCTCCTTTGTTTAGCAACATTTGCAAATGGACATCTGCAACTTTTCAGTGGCTAGTAATATAAAATATATATTACTATGTCCAGGAAAAAAGTAAAAAGATTATTGATATGTCATTGCCAGTTTTTGACGTATCCCTGATTGTTCAAAATTACTGAAATTATGTGTCAATTCTGGTATATAAGGGATGTAATTAAAAACAAGATGATTACACTAGAGAAACAAAGATACCTATTTAAACAAACACATGSGTTAAATGAAAAAAGTTTGACAGAAAATAAGCTGCTCATCAAAATTTACACTTGAAAAACAAATCAATATACATATGTAAAACATTTTTGAACTATACATACATATTAAAAATCACTAAAAGTTTTCTTGATTTAAACACAGAATGGAGATATTGGTGATGTGGGAAACAAAAAATCCAGAGATTTCCTGCTTACAGTCTGTTGTAAAGAAATACATTTGCTTAAGGTGACTAATAGGGTTGAGAGCATTCAAGTGACTCTTTGAACCCTGCTGCCAAGTACTGAGTTGTGACACATCAGAGACTCTGTTCCTCTCTTTCAATCAAGGTATCTGCACACTCCTTTGTGCTTGACAGAAATAAATGCCATTTGAATTGTTAGGACTAGTAATCTGGATAATTTGTATTCACACTAGATTTCAGAGGAAAATTGTAGCCTATACAATAATACAGATACCCTTCTGCTCAAAACCACATCTCAAAATCAACATGTGCTGGTAACGTCCTTAATCCTCCTGCCACCAAGGGAACTAGAGTCCTATGCAAACATTGTCCCAGCTCTGGTAGCTGAACGCATTTATTAATCAAAGCAGCACATCTCTGGTTTTGACTACTGAACTACAAAGACTTCTATAAAATTGTAGAATATTTTAACATTGTTCAGTCTTAATTTTTTTGCTTCAGTGACAGAAAAAAATTGTCATTCATTTGTTAAGGTTTTCTCAGATTTTTCCCGTCAAAGGTGAAATTCACAAATCTTACATGTTTTTGGTTAACTTTTGTGCCTATTTCTCATTTTATAGTAATTGTTGAGTAATATCTGCTGTCTGAAGAAGAGTGATCTGTTCTAGAGGTAGGTCAAGAAATTTATGAAAATTTGTCACTCAGACTTGTCATACCATTCTGCATACTGGCAATAGTACAACTTGGACAATAAAGTGGAATAAATTGTTGCTTGTTCCTGCAATACATCAGTTCTTGTTCTCTGTACCACAGGCCATTTAACATCAATTAATGGTTCTATCTATATTGACAGCTTTTCTGTAATTTTTTAGCCTGGAACTAGATAATAGGGAGAGCATATCATCCAGAAATACCCTGGATGCAAAAATTTGTGAGGAATTTGCATTATGAGTGAACACGGAATATTAGTGTGTGCATATGTATATATTGTGCACACACGCACAATTAGATATGGATACTTCTGGAAAAATGATTCTAACAAAATCCTCTTCACATTGATTAAGGTATCAAGGCAGTTGCTATGGTTTGTCCCTTTGCATGACTGCCTTTCTTGAGTAAAACCACAAAAGGCAGAGATCTGAGTCCTGTCACCAGCTTTTTTTTTCCCGCATATATACTAACCTAAAGCAAAGAGTTAATGAGGCTTTGAGAAATCATGCCACCTGCAGACCTAAACATAATAAATAGAAGAAGTTGTTATCTTACAGAAACTGCTTTTGAGAAGGCTTTTAACCTCTTAATTACACTCTTGAAAAGACTCCTGCTATTTCAAAGGCTTCAAGAAATAACTCCTATTGTAAATCAGAAACCAATGCAAAACAACCTTGTGAGCAGAAAATTCCTAGACTATACAAAACAAGAAATTGAATCTCTGCACACCTTTATCTGACAGGCACAACCCCTTTTAAGCAAACAAAAGAATAATAGTTTTCTTTTCCTCAAAGAGGTCTCTTTTGCCAGTGATCGTTTTTCAGGTATAGTAGTTTTTCTGTACAAATCTGTATCATTCCATCTTGGGTCTGCTAGGCAGCTGTCTAAAGGTTTCTACTGACCGTTCCTACCCTCCCTCTGTTTTAATTCAGTCCTTTACATAGCCTGCACAAACTCTAGTTTACTTCTTCAACTTCTTCACCCAAGGAAAAAAATATTTGCAACAAAGCCTGAGTGAGACTGTCATTTTGTTTAGGAACTGTACTGAAAATTCAACAATCTCTTTCAGAGCAACAAAGGAACTCTTGTTGGCTTGGCTTATCATGTTTTGGTCCAGAATGYGTATAGAATGATGTGATCTCAGCAAGATTTTTTTTATTTGTTTAGCAGAAAGAAAACCTAACATAGTCACTAGACCAGCATTTTCTCATGACTTTTTCAAAGATCAAAGGAAAGAACTGTAACCTCAAAACTATATGGCTGAGATATTTCTGTCTGTGTCTGGTCAATAAAGAAAAAAGGCACTGACCAAATAACAATTATAAGATAATTAATTCTTAGGGCTGTTTCACCTTTAGAAACCTTAACAAATGCTTTGTATATTAAGGAGGTAAATGTAGTTCAAGACAGACATAAGAACATGGGAGCTACTACAGTATAATGCGTGTCTGTGTAATGCTAAGTTATACACAATGACATGATTTTTCTGAAAATAAATGAATTTCATTAATTTTGGTCTTCAGATTTCGGCTGAACAAAATGTATGCAAAATATGTTAACCTTCTGGTGGAACTTCTTTACCTACACAAACAAGAACATTATATTCAACATAGCACATTTCTCAACCAGCACACCTTAACTCTAACCAGATTGGTGCAGATGCTCATTCTACCATTGTCATTGTTAGACTTTTAACTGTGATGTTGGTGATCAGTGCACACTGTAGCAACATTTCTTGTGAAAGCTATTTGAACTTCTGGCTTGAATTCCCTATTTGGATCTTGTAACATTTTAGGAAAATGATTTTATTTGAGAGTAATTCTGCAACAATATAAGGTGGGCAACTAAAGCATAGAGAAGAGTCAGCTGACATTTTCCTCTGACCAAAGAACTGCTTCTCTGTTTTCAATCATCTAGATATTTTATGCTGCAGATTCAAAATCAGTAGATCCTTTAGAAAATTCAGTAATTTTTTTGTAGCAGGTAACAATACAATTTTGTGGATAATTCAGAAACTAACTCAATTTACTGCATCGTGTGTTTAGACAGCAAAAGTGTCTTTGTAGTTTCAAAACATGAACTGCAAGTGCAGCAGAAGAAACTCCTGACACCAAATTGCCTGAACAAGAACATGGCCGATGAAGTTCAGTATAGATCAGTGTCAAGAGACGTACTTAGGGAAAAGGCAATTCAAACTTTACAGTACAAGTTCTTGAGCAGCTACTAACATGCTAGAAAGAGGTCCTGCAGTTGCAGTAAGTATGAAAATAACAGCTCACCATTCAGTAAAGGTTAAAAAACTAAACAAAATAGTTTTGAATTAGTAGGAAAGCAAAAAAAAAAGCATCCATTCTTGCCCTCTATAAACCCATGGTGTGCAAGCACTTTAAACACACTGTGAAAGGCTTATCCCTCCTTCACTTGTCTCAGATCAAATACATGAGAACTGAAAAAAAGTTCAGTACCATGACAAGGATGACCAGAGAAATGGAATAGCTTCCACAGGAGAAACAATCCTAACAGACTACATCTGAAAAATTGACGAATGGAGATACAAGAAAGGTATGTAAATCTAGTGTACATGAATACGGAACTGCGGCTTTCACTTTCTCCTGATGCTGCAGAGAACATCAAATGTGGTGAGGAGTTCCAAGTAAACATCAGGAGGTACCTCACCATGCTGCACAGGCTAGCTGATCAGCAGACATGCTGCCACAAAAACTCATGAGTGCTTCACTGGCTCAAAAGGCAATTGTACAGACTCATAGAAGAAACCCCATAGCTATCAAAGCCACAATAGACTCAGTGAGTCCCTGAGTGCAAATCTCTGGCAGCTGGAACAGTTTACCAAAGCAGTATTAAACTCTTTGCTGGACCTTCTAGTTTTCCTTTGGCATCTGTTGTTGCAGGTTGGATGCTGGGCTAGGTCAGCTTTTAGCACAACCTGGTACAACCATTCTTACGCGGCAGAAGCACATCAAATAATTTCATTCATACCACGAAACAGCCRATCTTCACTCTTGGTCTAGCAGTTCTGGCAGGAGTTCTGTTAAAACTGAAGCTCGTGGACTGAGTCAGCACGGACAGTCAAGAACTATAAATACAGAGACCTGCCTGAAGCACAGAATATAATTAAGCATCTTCTAGTACACTTTGTTTCATGAGTTATTAGTGTTTTCCATACTGCTTAAAAACAAAAAAAATTACACCAAATGAAAAAAAAAGAAGGGAGTAATTTGGGATTCTGTCTCTTCCCTGGTAAAGAATACTAACAAGAAACCATGTTCTTGACAGAAAGCATTGCAGGCCAAGGAGTGTCTTCTCATGTCTTCTCAGATGTTGAACCAGTCTATAACGCTGCAAAGAAGCTGCCAGTGTCATGAAATTACTGGAACGAAATCAGCCACTTTTGATGTTTAATTGAGAGTACAATTCTCTCCAAAGGCAGCTCAAAGACAATTAAAAGAAAAAGTTGATTCAGCACATTACAAAGTGATATTAACAGATAATTGTTAGGTAATCATATGTTGCTGTTCATGCAAGTCTGCAAATTGATTAATCAGGTATACTCACAGAGACTGCAGGCTGCGCAAGTTCTGGAGCGCTTCGGTAGGAACCTGGCGTAGCTGGTTATTCTGCAGCATCCTACATTTTGAGTAGCACAAAACCCAGAATCAACACAGTAAAGATAATTTCCTTCTACTGCAAATTTCCTTCCAAGCTTGCCTTCTTTGTACTGGTTCTACTTCAAGATTACAAAGAAAGTTACACAAATACYCTGTTGAGCCCCAATGGTGTGCACCAGCCAAGCACTCATTCAAGACCAGGATCCACCTGGACCCAACTGGTTTGAACCACCTCCACCTGGAGTGCCTCCTACAAACAGCTGTAGCTGCAGGGCAGGCTTCAAGCCCTGTAAATTAGACCCTGGGAGGAGCCAAGGGGAGAGGTGGTTGTTTTCTGGCTGCTGTGTGTTGCTGGAGCTCTGCTCTGGGAAATCATATTAATTCAGGACCCAGAAGATGGCAAGCTTCAGCAATACTCCATCCTCCTGCCCCTCTCAAAAGCCCACTCTCTTCAAAGCAAACAAATACCTGTAGCATATTAGCTTTGTTAACAGTAGACATCAGCTTTGAGCAGGATTTTCAAAGCAGCTAAGGAAGTTAAAAGAATAAATCCAATTTGCTTTCAATAGGGCTTATAACCTCCTAATTGCCTCCAATGATTCTGAAATTTTCATTCTCATGTACTGATTTTGTTTTCTTCTGAAGTGATTGTACTCTGGTAAAGCTGTGGAGGACTGACTCTTGAAATCCTTACTCAGGAAAATGCAACAATGGCAAATATAACTTTGACCTGTGTGAGGCATTTATGATTTATTTTGAATAAGATTTTATCTCTATAAATAAACTGCTATTTTTTAAAATTAAATAAGTTTTCTCAAACCAAAGGTTGCTAGCAATGACTGGACAAAACTTTTTTCTGAAATATCACATCATTTAGCTTGCAAAGATTGAAAAATCATTTTCCATTCCTAAAGAATATTTTCCTCCTTTTGAATATGGTTTCATTCATACTACCTAGCATCCTTCTTTTGACCAACTCCTACATATATAAATATTCTATATGGATAAATCTGAAGTAGTACATGCTGCCTTCAAAAGGAGGCATATTCAATGGGACATTGTAAATGAAATAATTTCTGGCAGGCCTAAATCTGCTTGGACCAACAAGAGCTAGAGCTTGCTAATTTAAAAGTAGACGGAGTGGGAATCTCACTGATTATTATTATTAGCTCAGTAATTTTTCAGTAGAGATTTGTACAGTAGCATCAGGCCTGGCTTGATTGGAGGTTGGTGTTCTTGCTAATAATACAGTTTCTGTGAATTTTACATGGGCAAAGATCCCCTCCAGTGTAAACACTGTGAGATGTGGCTGCTAATAATTTTAGTAACTGTATGTAATGTCTTATTACTCCAAATAATATAGGGTTTTGTAATATTTTTATAACATATGTAATAGTCATTACATTGCAAAGAACAAGATAGGAAATGTGAACTGTGTTTTAAAATACATTGTGTTGTATACAATAATGTTTTTTTCCCTCATGTCTCTCAAGAAAAGGAAAAGGCAATCTCCCCCCAGTTTTGTGTGATCATGAAAAGTTCAGCCGAAATCAGGACTTTTGAGATAATTAAAGAAACTATTAACTGAGCCAATTTTTACCTTTGATATAGTACAGAGACATCTACTTGATGAGCAAGTTGTTTTTAGAATGCCATTAATGTTTTCCAACTTTTTTTAGGATACTTTCTACGTGAAAAAACACAGATTTAATGATGTTCATATGTATCTTCAATTGAATTGTTCAAAATGAGCTGATCAAAATATGTAATTTACTTGATCAAAACTTCACTGGTTAATTAGTTCCCTAGAGCTTTTAGGAAATCAGAAATATATCAAACAACACACAGTTTACTTACAGCACTTTAAGACTGAAAAGGCCAGCAAATGCTCCCTTAGGAATGTATGTCAAGCCATTTCCTGCAAGACGTCTGCAAAGTTTGAAAAAGGAAAAGAGTGAATACTTTTTCTCTTCATGTGGAATTAATTTGGCTGCTAAAAAGTGCAACACRGCTATGTTTGAACAACTGATGCCAGAGGCAGTAGTTTAAGAGCCTAGCTTTGTCATTAATACACTTTCAAAAGTAAAAAAAAGAGAGAAGCCTGTAACTGCACAGTTGATCCACTGACAGCTGGACTGCAGAGAAAAAAATTCAGTTTCACTGCAAATTTGGTTTACGGTTTAGAATGTACATTGAATTCTTCATATTCGTTTCAGGGATTAGAACAATCCCAGCAACTAAAATACAGACATACTGACAACCATTAGCATCATAGGATTTACAGGCATGCAGTTTTTGAATTGTGCATGTATGATGTCCGTGAACATTAAATTCATTTGCACTAATATAAAAATATATCCACACAGCAATGATTACAGTTCATTTTGAAATAACTACACATTTAACTGCTGTACTGGTGGAACAATAGTTTTCCCCATGAGCAGAATAGGTTGGCAGAAAGTGTATTTGTTAAAATTTGTAAGGCTTGCATCTTGCTCTCAGATTGCCTGAAGGCATTTTACAGACCTAGGTAAGTACACCAAACACATCTGTAAAGCTTGTTACTCTGACCAAAAAAACCAGCCAAACAAAAAACAAAACAAAAAAACCCCCACAAAACCAAACCAAAAACCAACTGCATCATTCTGTAAGGCTTGTGTCTAGGAAAGAAAAAATCTATTTGCTACGAAATAATGGCATTTCCATGTTCCCCATCAGTGCAACTCCAGAAGATCCTGGAAATGCTCAAGGCCAGGTTGGATGGGGCTTTGAGCAACCTGATTCAGTGGAAGGTGTCCCTGCCCATGGCAGGGGATCGGAATTAGAMGGTCTTTAAAGTCCCTTCCAACCCAGCCCACTCCGATCTTGCATTTAGCCTTCTGACATCGCAACTCAGCCTGAATTTGCTCTGATACCTGTACCCTACCTGGAAAACTGACTGGTAAGGGACAGCTTCCCAGTCAAGTTACTTGGAGTCAGCAGGGCCACAGTGTGTGCTCCTAGCTGACAAAAAACGCAAATTGATATGATGTAACCCCCTTTGCAGAACAAGTTAAGCCAAGTGGAATTGTACGTCCCATCAGCCAAGATATTGCACACCAGAATTGCAGAGCCCATAGCCCAGCTGGTGTGATAACAGAGCTGACGTTTGATTCGGCCTCTGGCCCCTTAGGAAAGAACACAGGACTAGTTCCAGGAAATTCCTTAGGTGCCAAGCTGACACAGAGGAACCTAGAGCACTGAAATAGGCACCAGATTTGCCAACACTGATCATGGAAAAGGCCAAGTACTTTTGACTGGAGTCCCAGAGATCCAGCACTGACTGGCCCTTAAATGCTCTCTTCTTTTGGGGTTGAGTTTTTCCTGAGCTAACTGCAGAGTCCTGTGCACACCTTGTTTTTAGTCACCACTTTCATACAGAAAATAACAAGATAAATTTGGTTACATATTAAAAAAAGAAAAAGAAAAAGGAAAAAAGAAAAAGAGAGAAAAAGAAAAAGAAACAGAAAAAGGAAAAGGAAAAGGAAAAAGAAAAAAGAACAAAAGAAAAAAAAAGAATAAAAGAAAAAGAAAAAGAAAAAATAAAAGAAAAAGAAAAAGAGAAAAAAAAAGAAAACGAAAAAGAAAAAACGAAAACGAAAACAAAAACGAAAAAGAAAAAGAAAGAAAAAGATTAGTCTAGATCCTAGCTCCAAAGACTTTTCAGGAGTTTTCAGTTAGTGGAAATGATTCTTTCCTATACAGACATCCCTGCTGAGCTACTCTCTCTGTTACATGAATGTATTTGTGCTCTGCAATGACAATCAGCTTCAGACAGAGCTGCTGGGCTTGTCTCTCACTGCAGAGTGTACTGGAGTCTGATCTCCAGGCATCTGAGAATTGGGCACACGCAGCTGAATTCCTGCAGGCAGATGTGCAAACCAAACCTGGTTCACTCTTGTTCCAAGGTGAGGCACTCATAGGCTCAGACGTGAGGGCCTTTTTTCAGATGTGCGAGGGCCTTCTGCAAGTTTCAGCTTTCATTCTGAACACAAATGGCATTGAATTTTGGGTTGTTACTGGATCAAGCAGGCGTGTGCTAGGTTAGGCACAACAGATTGTGTTCCTGGAAGTAAACGCCTTTTGTGGATCACTAACCAGAAGGGGCTGAGGACCTGTCTAACTCTGATTTCAGTTTTTATGACATAATTTTTTAAAAGAAAACCTAAAGACTGCTTCACACCCACAACACCCTTTTGCTCTGCCTTTTAATGACATGACTGGACACAATTCTGGACATGAGCTTGGCATGAACCAGAAAGTGATGAGTTTGCAAAACCTTACCGGAAAAAAAAGAAGGTGCAGGTATTGGGATTTTTACTTCAGTTACTGCTGTGAGTGTCATATGGAAAAATTAACAAAGAGCAGAGAACTAAACCCACATGCCTGAAGACTCAAGAGAGTGCTCTTTCAGGCTGCCATCTCTTCTTCATTCATGGTTGAGGCAATGCAAGCTGCTGAATGCACTACATGTTAATACCCCCTGCTGGAACTGTAATACTCTTTATAAAGTGGACTAGCTGAGAAAATCAGACGTATTTAAGAGTTCCTGGAGAAGGGCTGTGGCAATTACCAAGCATGCACCACCTGGCTGCAAATGCAGGACAGCAGCAATATGATTGGGACACTGTGCAGCTTTAAAGTTTCATTTCAATGTCTAAATACTCACTTTTCCCAGCTTTGGAGCATCTTCGTGGCTCTCTGCAGCAAGCCTAATGTTTGGCTTTTTTTGAAAATGCACAGCCATGTCCCTGAGCTGTTCTGAGTAGTAGTTACCTGAACTGTTAAAGTGAAATGTAATTTTTAATTCTTGGGTTTTTTCCCGATTCCAACACTTTAAAAAAAATTTTTCTTCTTTTCCTTTTAGATCACAACTTCTTAATTATTAAAATTGTCTTGTACAAACACTTGAGATAGATCTATAAACAAYATGTTAAACTTTTTCATAGGCACAACTTCTGTATTTCCTCAAGAGTTCTTTTTCAATCTCAGGTAATTCTTGAAGTTCTGCTTTGAATATTTTACAGTTTGGAAAGAGCTCTCACTAATTTTACAGACAGTGCTTAGAACTATCTTACATGATATTCCTCTGCTGATGCAGCAGCAGATCACGCTCTTCATGTAGAGCCTTACATATTTCAGCACAGGGCTACATCAAGTATATCACAAATGCTGGAACACATGTATGTCCTTGTAGTTCTCTCACCAAGCAACCTGAGAGTGTCAGAAAAGGCAGACATCTGGCAACAATTATTTTTGATGTAATGATGTTGTCTGACTTTCATTTACCATACTAAATCCTTTCTCATGATGCACTTTTCATGATTTTCTCTGGAACAAGCTCAGCAAAAGCACCTATCTGTTCCCAAGATGCTCTCTGAAACCACTTCTGGCACAACAGTAGCATCTTCCCAGCCCATCAGAATTCCCCAGCACTGTAGGACTGGGTAAAAATCAGCAAAAATTATTCATTCACATGGTTGTCTAATTCTTTTACTATCCTTGGATAAAAGTTAGCACATCAGTCCTTTATGGCATGCTGCAAAGCTCAGGAAATTCAGCTTATTTATTCCTGATAATTTTTAATGTCTTCTTTGCAACATTTTCTTGCTGTTACTGTGTTTCTATTCTCAGCCTCAGCATAAGGGAAAATTCATCCCTTTGTTGACACTACAGTATGTATCAAGTGTCTACCAGGGTTCACTCTTCTCCACTTCAGGGATTTTGTTTTCCATTACCTAAATTATTTGAGGGAAGCTGCCCAGTATTTTACTGAATTTTGGATGTACTTTGGATAGTAATTTTAGTCTRAATGGGTAAGTATAATTTTCCCTGAAAAAATGAAAATGGACACAGTACCTGTCTCTATAGCTCTCTATTTAGTTACTGATTTCTGAGAGCAGGAATGAAATTGCTTGTTTATAGCACTTACATGAGCAAATGGTTGACTTTCATTGTTTGAACAATTTTGAATCTCTATTTTTAAAAGTACTTTTATTTTATGCATTTTTGACATTATTTTAAAAATCTCTGATATTAGAGATATCTCATTAAGTACGTTCAGGCTTATACGTATCACATCTCTTTAATGAAAAAGTAATCAAAAAGGATCCTTTTTTTGCGCTGTATTATTTTAGATTTAGATTTTACTTACACTGGTTTGAATAATCTTGCAAATAAATGGAGTCTGGAAAAGTTTACAGAGAAGTGCCACCACACATCTCCTTCAGCACTTGTTACTTGCTATGCTTGGTGTCAGAATACTTTTGGCTTAGGCACAGTTTTTATACTACTGCAAGTTTCTTTCTAAAAGATGTAAAATAAATGAGCTGAGAGAAAAACAAGTGGCCTCCATACTTTAAATGGCACCAATTTATAAAATATCTTTCCATGCCATTAAGCTCCCGTGGCAATCACTGCTCACTGCTGGAATAGGTGTAGTGCTGTAGGTCAGGTTCGTGGCCTACGGACAGATCTAGGAAAAAAGGGCTCTCCTTTGAGTGTTCCCCATCTGTTGACTCCTTTGACATATTCTGACCTCTCCTGCAGGGTCATAGTTCCGAGAAATGGTGGTTATCCAGTCAAAAGAACATTCTCAGACAAGAGAACTAAAGCTCCAAAAATTATCAGAATTTTTTTTCTTGTTTTCCTTTCATTGTCTGAAAAGAAAAACTTCATTCATCAGAAAGAAGCAAATAAATATGATTTGTGACTGAGAACAGTCAACTATTTCCTTTACATTTCTAGTACAATAATTTTTCTTTGCCAACTCAAAACACCTTTTTTGTGTGGATGTTTTCTGCTTCAGGACAAACCTTACCTGGTACCAAGCATCTCCTCTGTATCTGCTGGGATGGAAGGTGAACTTCAAACACTAAAAAGTCTTCTCTACAGACAAAAAACTATGGCATTTAGTAAAGAAAACACATTTCCACTAACTGCAGAAAGAACCTGTGGGAAATCTAACCCAGCTACTTCTCAGTCTGCAGCAGACAGTGACAGTACAATATGGGTAGTGGCTGCTTTCTTTCTCTGCTTAAGTAAGATCTAGTCCAGCAAAAGCTGATCAAGCATCTGTGAAGTGTATTTCCAAATCTAGTAGTATCAAGACTAAAGAAAAGACGTGAAAGGGAGGTATTTGTCTCCTTGGGAAAAAGCATATGTTTAACACTGATCAATACTCATGCTGTGATATAACCGGAGTAGCGCAAYGGAATTTTCTGGAACAAGTTACTTATCGAATCTTGCAAGGTCCTAAAATGTTGGAGAATAGATGACACTCTGGATCTCGGTGTGGCTCAACATATAATGGGAATAAACAATGTGAAAGGAGTCAAGCTTCACTGTTATGAAGTGAAAATGCAGTGAAACTGTTGTAATTCTATTTCAGAACAGATACAATTAAGTAGAAATTAATTACACTCAAATTTCTGATAAATATGTTGGACTCAGTATCTGCTAGTAAACTATGATATGAATATCAGACTGACTCAATGTTTCTAGACTAATGCCAGTGCATGCCCTTTAATACAGATTAGGTTATACATCATTGCATCACTTGTGTTGCATTATATTTAATCAGTTCCCATGCAGTGCAATATCCTATACAGAATGTAATTGTGAGTGCCATCTGAAATCATTCTTCCACTGTGCAAAGATACAGAGGGATTTCTACAAGAATAATCCTGTGAACTAGTAGCCTTTCTTTATGTGTCCTTGACTCTGCACTAATTGGTTTGCTGATTTTATTTAAGGAATGAGAGCAAAGACTGCACATGCTGAGACAATGTTATCATGGATATGTTTTTATCTATATATCTATATATTTATATTATATGAGTAGGTTAATATCAACAGAGTCACAATCCAGTGAGTTTTATATTTGTCTGTTTCCTTGGAATACAGATGTGCTATTCATCATTTGCTACATTATATGCTACAGCAAACAAACTCTCCAGACAGAAAAGTGAAAAGAAATCATGTAGAAGAACCCAAAGACTATAGGAAAAAAATCTTTGTTTTTGTGAACAGAAATTGAAGCCTGAGACAGTGAAAAACCCCACCAGATGTGACTGTTCTGCTGTGTGTGGTACCTTCCTGAATTTGGTGCTAGTACACTAGTATGCGATGCAGAAAATTCCATTAAAATTAATGTAATCATGGACTGTGTCTTTTATACCTTGTGTACAGATAAGAGATTCTCTTTTGTAATTTGAAACCTCTTTCTTAAAAGCCTGATCCGCCTCCTCCAACTGCCATAATTGTTCTGAATGTCTGATAAAGATCCATGGTGAAATATCAGTCTCATTGAAGTCTGGGGAAAAATTTGTGCTGACACAAGTAGAAATGGGGCCCTCATTTGCATCCTACCACAGCATCACATTTGCCAGTAATTTACTTTTCTCTGAGGAGTGGCACCAATAACACTACTACCAATCCTAAACCTACTACCCCAATTTCTAATGGAGGAAATGGATATTGGGGGAGGAACAACATGGAAGCATAACAAGAAAACATAAATTTACAACTCTTTTTGTAAAACAACTTGTTCTGGTATAAAAMATTGCCTTTGTTCAAGGAAGAATTTACCAAACTTGGATCTTGCCTCAATTTTGTATCCTGTCAAACTTTGTTAAAGGTACACAAGCACACAACTACACATATATTTACTCCACTTATATAAATACAYAGCCAATATATAATTTATATATTTTTATTTCTAATTTTCTTTAGCTTACATATACAACAATAAAAAGGTAACATGAAATGTTCCAGCTTCTTACATCAAAAAAGCTTTGACAATATGGATACTTATACAGCACTTAACCAAAGTCAACTAAAATTTTGAGATAAGAGTTTAATTTTATATTTATTAATGATTATTCTCAGGCTAAGGCAATACAAAAAGTATGAATTAATGAGTGATTAATTACAGTGTTAATAATTCATGGATGATATCAACACATATTTCAAAATGTTTTTTAAGAATTACTTTGCTAGCCTAGGAATTTAAATATTAGTCTGTATTTTAATTATCTTTTTATATTTCAATCTGTCATATTAATTAAAACTATAAAATTACAGTAATATAAAAAGAAATGTGAGTCAAATGATCTATTAAAAAATCTGATGCTCAGAGAGATCAAAGAAGAAAATGTAAAGATACTCTCCTTGCTTTAAATAAGGGGAGGGGAGTGTGCAAGTCATAATTGTGCTGTATGTTATATTTATTGCTACTTACAGTTTAGTTGGAAATTCAAATATAACACAGTCTGCTCTTGCTTTAGGGCCTAATTGCCTTTTAAAATGCTTGTGCCAAATTCTCATAGAGTGTAAACTGGAATAACTCCAACTGACCTAAAGCAGTTGGAATGAAATCAATGTGTATTTGATCTTGAACTGGCTTTGATGAAACAGATCATAGATTTTTGTCTATGTTAAGAATATGGTCTAAAACATACTGTTTCTTTCTCCACTTATAAAAGGCACAGACTCTTTCTGCATCTGGCATGGTTGTGATCCAATAACTGCTAAAGACAACTGATCTCTTCCTTTGTGAAGCTGTCCCTAGCCAGTGCTGACAACAAGCGGATCCTTCTGCTGAACAGGTATCCAAGTACCTGCCTTCCAGTTGCAGCAAGGACAACTTCAAGAGGGACTCCAGCATCAGCCAGGACATCCCACACTGATTCCCAGCAGTGGATCCCATGGATACAACCATTAAGAGGCACTGCTTCTGTGTTTGAAGAATGCTGCCACCAAATCACAACTCCCAGACCAGTCTTAACATTGTTAAAATTTCTTTCTCAGTACTTATATGTTACAGGAAGATGGAGCAATAAATGGAGGATCATATACATAATATTTCCTAGGCTGAGTCTCCCAAGCATCATTTACACTTCTGATGCTGGTTTTGGTTTTATCCCAGTAGTGTCAGTATTATCAGAAAAGGCAGAAATTAATAATAATAATCATTAATAGCAGGAACTGGCTGAAGGGTACTGCAACACCACACACTATGATCAAACTGAAAATAATGAAAAATGTGTTAGCTGTTTAGTCATTTCAGTGTGATAGGCAAAGAACACAAATTGTGTAGATCCAAGTTTTGAGGCTGCTTCTGTCTTCTGAGTGGTACAATGAGGCAACAGCAATGAATAACTGGAGGAATTATGGCTACTAGAGGAATTATGGCTACTCCTCTTTGGAAATTCAAAAAAACAACTTACAGAGAAGACGTTGGTTCTACTGTGCTTGAGAACCTATTAGATATAAATTTGATGTGGTCTGAATTCCTTACCCATAATCCTAAGCAAGTGAAAAAAAATGACCCATGTAGGTACCAAAAGTTCTCACCGAACTGAAATCAAGCAGTCTACAAACAGACTGAACTTCCACTGACAAAAAAAGGAAATTATTTCTGCATACTTGCTACTGCAGTACACACAGAATGTGTAAGACTTAAATTAAAATCCTGCCTCAGGACCTACAGACACATAGCATGCTTTACCTTAGTTTAATTAAGTGTAATGTCACTATCTGCATTGATCGCAAAACACAAAAAGCACTTCCAATGACTCTTTTTGATGTTCTAAACTAGTTCCTAATGAAGATTGCTGGAAAATAAATTACAAGTTCCAGAAAGCATTTATAAGCTACAAGCCACGAACAAACTTCAACAGACACTCATAAGAGTAACGCAGCAGCACTGACAAGGTTTCTTGGATATCAACGTAGAACATTTATTGCTTCTACTTGCAAGCATATCTGAATGTTTTCACTTCTCTTTTATCTTTTTCCTGCCCCATCATCTCCCCTTCTTCCCCTTTACCCCACAGATGCACTGCAGTCCCAGTGTCAAGGTTGCTCCATGCAATTTGCATTAACATTTCCAGAATAATTATCTGTCAGCACAAGCTATTCAACAAGCAATGCAAGCAGCTCTGATTTAGTAAGGCATTTGCTCTGTTGTTTTTCTCTATCCCTCTTTTTTTTTTTCCTGTTCCTCATCTTGTTATTCTTGATAAGATGGCAAAAAAGGGCAATTTGGAGGATGTCAGGCTGACACATCCACATGGGCGAGTTCTTTGTTGTTACTCGTTTTGGTGGCATCAAAGGGATGGCATCAAAGGCAGTGACAGCTCCAGAACACCAGGGCCCTTGTTTAGTGGATGTAAAGGTTACAAGTTGTTAGCTCATACAGTAGGAATCTTCTGCGCTTGGGTTTGTTCTTTTCTAGTAAACCTGAACTGTGCATGCAAAAACTAGGGGAGAAAAGTGCTGTCATGCTTTCCAACTGATTAACTAGGTAAATATCTTCTTACTGTTTTTAACAACATATTTCAAGATAACTGGTGCACTTCCCTCTGTCAGGACTTAGAGTGCAGCCCTATATTAAAGCAAAGTTGGGAAACTACAGTCCTCAGGTACCAACAAATTCTGTCTTACAGCAACAAAATTCACAATGTGCCATGGGCCACTTGCTGGGCTGGTGACAGGTAATTCTGGCTGACAAACACCATGTATTACACACAGTGACACAGTCTGATCCACATGGATGCACACATGAAGTGAAGAAATCAAATTTGCAATTTATATGAAGAAACTGAATTCGCAACTTAGGTGTTAGATTGTGCACCGCTCTGAAATTATCTAGGGGATCACAAGTCATTTAGCAGTGACAGTTCTTGAAACCTTAGCTGATGGAGGTGACACAAACCAATTTCCACCAGGACCAGCTAAACCCTGCTGTGCAGGAACTGTAAAACTGGTGTTGAAGTGACATCGGAATGTGTGGACATTCTGAGACCACTAGATGATACTCCATTTTTATTTTAGTTCTGCTTGTTAGCTGCCAGTATTTTTACTTTTTTGCCTTAGATTTTTACTTTTTTGCCTTAGGTTTGCAGATTAACCTTTAGGAAATACTTTAGTATTTAACGATAATGTTCCAAGATTGTTGAAATAAATTGCAAGATTCCCTCACTTTCTCAAAAAAGTTTTGGACTACGGCTGCAGCACTTTCATGTTTTCTACCAACTTACATTGTAGTTAAAAGTACAGAATCTGTTTCAGTGGTAGCCACAATGTGCCAGCACCAGCACAAAAATAAAGACTGTACAGGACCAAGAGCAAATGCTCTCAGTTTTCGAAAATGTATATGACCAGAGATGTCAGTCCCACAACTCAGAGTCAGTGGGGAAAAGAACACCCAATTCCCATTAACACTTTGAAAACCTCTTTGCAGGGAGAAAGAGCAAACAGAGAGAGAAATAAAAAGAAAAAAAAATAAATAAGAACAGCTGATAATGGATCATGCCTGGTAATTTAGGACCTCAGTTTCACATATACAGTGGCCCATTGACCACTTTTGCAGTGTAAAGGGATTTCAACAGATTTAATGGTAAGATTCATATAATACATCTCTTATGTATTGTATCTGCAATTCTGCACTTCCGTGTTACAGTAAAATGTACTTTTAAAGGCACTTTTGCCTGAGAGACTACTGTAATAATGTTCAACCCGAAAAAATTTGTAGATATATTTATTTGATTTTAAGATCGTTTTAAAATAGTCATGCGTGTCAGAAAACATTCTTGCACTTGTATGTAGATTGCAATTAATTTAGGATCACTTCATTGCTTGATTTTGTAGAAAAGAGATTATTTGGGACTGTCCTGCTCTGTAGTAAAGTAATTGTAATACAAGAGTCTTTTGTTGCTGTTTTACTAAAACACCCAATTTAAGTTGCTGAAAAATAGCAATTTACTAAAAATGACTTGAAGCTTCACTTATCTGTGGAATGTTCCTATGTTTAAAATTAAAACGAAAGCCTTATATATGTGCATGCGTGGGTGTCTGTGCACATATTTATGCATGTGTATGGATATGTGGATATATATCTAGTTGGAGTGATTTTGTAGGTAGGTCTGATTCAAATAGTTTTAAATTATTATTGGCTTTCTTCCTCACTTCTCATTGAGACATTAATTTATAAAATAAAATAGTTTCAGGCACTGCTTTGAAGTGTATCTAATCACAAAATGTTAGGTCTGCAGTCAGATGTAGTTGCCTCTAAAACTCTTAAGAGTCCCACCCTGAGTAAGTCTTTAGATTTTTTAAAAAGCCTTTTTTTCATGCATTACTCTAATTCACTTCTCTATTAGAACAGGCACTCTACACATCCTGTATAATGACAAATGTCTAGAAATAATCCACATGAGAGTGAGTCTTGGACTCAGTCAGACTGATAGATATCTGCAGTTATTTTGAATTTATAATGAAGAATTTAACTTAATAGTGTTGTACAAGTTCATGCAGAGCAACTTGCTGATAATCAAGCAGCTGAAACATACTTCTTTCTTGGTGGGAGTTCTGTCATATATGCTTCAAGAGAAAATTAAATCTGAAAAGCCCATCATTTTCACAAAAGATTTTGCTCAGAATTAATATTTTTGAGAGTTAGAAAGTTCCAAGTACTTCAGTGTTTTCTAAAATTTTCAGAGGAACATGCACCTCAAAAACACTTTCAATATGTTTTACTTCAGTGATCATAGTCTTTGGTTAAGAATAAACACCAGGCATGGTCATCAGGTTTGCAAGAATGCTGCATGCAGAGGTGTCTAACCTTGGCTGTAAAAGTTGATCAGATTCAGCCTGGAAGGTCAGAACTGGCTGAACAGACCTGTCTTACACATCACTGCTCTAGAGTCAAAACAATTAGTTTAACTATTTTAATAAAACCTCAGTTCTTTCAGGGTAATCACTTATTAGTATTGCCAAACCAGGCATCAAGGGCGTAACATTTAAGCTGAAATTCAGTGATTCAGTCATGAGCTTTTATCAGATGTTTGAACCAGATCTCTAATAAAGGGATTAGTAACAGTTTGTATGCTAATTAGTTTTTTCAACACTAAAAACCCCTAAAAGCTGCATTTCAAGCTCCTGCTGTTGTTGTACTTCAGAGACCAGACAGATGTGTCTAAGATGGATTTAATTTTATGACACATTGCAAAGATCTCATAAGATTCTGTGATCTAACCATGAAATGAAAGAGTGAAGGTAACCTGGCTGTATTAGAATTTCTTTCCAGGAAAAGCCCAAACTTTTTTTAAAATTCTTTTCTTTAATGGCCGGAGGGCAATTGGGTTGGCCGGTTTTAGTAGGGTTATTACGATTGACAGGAGATTGGACAAGCAAACATGAACATGACGAAGAACTTCACGAGCAGGGGCTTTGTGGCATGATTCACTCCATATGCACTTGATACTGTTAACATTTGGTGTGTGACGTCTCTCTGTGTTATGTTCCTACCTGTTACATTATTTGAAAGTTGCACTAATGGCAAGACAGATATTGACAATCAAAGAAAAGGGGTAAGTAAAGGAAGAGAGAGAGAATAAAATGAAATAAAGCTTTCTAAATAGAAGTGCTGAGAGTAATAAAAATACAATAGGAAAAGAAACCCTGATGCAAATAGGGTATTGTCCAAAGTTAGCACACAAAATGGTTTCAATTTATTTTCTTTGGTTTATTTTGTTTTGGATTTTTTGTTTGTTTGCTTTTGTAGGTGCTGGCTGGAAAGGCCAGGTGGCAAAATTCAAATGAGCATTAGCGAGGACACCAAAAGTTGTCAGTGCAACACACACCTAAATTGCAGAGGACTGTATGCATTTCATAGCTTAAAACAGACCATGTCTTTGCAAGAAGGGTAGGAACATGACTTTGCATGTCTTACATGGGTTTTATGGTGTGTTAGCAGCTAAGCATGCTAAAAAATCCCAGGTTTTCACTTCTAAAAACTTAAAAGCCACATGTCATAAAAGGCTTTTAATCAATATTTAGAGGTACTCATGCAAATACAGGCGCCAGCTTCTTTCCACAAGATCTATGGTGCATCAGTTATAGAGTCTCCATCACTCCTCAGAAACCTAAATTTTCTTTTAAGCCTGGGCCATTATAACTAGAGTCACTGCCAAATCCAGGTCTCATGAATGCACAATACTTTTCACTTTTGGTTAGTCACCATCACTTCAAGCCAACATTCCTCTTTTGATGTTGTGCTTGATCAGCTAGTTTCCACAAGGCACTTTTTCCCCCCAGTGAATGTAGTAGATAGCGTAACTAAGCTTTTTGCAGGATTCTGCATTCTACAGTCAGCCTTCAGGGATGTTAAGTTTAAGAGTAAGGAAACAGTAATTAAAAGTGATTAGGACAAGAAGCCTTGATACTATGAAATGTGGACTCAATTGTCCTTGACACAGGCAGAACAAGGCAGCAGGTTTTGGTTTTGATTACAGCTTTACTTGGGATTTTAATAAACATGAGCCAGTATTCAAACTTTTAATATCCTGCTGCTTAACTATTTCCAAAAGAGCAATCCAGTTCTTTTAAACAGTCCTTGTTTAAAAATTTTAATTTGTTTGGCTCTGTCTCTGCTAGAGAAGTTGTAGCCTCATGGTAACTCTTTTATAAGTTCATTTCCAGAATCACAAGCAATTGGTTTTTTTTTAACTAAGTGTTTCCGCATGTGCCAAAAGTGTCAGGCTGACAGCTCTCCTGCACCATTTTATCTGGTTCCCACAGTAAGTATGAGAGACAAACACAGGAATGTGTCTAGAGCTGACTATGCCCATCACGAATACAATGATACTTACAGCTCTTCCAGGAAGCGGAGATTGTGCACAGGGTTTGAGGGCAGCTTAGTAATGTTGTTCATACTGAGATCACTGTAGGAGAAAACAGACAGAGACTTAACATGGCATGCCACAACTGTGGCATCCAGCTGTTCATTCCACACATTTTTAAGTACTACATTAATAAAAATTAGTTCCTCTGCCAGAATTGATGAATCATTATCTAGTTAGCACGTTAAACATTCCTCTTTCCTACGAGCACAGCTTTGTCAAACCAAATACAGGCTGTAGCACGTTCCTCATTTTCAGAGATTTTGGAATGTTTTATCACGCTCTATAAATCAGCTGGAACACTAAACAACACTTCTAGTCTACATAATTTTAATAAACCGCTGTACAGTATTAAAATTTACTTGGAGTAGTAAAGAAAACTACTATGATTTTTGTTGTTGTTGTAGCACTGTAGTACCCATGGTTTACTAGAGCAGACAGGCAAAAGCTAACAGATACAAAGTATCTGCATCATCCTCAAAATTTCATGAATATGGAAACACCTCGCTTTTGCCGTACAGACTGTTGCACGGTCATACTGATCTGCCTTGCCTCACATGGGCACATCATGTGTCCCCAAAACCCAACTTGATTTATAAAATGACATATTTTCAAATAATAAACATTCCCTTTTTGAGTGCTCTTTTGTTACAGGTACTCAAATGGCTTTAAATAAGTGTAATGAACCATAAAACAAGGGTGTAATGTGATCCTGCTCTGTAGCACACTTCCTGGTGGGGTTCCACGGTAGTTCCTGGTACAGGAAACTACCAGCCACATCAGCTCTGTCAGAGCTCATTCAAGCTATGTTTTAGACTAAATTTCATATAATACCCTTTTATTCTTAACTTGCCTTTTCATTGTTTTCCATTGTCTTCCCCATGCCCCACAGTATCATTAAAATTGCTTTTCATTAAGTACCAAGACTGTGAACAAATTGCATAACAAAATTCTGTGTGGAAGAGATGCAACTGTATCAAAATTTCTGTAGATTCTTAAAATAAAATTAGGAGTGACCTGCATATTTTATGCAAGTGTTATACAGTAATTTAAAACTCCCCACTATTTAAACATATCTTTGCATTTGTAGCAGCACTTATAGTTTCCAGCTACTTCGGGAACTATTTAGATAACTTTATTTCTTCCAGCTGTTGAGAGCTTACAAGGTAAATAAGTTATCTGTACTTTGGTGGGTAGGCATCCTATTCCTACTCCATCTAGTTCTTATTACTCACAGTCTGTTTCATATTACAGAATATATGCTTTTAGTCAGCATAGTTAATTTAGATGTTTGATCTTTTGGTGAATTTTAAAATGTACAATTTAAAAACATACTTCACATAGAGATTTTGAAATAAAGGAAATGTGTTAATACTTTACAACAATTATCAAATCACTGTTGAGTAACGTTTCTGCATTCACTTAAAAATCAAAGTATAATTTGAGAAATGTGTACTTATTAAATTCATTTTTTACTGTAATACTTTATCACCTAATTCTTTCCTAGTGTTTAGCAGGTTATTGCCCTCTCACTTTGATAAAGGCTCAAAGGATTTATTCTGGCAAAGAAACAAAAACATGGATTTATTTGGCAAAAGAAAAACTCATCCAGGTAGTGAATYATATACTACTGAATATTAAGATAAACCCAATATTTTAACAAGATCATTCTGATTATGATATTTTCAACATATGTCTTAATGGGTTTTTGGAAACATGCCAAATCACATTTCAGACATAAAAAGCTGGCCCTAGTGGAAGATGGGAATGATTCATCTTCAGATACACACATATTTAGGGCATTCTACAAAGCATTAACCAGGGCTCTGGCTGACCAGAAAAACCTGAAGTCTGCTTTTCTAGCCTATTAACTTCTGTTACTAGTAGGCAGTACTCATCTGCTTGTTACACCCACAGGACCCTGTGAGGAACCAGTCAGAAGCAGCCTACTGACCAGACCCTAATATCTTAAGAGGATTAGAATAAGAGAAGGTAGCTTCCATTACGTGCTTTGATGCCCAAGGAGAAAATCAACAATAAGTGCATTTTCCTTAATAACATCTTTAGACCCCAGAGGTGGATTTGCCRACAGTGACCTGCTATGTCCTAGTCTCCTTTTTGGACTCCACTCATGTGGTAAAGTATGTGTACCACATCATACGACAGAGGAGAACCTCTCCTTTTTCCCAGTGTACACYACAGCAATTTCTAACTCTTTTTAAACCTACCAGTTAAATAATTTCCTTCTGTTAGACTGGTTACCTTTTTTTCCAGATGATTCTTTTCTTGGAACATAACGTACAAAGATGTTTTTGTGCAACAGAACTACTAAACATTACCTATGCATATTTCACAGAATCAGGGAATTGTTTGGGTTGGAAAAGACCCTTCAGATCATCCAGTCCAATCATTAGCCCAGCACTGCCATGCGCTCATCACTAAACCATGTCCCTAAGTGCCACATCTACGCATCTTTTAAATACTTCCAGGGATGGTGGAGGTAACAGAAATTATTTCCCAAGCTCTTGCTCAATAATGTCTTTTTAAATTAGCTTTTAACATACCAGCAACTAATACACAGGACATTCCAGTCTATGTTGGCAATGTGCTATTCTTGTAGCTGTAAGGGTTTAAGAATATAAGGCAGACTACAGTAAGGAGAGGTAATATATTTGATGAGGCTAGCTGATACAGCTGGAAAAACTGAGAAACTTTCAGGCACAAAACCCAAAACTCTCTACTTCTTCCAGCTGTACCAGTTGGCTAAATAGGTGACATTATTTCTCCCTAAAAAAACCACACATCCTTTACACTGGCAAAGCAGTAGTTCATCTGTGCTCACAGTTTTTAGATTAAGAATATTCTTTCGTTTCAGAATTACCATGGATGCATTGAATCAAATTTTTGTTCACTGGAATGACTAAGGGGGACAAGCGCCGTGACCCAGAGTGACTTCAGGGGGGATGTTCAGAGAGGTGAGACAAACAAAAAGAGTTAATGTAATGCAATCAGTCACTGGGTCTCATGTGAGCAATACTGCAAAATTCGGGCTTCTGAACAGAAATTCCTCACAGTGCTCTAGAGACAAATAAAGGAGGTTCTCAGCATCTTGGTTTGCTAGCATTTTGGACCATGCTGCCAAGAAGACATGGCTAGGATGAGATTTACAGCCATTAGCTAGAWGGAGCACAACTAACAGCAAGAAACAGCTAGGTGGCAAACTCTAGGGTTACATATTACTATGAAAACCAATAACAATTGCAGTGGGTATGTCTTATGTCCTGCACCTATGACRGTTTCTTTCCTTCAAATGGGTTTTCTGATTCCTCCTTTCAGTGCTAGCCTGTCAAAATTAGCAATTTGCTCTCTCTAGGAAAGAGAAGGGGATGAAAGATGTCTTGCACATCAGCATTTGCAGTGAAATGCTCAAAAAAATTAAAATCAAGGTACTGGATCTTAAACTATTCTCAGTGGAATGGTTCTGATTTTGTATAGAATCTTGGTAGACTCTTACAAACTACAGTGATGAAAAACTTAGAATTATTTGAATACTGAAAACCTTTAAATAACTCAGCGTATCAGAACCACTCCCATCTCCCAGCATCACAGCACATACAAACCCCACCAATGTCAGTAGGAGCAACATGGTATGGGTATACCCTGAATTTACAAGTGCTCCTAATAGAGACAGTGATAGTACCAGATCTACCTTGGTGAAAAACACCATGAGCTGCCATACTGTACTGAGAAGGTAATATGTTATTTTGAACAGTGAGATGAATACATTGTCCCTTCTCCCACCAGCATTCCTGAAGCCTGTTTCCAGCTGCTGACTACAAAAGCAACACACCAGCAAATGAAACTTTCATCTTTTCAAAAGATAAGAAGCTTTGCTTCAGTGGCTGCATTGGCAACATGGCTCACTATAATGATATCTTAATCATACTCTGTGCCAATCAATCACCATGCTGTGCCTCTGGTGACTTGTTAAATGAATCCTATCTCTGATGAAATCTTTGAAGACCAGAAAATATTGAAAACTGCACCATGCACCTATCTGTTTTTTTCTTGKTGAGTAGATGAGCAAATTCCAAGCATTTGCAAAACAGCATCGAAGAAGGCAAATACGACAGGTCTTTGTTCCCCCAGTTTTATTGTCCATGTGTATATACACTGAAAAAACATCCAGTTACCATCTTGAAATTGAGTAGTTCACAATGAATTCCAGAAAGCCAGTAAAACAAGTTAAGTGAATTAGTTCTTAACATATAATAGATGAGTCTGCAGGCCACATTACTAACCTTCTATTAACTGTTATTACAAGAGATGTTTCAATGACTATTCATCTTGGAAAATCAGTTTTTCACATTATATTTATGTCTTTTAAAGGAGAACAAAAGTATGCCTAGGGATACATGCAAAACTTCTACTAGGCTAAATGTCTATTATACTGAATGGTACCAACTTGTCTACTCATTCCAGGTCTAATACAATAATCCTATATTGAAGACAATTAATTTTGTAGCCTACATTTTAAACAGTTGCAAACTGTTTGATTTTTAGAAAATTATCAAGACTTATTATTAGGATTATTAGTTTTGATTCTTCTAAGCTTGCCTTATCCCAACAAGATGTATTAACAATTATTTTTTATGAAAGCCTTTGAAAGATAAAGCACTCACATAAAATACTGATAATAGACTGAATGTAGTGCCTTCGTTCTTACCAGCTGAGACCAGTTTCTAAACTAAGACCATTTCCTTAATTCATTTACAGCAAAATTTGACACTAGCTTCCATGTAGTAACACAAAATAACGAAAACCGGTGAATCCTACTTCGGCCCTTTCCTTGCTCTGCCTATCTTTTTAACACAGCACTCTTGTTCCTAGTACTGGCAAGATACTAGCTCCACTGCACRATGGAAGAATACGTTGGCTATTAACTGCTTGCCATCCGCTAATGCAAATGCTTCGTCTTTTATGGAAAATTTCCTCATCTGCTACAGCTACTCTAAGGAGATAAGTCTATTTGCCAACACTGTAGTAACAGTAGCTCATATTTCTTACAAATAAATTGCTATAGATGTTTTCATTTGAGGGTATCAATAAATAAATAGACTAAGAATTATCATTATTTTGCAGAAAGGAAACTAAGACATATAATGGCTACGTGACATGTGCATGGTCAAACAGAGATGTTTATACAGCACAGAGGAAAATCACACTGATGATGATTTGTCCAGGACCCTTTTCATAAGATCACACTGTCTAGCCATGGCATTTACACCAATTTACCAAAGTACAATGCATAAGCTGTCAACAGACTCAGAAAAAAAGACTGTATTTTCATTTTAATGTTCCTAGATTACATTATCTTTCAAAGTCAACATGAAAATTGCTAGTCATGTATTTGCATGTTTAATACACCCATGCAGAGCAGCACAGGGCAAAGTATGAGCATGCATAAAGAAGCATTGTAAGTGCTTTCTGACAATTAAACCATAGCACTTCTTCTCGTAACTAGCTTCAAACTTTATCTGTGGTTCTTTGAAAGATCCTGTAGTAAACTATGATTAAGATATGAATTTCCACKAAATGATTCACATTTGAAGAGTACATCTTTGATATTGGAAAAAATCTTCTGGGAGAAAAAGTAGTAGATTAGCAGGAAGAAGCAGTAGAGAGAGCTATTATAGAYATTACACAGAGTAGGAAATCTCACTATCAAGGTATTCAAGGTAAAAAACAAGTGGCAATAGCATGGGTATTTCTGCCCTTCTTCATATTGATAATGACAAATGATAATGTTAAGTATTTAAAAATTCATTATCCTATGTAATATTATTTGCAATAGCAAATAAACAGCACCAGATCCCATGCTACAGGTCCACATGGAAGGGCTGTAAGGCTGAAAGAGGATTGCCTGTTACATATTTGTTACAGAAAATTTCTGTTACTTGACATTGAAGGTCACTCTTTCCAGAGACCCAACTCCTTTGTATTAAATCATGCCCTGCAAAAAGCAAATGACATTGTGTGGTCATGTGAGAACCGCCCCTGCAGTGAGTCTGCGTGCCTGCACACCTCACAGAGGGTTTTACTCCAGTAAATGGACAGTACTCCCTCTGTCCCTCTCACACCTTTCCTCAGCACACCAGTGGTGCTTGTTCCAGCCACTGCAATTGTAAATAGATATATATGGTAAGGATCAAGCACCTTGAACTTAGGGACCTCAAAGGTGATCCAGTAAGGTCAGGACTCTGTCTACATCTCTTCTGTGCTGTTCTGTATTGGCCCATAACATTGGATGCTGGCAAATCAGGCTGATAGGTCACATCTGGATTCAACACAAACTAACAAAATACTTTGGCCAGACTTTTGCACTCCCAACACCTGTCACTGGGTTCCTCTGATGCCATAGACAGCAAAATTTGGCTTATTACTGCACAAGCTCTGTAATAGAGTMATTTTAAACACCATGCATCATTCCTGAACATAGGCAATTCTGCCATATAAACAACCATCAGAGTCTTACTTATATCTAGACTGCAGAACATTTGTAAAGCAAACAGTACGTGCATGATTAATCTTTTCAGGAAACAATTTTGCCATTCAGTTTATCCAAGACTCCAGCAGAGGGAGCAGAGCAGAGCAAACAATTAGGGTCAAAAAAAGAAAGTAAAGATCAAAGATCAGATCAAACACACCCAGTGCTGAATTAATCTGACAAGTATCTGACATTTCATTTTAGGTACAAAGATTCTGGCTGTCTGCTTTTTTTTAAGATCAAATTCATGTTGCTCACTAGGTGAAATTAACCATTTATTTTCAAAACTGATTCATGGCTGTTCATTTGAGGCTGAAGACTCAGTTTGCTAAGGAACAATTACCAGGCTAAGTTACAAAGACATTCCAACATGTCAATCATTTGCTGTACTTAACTCACATATTAAAAAACTTAAATAACTAAAGGAGCAATTTATAATACAGAAGCCAGCAGAAGCTGTTAAAAGAGGACTGAATGGAATTCCTCTTCCACCCATGCCCACAGATTGTATTAGTACATTTTTACTTTGTGAGTTACTGCTTCTGCTGCCCTAGCTCAAACAGATTATATGAGTACTGCATACACAATTAATCTTGTTCAAATACTGAAACAATACACAACAGGAAAATAATACCAGTTTTTATTGTAATTTATGAAGACAACTACCAGCATGTTTATTGTGTTTTTCATCATTACCTGTTTGTTTATCAAGTACTGTTTATCTTATTTTGATGAAGAACAGCACAGTTAAGTTGACAAAAAAATATTTATTAGATGTGACCAAGTCTTGGAAGAAGAAACCCTTGGTTTCAGAATATTTTCTGCCGCCCCAGATGTTGCTTATTTTTATAACTATTTGTTACATAAATTACAAAAATACCTTTTTTTTTTTCCCCGAATGACTGGACACATTCATCCATTTTAGAAACTGGGGGTCCAATCTTCTTCTAATTCCCTGTCTATAATTTCATCCTTCTGGTTTCAATGAGGCTGTTCCTAAATTATGGTTATTTATATGAGAGGAGAGCATGTACAAAAAGCACAGCATAGTTTGTTTATGGACATATAACACCTTGTCTACAGCAGAAACTAAATCAAAATATATCTGAGTGTAAACAAAGATTCAAACTATAACCCTAAAGTTATAAAGTGCAAATTTCTAAATTAAGTATTATGGGTCACCAGTCAGTTGGTCTGAATACCTAACCATAAATTATGTGCAGCACAGATTATATGTTACACAAACCAATTTTAAAATTCATCTTCACCAAAATACCCAAGACTACTTCTGTGAGGCTTCTGAGGGTGAAAATTAATCATGATTAGCCTGATTTTGTTTGTAACAAGATACAGTGTAAGTAATTTATTTTGTGCATCCTAATTTGCCTCAACTGAATTCCACAGCATGGATTTGAAGAATTTAAACCCAAACAGCTTTGACAGCATCTGCTGCAGACACATTTCAACAGGGATGGTGTAAGCATGAGTATCTGGAAATCTGTGCACGACAGACCTGTATTCGGGGCAGGAAATACATGTCCTACGTTGCACAGTGCAAAGGTCCCAGAGGTACAGATGAGTGAGCTGGGTCCAGAGCTGGAAGATACATTACCATGTTAGGTGCCCTCAGAGAGACTAATTACCTCAGGTACAGCAGGATGATGCTATGGCTATTCCAATTTCACAACACAGGGTCTCTGCACTTTGTGTGACATAATGTAGCAGGTGTTCTGAAGATACACATTTGGTATTCCCAAAATAGTTCACTGCAAAATACACATACTCTGGGTGAAATTCTGGTTTGGTAAAGGAGGTGGCAAAAATATAAGTCAGCAAAGACAAGAGTCCACCCCTTTGATCTCCACTGATCTTCTAATCTATTTTTTTTTCCAATGATTTTTTTGGTACTCTTATCCTAAAAGTTTCCATTTTCCTATGCATGGGTGCTGAATCATAGACTCAGAATCACAGAACTGTTTAGGCTGGAATAGACCATCAATATTATCATGTCCAATCATTTTAGCAGAGCACTGTCACTTCTGCTTTTATTACCGTTTAGTTGTACCTTGTGTTGTTGAACAGTAATTGAAGAGTTTCAGCAAAGAAAATGATGTTATGCTACATTACACCTACTAGGGTTCTACTTTGAAGTACCAATTTGATCATTTTTGTGCTGTTGCTTAGTTGAAATAATTTTTTACAGAATCTTCTCTTTATTGTGTGGACAAGCCAATGGCTGCCACATTATCAACACACTCAGTTTCATTCAACGTTGCTACCAAAATAATTTCTCTCTAATCCAGAGCTGCTCATTACTTATGAGGATGCTGTTGAACCAGAGCTGGCAACTGATCTGTATTTAAAAAAATATCCATCAGGAAAAAATTTGGTTTTAATCGAAATCAGTCCCCTGAATTGGTACCTTGGTGTTCGTGTCTCCACAAGCCCAAATATAGAGGAGAAACACATAAGAAAGGTGAAGTAGTTTATTTCAGTTGGCAGTTTTGGCTTGGACTAATGCAGGCTGATCTTATACCTAGGATGTAAATATTGTAAACATTCTTCAGATATAGAAAGTTGCAGATTTTTTTATATGCACATCTTCCCTTTATGTCTGATAGAGCTTGTTTGCTGAAACACAATAGGCCTCCAGATATGCCAGCTCCTGGCTGGCTGACAGCCTCTTCCAACACTTCCTACAGAGCTCAGAGGAATGGCAAAGCTGTCAGATCTTTTCGTGACAAGTTGAACACCCAAATTTCTGCAACAGCAAGTGCCAAGAAATATGTAGCTTGGTTCTTACAAGATAATGCACTTGAACACACTGCATTTCTCCATCAGATAATGATTTCTTTTTTCTTAAGTACTCAAAATTCACTTTCATCATGAGATACCTCCACATGGACTGGTATAAAACAGTCTTAATATACATAAATACCAGGTCCTTAATCTTATACCGACATCAGTTAGACCCAGTATCCACACATTTTCTTTGCTAGTAACTGATCAGCTGCCCTTCAGATAGGCAGACTACCGAAATACCTGAGCTAGCTTTAAACAATTCAAGTCAAGGAGCAGGGTTGAGATGCTCCAAGTCACCTTACCAAGGAGAAATCTCCAGTAAAGAGACCTCACATGTTGATTGGGCTGGCACATATTTTTCATGTGCTTATACCAGCACAATCATCAGGGAAAAGAGCTGCACTCCTTCTAGTATAAAAATTCCTTCTCTTTTGAGATATTATTTTCTTTTACAACTTAAATTAATGGCATCAGAGCTTTACAATTAATGCTTGGAGGCAAAATACTTCAGAACTATTTCTACTGAGCTCAGCTGGTCTGTTCAGAGGATAAGCCAGTGTTTAGTAGGAGTGGAGGCAGCACTCTCATCCAGAAAAAATGATCCCTGTTTCCTTCCTTTTATTCACAGAGTTTACATAGTCCACTGTTTGGCAACCTCATATTGACCCACACTTCTTGTGATTGTTATGATCAACAGAAAATCTCTTCAAGGCAAGCAATTAACTGGTGCTGTTCAGCCAAATCCATTACCTTGTTGCTGTTTCGGGCTTCAAATATGAGTTTTGGATCTTACTGGAGATAATATTGAAAAATATCACAAAACATCAGTAGCCAAAACAAACCTTTACCAAATGTAAACTGTTGCTGCCAACTCTATTGCACCTGTGTGCATATGTGAAATAGTGTGTCCTTATACTGCACCTGTCTGGTCTGCCTATTTTGCTCACAAAATGAACTTTCCAAGATCTCTTTTATTTGGCTATTCCAAATGTTATAAAAATGTTGGAAACAATCAGCTGCCCTATTATTTACATGTCTTAAAACCTCTAATACAGCAAGTCAATGTCAGCACAGGAACAGTGCCTGGGGGTAAACACCTGGCTCCACTGATGCTGGTAGCAAAACTCCCAGGGACTCCCACGGATGGAAGACATCATCCCAGGCCTACGAGTTCCTAATGCCAGGTTCTACCCAATAGGCAGTATTTCATGGTTGTGGAAATTATGCAACAGCACACTGGCATGCCTGCAGTCGAGCATGTTGTACTGATAGGTTCACAGAGAAGTTTTCTACATATTTTTTTCAGCCCTTTCATAATTTCCAAAATCTGTTAAATTAAAGGCAAGATGTCATGTGGGTCACTAAGGAGTGGAAATTTTGTGCTGTTACAGCCTTTCTTTGTTTTCTGTTTGGTTGTCATGCCTGATTCAATTTTTTCAGTACTTAACTTTTCATTCCGGGTGTTTTTTCAAAGTGACGAGCTGATTCTGCTAATTTTTCCTTTCTCATCCTCTCTTTTCCATAGCCTTTGCTCAATTTTTCTTTAACATCAAGTTCAGGTTTCCAGTCAACTCCATCAGAAAACCAGAAGGATTACTCAGAATAAWGTACAGTGGGATGGAGGGAGAGACTGAAATGTTAATGGTTAAAAGGTCAAACAATTGGCCATTTGCAAAAGCAGTGGGTGCTTTCCTGACAATGTGCAAGGTAACAGCCCAGGGGCACAGGGTGTGAGCACCAGAGGATGACCACCAGAAATCACCCTCCGTTTAGCAAGAAGCTGGGATTTGAGCCAGACAAGGGAAGAGGCTGATAAGAAGCAGATCCTGGGAGGTGGGGTAGTGTTTTTATCATGTCCTCCCTTAAACAACTGGCTCAGGTGTAACACTTCCCTCTGGGAGAGATACTGGGACATTCATACGTAGGTCTGAAGGCGTTCATCTCTTCTGATGGGGCATAATTGGCTCAACTACTCTAATGAGAGGTAGCTGTCATGTCTTAGGCGTCATAAACCATCAAAGACTCCCAAAGCACCCCCCGACTCATTTCTAGGTCTTTCCACCAGAAGACTGCACATGATCCACAGTGTTGCATCCAACAGCGTAAAATTCCTCCCCCCGGCCCCACCAAGAGAAGATACCTGGGCATTCCCACTTGAACCTCACCGTACCTTAACCCATTGAACTTTGTGTTTCGTGGGCTTCCCCCACCCCTAGCAGATCAAGACTGTGACCATCTCTTGGATAGCAGACATCTAAATTGTACAATCAAGTTTCGTTGCTGGATCCATGGGTGGTAATATCTTTCTACTCTTATCCTTTCTTTCTTTCTTTCTTTCTTATTCTAACAACTTCTCAAAATATGTTGTAAGCTAGACAAAAAAAATTCAGTCAATGCCTTGTAAGTGCCTTTGTATGTCTGGATAAGTTAAAGTTGCCTAAGTTTATTTAAAATTTGCCAAGTACCTTATTCTACCTTAATGTTCTAAAGTTTGCAAGTAAAAGTTTGGTACTGAACGTCCCGAGAATTTTGTTTACTCCCGCACATCAGCTAATCAAACAACCTTCCCCCAAACCTGTGGAGCAGAATGAGGTGTAACAGATGGTTCTTTCTGGGTGAGGATGCACCATCGTTTTTTAAGAACTAGAAGCCTTAGACACTCTGAGAGTTCTCCTATGGGCTTCATYTGCTTTGTGATGAACAAGTAGCACAGTTGAACACCACAACACCCAACTGCTACCTGACAGCAGCTCCTTATGACCACTGCTCACCTTGCACGAGGACAGTACCTGCCACACACTGTTACTGCTGCTCTCCTTCCCCAAATGGTGGCGAAATGGATGCCAGCCTGAAAATGGTGCAGATAGAAATGAAATATGGAACAGAAGTAAAGTCAAAGCAGTCACTAAGCAGAAGCAGGTCTTCCGCTAAGAAGTGTTGGCCTATTTTCCAAATCCTGCAGAATGCTGTCAGCCTTCCTTTCCCTTCATGAGGAGTTTGGAGTTGGTGGGATGCAGAATGATGTTCTTCTTCACACCACACACTGCGTATAAAGAGACTACAGCAGCCCACATCCAGGCTTTGTTCTCCTGTCCCATGTGGGGAGAGATGTGAAGATTAGAGGTGAAGGATGCCCCCTCAGTCATGGCCTTGGCATTTCAATCTCAACTTTCACATAGTTGTGACAGACTGAAGAAGACAGCATCACATGGTTTTACATGCATAAATACTGTTGCTATTAAAAGGACCACAGAGGGGATTTTGTGGGCATTTGTTCTGACTGAAAACCACAAATCTCTCAGGAACTTCATGAATAAAGCCCTAATATATCCTTGCACAATCCACCAGAGATTCCAGAGCTCCTTTTTTCCAGAACTGTGCAGCAGGTTCTGCCACTTTTTCGTTTGTACAATTTTATTAAGCTCTTCAGAATTTTCATCTTGAATCCTGCTGATTCAGAACAGCATGGGCAAAAGCAAGGACTTCAAGCCATCCTGATCTTAAATGAAAACCCCTTTAACTAAAACATGATCATCAAGGTTCATCATCTTTTCTTCCTAACTGAATCCCATAACGGACATCTTTTAATAAAAGCATACCGTTTGAAAACGAGTTTTTAAAGAACCAAAGAAACGAAATAACATAGAAACAGGCTTTAAAATGTCTGTAGTATAAAGGACATCATTTCAAATATTAAACTCAGGTGATTTGTCTTGTCACATGTATAATGTATGAAGTTTCTTTTCTTTGGAAGCCAGTATTAGAGAAGGAAATGGTAGCACCATTAAAAAATGCTACAGGGCAGAGAGTCTTCCTTGGGCAATTTTTCAATTCACTAGAATTTCCAAACTCGTATTTCGCCATTTCCAGCTCCTATATTAAAAATCTATTAGCAGAAAGCCCATTGAAAAACTGACCATGAGCACRAGAGACTTTTTCTGGAAACACTTCTATTCAGTTTTCATGCCTGAACAAAAGCAGATTGGCACATTCAGCTATATACAAACGCCTTTCAAAGGGGCCACCCTCCCTTTCCAAAGCCACGCGTTTCAGGGCTCTATATGCTGAAGGAAGCCAGTGAAAGGTTTGAAGGGGTGGGGAGACCAAGGGCTTCCACTGAGATCCTTCAAAGTCCTCGTCTTCTAYAGTGGGAGGATTTCCCTCTAAATCCCTTTCAATAGCATATTGATGGCTTTGAAAGCTTAAATGGCATTTGTCAACCATCAGTAAATCTTGAAAACTGTTTCTGCAAATAGCCCAACTCCAAGTCTCAGATTTTCTCATTAATCTGTACGTAAGGCCACTGAAGACTTTTTCAGAGCCTAGATAATGCCTGGATTAAAAGATCCATTCAGAAGGGAAAACTTTAGCATTCACCTTGTGTACATAGCCATTTCACCAGTGGTATTCATGGGTTGTTATTTCAACTCTGCATTTGTCCTGCAAACAAGACATTTTGCCACAAAGACTTGGTAGAGACATTCTTCAGCGAATTACTGAAACCTAGCCCCACTATTTGTCATGGTTTGTTATTTTTATCAAGTGTAAGCAGTTCAAACAGAAACCCTAGACTGACAACTTTACAATTATGTTACTATTTTAAGACTGGAAGGTATGTTTCTTCTAATTCAACAAAGAAACTGATTATAGCACAACCTGATTGCTTTATCTAATGAAACAGTCTAAAATTTCCCTTAATCAGATGTCAGAAGTTCTTTGTTTTATATTTAAATTACAGACAAGAAATTGATATTAATCCTTATTCAACATTTATAATTTATGATATTTTATAAAAACTTGGTATACTTACTTTGTAATTTCTAATATGTTACAAACTGATTTGTGTTTGTCTTTTAGGACAATACAGTTTAATTTAACTTTCTCCAAATAAAGCTAATGTACAGGCTTTAAACCCTCAAAACCTGTGCCCCTTACACACACAAACTGTTTTTTTAGGCTGTTCTTACATCTCAAGGACGTTCATATTTTCTTCTTTCTTATTTTTTTTTTCATTTTATATACAACAGCTTAAACCAGAGCCAAGGTATGAGCTACTTTGACAGGCAGAAGGCATTATTATTATTATTATTATTATTATTATTACTGTTACTGAAATAATATGGTTAAAATGTTTATGCACCACAGAAAAGAAGAAAAACAGAACAACACCACACATTGGAGACCCCAGGCAAAGTACGAGATGCCAGTGATTCAATGCTAGCAAAATTTTTCAATATTGAAAGAAAAACAAAATTCAGACCCCATCAAATTTCCCTCAATCCAGTCAGGTCTCATCGTTTGAACAAGTCGATCTTTCCACCATATTGGAAAATTTACTGTGAATGTCAAGGACACATAGCCTGGGGATCAACAAAGTTCACTGGACAACCCTCACCAGGATACACAAAGATTATCCTTCCCTCTAGGGCTTTTGAAAAGGAAAATCTTAGTCAAGTCTTTTCCCTTTCCTTTCCCCTTTCCTTTCCCCTTTCCTTTCCTCTCCTCTTCGGTTTCAGTCTACCCCTTATTCAAATTCAATGACTATGTGGATTATACTGTAAGATAAAGGACTAATTTATACCAATTTCCATGCCACGTTTATACTTCACTAATAAAACTCGTAAGTTTTTGCAGACCCTCTGACTTTTGTCATTCCTTTTCAACCATGGGCACCTACAAATATTGGGTGCTCCCTTCCTATCAGCGGTGCAACGTCACAATGTCCCACACTTTTTTTGCTATCAAAGGAAGAAACCTCGTAATTTAAATTTGAAAACTCTCTGCAGCTTGGATATGGCACAACAGATCATCCATGCTCAGCCCAACTCATTGTAAAACTTATATGAAGGCTGTCACACAAACTTAAAAAGGTGTTTTCTACCCCAAATCTCCCACCTTGCACACGTTACTATGTTAACAATACTGCAATTCTTTGTGTGTCTTTAAGATTTCCGGGGGAACTATGCTATGGCTCTGGGCTGACTAAAAGTAAACTAAACTGCCAGATCTTTTTAGCTGTGGGTCATCACTTCTTGAGATCACTTGCCTGTCTCCCAACCAATGTTGCTCAYACAGCAGAGGATGCACTTCTTGTAGAGCCCATATCATGTATCCCATGGAGACACCTCAGATAACCTGGAGTATCTTAAAGGGCATAAGGCAAGTACGGGTGAGCAACTAAATTAGAAGACAAAATGTATGCACAATATTTATACCAGTGGTAGAACAAGGAAATTAGACTAAGAAACCTGATTCCTTATCTACACCAATACAAGTTTTCTGACATCAGAAGTGTACTGTAATGCCTGGTTGGTTATTCAAGCTTTTCTTTTAGTGAAAGAAACTAGTTTTCTTTACATGGAAAAGTGAGAAGCTGTCTTTACTTTTGTCAGTACATGTTAAGACTTGTGACTTGATAGTTGGGCCTTCTTTTATAAAATATAAATGGGTAGATCTTCCTAGAAATACAGAAAACTTAATAAAAATTAGTAAAACCTGAAAGAAAGTGAAAGCAATTTAGGCTGTAACAATTAAAACACTTGTGAAGTCGTTCATCTCTGTAAATCAGTATGTGTTTCCCAAAAGCAGAGCTTAGAGAGCCCAGTATCATGTAGGTTTCAATTTTGTAGTCAGACTCCATTAGGCTCAATGAGGTGGAACAAGTTTCTCTCCCATGCAGTTTCTTAGGTGACTTCAGATAAAAACCATCCTCTTTGGTAAGGTTAGTGTTCAGGTAAGGTCAGGCTCAGTGCTTTGCTGATGGTTTCCAGATGGCTCAGAACAAGGGCAGAGCTTACACATATCTTCCTAAAAAAGTCAACATAGATCTGACTTCATACGTGTGTTGAACTCTTTGGGTCTAGAAATGAATGATATTGCAAAACTGTGAAACTTGTAAAACTGTTTTTCTGCACCATTTTGACTATTTGTGTATTTCAATATTACCACAAGAAAGCAGTAATAGCTCAGCCTCATAATGAACAGAACACTATGGAAGAAGGACAACATTTGTAATTAGAGTCAGTGTTTTACAGGGTTTATCTGTAAGAGTTACAGATAGTCAGATTTCCTCATGGTTTTCGTTTGGAAAAACTCTCAGGATTTAGGAAACGAATTTCTGTGCAACTCAAAAAGAGGCACAAAAGCAATCTCCAGTCCTTCCTCAGGTCAGTGAATAACAGTTGTAGGAATCTAAACTCTAGCTCACATCCTACAGAAAAAGTGATGTCATTCCAGAGTCTGAAACAGAATTGCTGTATCTTCTCTTGAGAGGGCCGGGGGAGCAACTTCTGCCCATCCATATGCAAGAAGGCTGTTTATTGCCAACAGGTGGGGGGAATTACATGCTTGCTGTCTTTTCCCTCCTGCACTTTTTGTACAGCAATATTCAATTACGCAATACTTTTCAAGGAACAACATAAGGAGTTAACTGCTAAGTAGGAGTTGAGGAAACTGTAGAGTGGGAGACAAATTAATTTTGCTGTGGCACTAAGCAACGCAATAAGGAAATAAAGAAAATTTAGGTTTGAATATCAAATCAATGCTTTATCTATGAGGTGGTGCTGCCTCCTTAAGCAAAATGAATAAATATTCCCAGGCTAAACACAACTCTCAGTGGTATTTCAATGAATGTTTCTACTTTTTTTATAACTCTTACATCAGTTTTTATTTYTGTTACCATGTTCTCACATTCAAACTAACAGCTTTTGCCATCACATGGGTTGGAATACAAACACTGCAGATGATCACAATGTCAACATATTTTAGGATGTAGAAAGACAACTGAAAAAAATTTTATATTCCTCAGTTTAAGACTGCTATCATATAGGAACAGAGCTTTTCTTTCCCCTCCAAATACTATTCAATGCATCTTGCTGGCAGGGGAAATTAATTTTCCAAACTTTGTCTTTAAAGGATATTATTTTTTTAATAGGAGCGTCTTTGAGATAGAACACATGCCCCTGTTTCTCTATCCACACCATAAAATGTTTTTCCCATTCATCACCAATAGCTGCTTTCTTTTTCCTATGAAAGCTTTTATAGAGCCTGCCCCTATATTTTAGCTGTTCCTGACACAGTGGATCCACAATCCCAATTATGGTTGTGGACTGCAATACAACTGTATCATAAATGATAAACAGAGTCCTTAAGCTTATCTGACTTTTTAAATCAAACTTTGAAAATACGAAGAGGTAGGTGGACAGAATTATTAAGCAAGCTGGTTGTAACTGCCTGTTGAACTAATCAATTCATATAAAGATGAGGAAACGTAGGGGAAGACATATTAAAAATGAGGTATTCTGCAGCCTATGGAATTCAGTAAGATCTGAATGAGTAGTTTGCCTGGATAAAGACGGCATTCCATTATGTTTGCATATTTAGGGTTATACTGTGAAACTCAGCATTTTGATTTATCAAAATCAAGATTTATACTGAAGTAGAATGGCCAAAGCCAAGGAGGAGTGACAGCTCCCAGGAAATTCAGCTGAGGCATACTACACCATAGTGCATGTGTCAGGCTAACAGGCACAGTTCAGGCCCACAGAACCACACCATTGTTACCTAATAGAATCAGGAGACTGGGATATCCAGTAATTTGGCTTTGGCTATGGTTACAGAGCTTTTGATTTCACTATTATGGCCTCAGAAACCCTCATCTTGAAGCCTTCTGGTAGCAGCAGATCCAGACGTTAACTAACCACTGAATTATTCTATGCAATTGTGGAAAAAGGTATTAAAATGCCTTGTGAAATCTAACAGCATCCTCTCAGAATGGCAGACATACTGTTTACATGGGATATGCTTTTTCCATAAAAGAGAACGGAAGTTAAATATACTAAAACTCATGTGAAATTAGTCTTCAGAAACATTTAGCTGTGTAATATTATAGACCGTGGTGAACAATGATATCCCAGCCCAAAAAAGCACCTTAATCAGGGCCTCTCTCCTATGGCACCATCCTATTTTCAATTAACAATGCCTTCAGATGAGCCGAAAAGGGTACTTTGCTCCCACCATTACAATTTCTGCTATTCTTTTCTTTACCCTTTACAAAAGCATGAAAGCATTGGATTGCTAATTACTTTTATCTAGCCTATAGGAAAATTAGTTTATCTTCCTGATCAAAGCAAATTAGGCAGATCATGGCTGATTAGAATGCAACAGTAAAATCTCCATACTTTCTATTCCACCCCCTTTTCTCTCAGAAATGGGGCCTGTGTCAAATATGTAGGTATTTCCCACGGCCAGTCTGGACTCGGTTTCCAACGGGCTGTGGGGCTGGGACAATGGTTCTTACACAGACACTGAAGTTCTTTAGTTCAGTCATTGTGCAAGGAAAGAACTGGTAACCCCTTAGCTAGCATTTGATGAAACATCTAGATTTACATATTTCCCTAATTGCATTTTTTGAATGTGAGTGAGATTTATCTGACCAGAGTTAAATGCCTCCTTTATTACACTACTGAAAATACAAACCTGGGCTCTTCAGGCAGAGTTGCACTTGGTTCTAATCCCAGCATTAAAACATTGGTTTCCTCTACACTGGGACAAAGTGGTGTCTACCTTTACTTCTCAAAGCACTATCTAAAGAAGGCTTAACTACTTGCTCCCAAGGTGGCTGCTGCATTACATTGCAAAACTGAATACCATTACTCCTTCTAAGTAACTGCATTTTCTATCACTCTACTGTTTTACCCTTCACTTTTTACCCCTCATAACTCATTCCCCCTCAATTTGTGTTGTATGGCTTTAAYAGATTAAAGCCAAGCTATACTGCTACTTTATTTATAACCAATTACTATAAATTAACAGTAAATCTCACATTTAGCTCCATTTAAACATCACTATGCAGCTGCCCATTTGAAAATAAAATGGTTGCCTTCTTTCACTTCAGTGGGCACAATACAAAACATCCATTGAGCTTTTCCTTTATTGCAGCTGCCAATGCCCAGCCGACTTTTAACAAACCAACCAAGCGGAATAACAATGCAGCTGCAACATTTTATGGTATTTTTGTTAGTTCTCTTTTGAGACTGAAGGTGTTAATTAGGAATCAAAGAATACAACCCTGCCAGCTTTCTTTCACAAACTATACTCTGGCCATTCCAGTTTTCAGAAGGAAAATAAATCTAATAAAGGGACAAAAATGTTGTTTGTCACACCAGTAAGGTGTATTTAAGATCCTTTGATCACAAGCTTTTTATGCAGTCTTGTCAGACAGGCTGAAAATATTTTTTCCTCTCTTTTCTCCTTTCTTCAGGCTTTTCTGAATACTGATTCTAGGATTGTCTGGAAGGGTGAAAAAAACGATAGAAACTGGAATGCTTGATGGGTTAAAATTGGTTTGCTGAGCAAACCAGCTTTAGATCAAACAAAATAATAATTGCTCATTTTTCTATTCAGGTGTAAGTTATTTTGAAATACAAATGATCTGTTCCTGTTACAGAGTTTAGTAATTCTGTAACTAAAAATTATCATTTAATATTTCAAACATTTAAATATATGCAAGTGTTTTTATATTAGTACATCAATCGTTTTGTGGAATCTCACTTTAAACCCCAAAATGTTGAAAAATATCTGTAACATACATATATATTCGTGCATACCATACAATATATACTTGATGTTTCAGTTACACTTGTTAACCATGATCATGTTAGATACATTCAAAGGTAGCAGCATGTGTCACTATCTTTAATCTTTAGTCAAAGTTAAAACCTTAAAATAGGTTTATGAAGTTAGCACAACAGAGAATTAGTCAAGCTTGCTAGCTTACCCAGCAAGAGCTTTCACTGTTAAATACACAAATCATGCCAAAATCCATCAATCCTGCCAGGGAATGGTAGAAAGAAGATCTGGTTGTTGATTTAATGATAATGAATTGAGCAGGCTCTTAAGGCTACCTGCAGAGTTTTCTAAACTGTGAAAAAAAGCCCACTTTAATAAACACTTTTTACAGAAGTTGATATAAGTTTTCTTTGCCTTAAACACCACATAAGAGAAATAAGAGTCTAAAATACAGCTCTGCTTATCTGGTTATACATTTAATATAGTTTTTTAAAATGTTAAGTATATATAGATGGTGATTCTAAAACGTATCTGAGGGTTTTAATATTTGATAATCCAGAAATACAGAACAGCCTTGAAAATGTTAAAATACAAATCTTAGCAAAAAAAAAGCAGTTCTGATGAATGTTATAATGCTGTATGTCTCATGCAAAGTGCAGTTTCTGGCTACTCTAAGAGACTCACAATGAGATGATTCAGTTATAAAGGTACATTTTCTTTAGTGCCCCAAGTGTACCATTTCTCACATTCCTGAATTTTAGAAAAGAGAAACATAAAACTGGTAGATTTATGGTTTTTTAAAAAAAATAAACATGTTTGCCTTTTTTTTTTTTGTAAAGGGATAATAGGAGATGATAACCTATTAATTTGATTGATTGCTGTATTTTTACTTGTTGAGCATTGGTTGTGGATGCAGAATTTGGCTGATTTTCACACCGAGCAATGGCAGCTGTAAGACAGAAGAGAATATTCCCTTTCTGCATATGGAATATGGTAAAACCAGCAAATATATTTGAAATTGGCTGCTGCAATCACTTCTTACAATGCTTTTGTTCTGTTATTGTATCGTAATAGTGCTATGGTATCCAAAGGAATGAAATYACTTTTATAGCAAGATGTCGAGTATATACACACAAGCCATACTTTTTTTCTGTAGGATTAATAATTATTATCGATGTTAATAATTTGTTCTGGATGATGTATTTCATGGCTTTTTCAGAGCAAGATGACATTTTCAACTGTAAGGTCACATCTGATGAATCTTTCACTTTCTTAAGCGTGGCCTTGTGTGCTCTATAGGCTAATGATACATACATATCTGGGGTGAAGTTTGCCATTAGGCCGACAAAAATGTTTTACCCATACTTCAATATGGAATAAAGAGGAATTTTTTTTCTTATTTAGGAAAAAGTTTCTTTCCCCAGCCATTATTTTGGAATTATCTGTGTGTATATACATGAAATTTGGTGTATATACTTCACATTTACTAGACTCACAAATTCAAGAACTGTGACTTATAGAGCTAAGTCTGTGTGAAAATTTTTCTCTCRGTTGACTACTAAATTGAAGCACCGTAAATGAACTCAGATTCTCCAAGAATGTTTAGCTGCTCAGTTTTGCTGAATTCTAGATTCATCTGGAATACTCTAAAGAATTTATACTGTGTCTGTTACAAGCATTGCCAATGAAATTTTTACAAAATACTGGTCATCAACTATACCAAATTAATCAAGGGAAAAGATTTTTGCTAATGAGCACATGACTACAACTAAAACAAAGATAAGAAAATCCCATCCTTATGGTTTTCTATAGGATCATTTTTGCACAGGAATCTGCAATGGTGCAAGGGCACTTGAAAAGTTTTCTGGTCCCCTTCATCTGCTCACTGAACTCCCAACCTGTTGTCCCTGTCCCTTCAGCCCTGCTGGTTTGGCTGCTTCTGTGGCTACATTCTAAAGCATATCAGTGAAATGAGATATATACTTTTCAACCATAAATGTGTTTCTTTTTAAACTAGATTATTTCACAGAACTGTTTAGGAGCACAGTCCAACAAAGAGCTGAGTCAGCACAGCTGGAAGACATGGAGCCTAGAGCAGGAGGGTGGGAACAATGGGCTCCAAGGGGAGGGAAAGGCCAATATGGACAGCTAAATATGTCTCTGTTTCAGAGGGACTCTTAATATGGAAGCACATTTTTTCCTGAGTTTCCTATTCCAACTCCAAACTTCCAGAAAATTTGGAGCACTATCTTCCACCAATTCTGTGAATTCAGAAACTTAACTAGCAAAGACAAGCAACTCGTACACAGGGAATTCTGCTGCAGAAAGCAAGTTCTTTTCCCAGTGTCCTGCCCTGCTAATCAAAATCATCAGCTGCGCTTGAGCCAGGGCTCTCAGGAGTCAGCGCACATGCTGGCACCTTGGAAGTTCACTTTTGGTGGTCTACTTTTTCTAAGTTGTTTTTCCTCACAGATCTAGCCAGTCCTAAATCTGTTTCCTTTCACAGCTTGGAGAAAGAGCCCATTTTGGTTTCTTCTGCTTTTGAATGATGAAATTCCGTGCTCATGGGACCAAAAGTGAAAGTGTATAGATTAAACCTATCAGAAAATAAAGCATACAAATCAAGCTATTCCTGCCCTCTTTCACTAAAGCACTAATATTGTAAGATTTCATTACATACCCTGAAGTACAATCTTTGGACTGAATCCTACATGTCCACAGTGTCTTCATTCTGTTGTCCTTTCAGGCAGAGTAATTAGAGCAGAGAACAAATTGGCTCTCAAATGTAGCTTCTGCAATGGTGGCACTGATTTCAATTACTCTGTATTTTTTTCATTTTGGTAAGTAAATAATTTWAAAAAAATGTATTCACTAGACATTTACTATTCATTTTGAGAACTTTAATTTAAAGGCATTTAAAAAATCCCAAACAACCTACCACAAGAGCATACAACACAATAAATATTATAAGGCTCAAACATATGCCAAGAAGCTCTTTCCCAGCCTGTATACAGGCACATACAAAATCTCTATGTATTGCGACAAGTGCAACTTAGAAAGGAAATAGCCTTCTTTATCTTATCAGGTAATGTCTAAAAAAATGAGACATGTAATTCATATTCAATAGCTACAAAAATCTTAGGAGAAGTCTCTTCCTAGATCTGGAATAGTAATCTAAGAAGCTTGAAAACGCTTTGTTTTCTGGTGTAAGGCATTAAAGATGGATGGATAAAGGTCTTAAAAGCTGTGTTGGCACTTAGAGATGCAGATGGCAAACACAGACATACTAGGAAGTGACCAGGCACTGAGCAGAAGACATGGAGGTAATAGTCTCCACAGCTGATTGCCTGATGTCACCCCAGTCACAGCACAATCCGTCTTTCCTTCCAGACACAAACCAGCTAGGTCAACAGCTGTATCCAAAATAATGTAACTGCCAGACTCTCATGAACACAGGATATCTTGGCATCCAAGGAAAAATTTAATGTACAGCTGAGTAGTATTTCCCCTTTGACAGAATGAAGGATTCAGATACTGAGAAAAAGATACACTAATTTTTGTATCTTAACATATTTAACACTTGAAAGGTAGGATTTAAAGGGTGTGTGGAGGCACTGCATTATAGAGAAGCACTGCAGCTGAAATCATTACCCTGAAGATGCACACATTGGCATCAGCCTACAATTGGTTATGTCCCCAGAAAACATAATATGTAAAATAAATCATTTTACTGGACAGTTTACTTAGAACTAGCAAAGCTTGTAGTTATATTGTCATGACTTCTTCATGTGAAAGTTTAAGAATATAGATGTAATTTCTTTTAAGATCCAAGAAAAGCCAATGATTTGAACTACTAAACTAAACTCACAGTTCTGACAGACCATCATTTTTAACAGAACTGAGGAAGAGTGGATCAGTCCGAACAGTCTTCATTCACCTCTAAGTAGCTCTCTTGGGACAAGACAGTGGTATATGGCAAACCTCCTCAGAAGCCAGACAAAGATATTTTACATTCTCTGCTTGACAGTTCCAACTAGCGGAACAATTCCCTATATACACATGAGCTGACTGCTTTTCTAAGAAGCCTTTCTTTGTGAGCTGTACTGCTGTCTTAAGTAACCTACAAAGGAAAATATTTTAAAATAGCAAAATACACCTCTAGCCACCCCTGCTCCTGAATTTTAGAAGCAGCATGAACTCTACTCTAATATCCCTTACGGAATTCTTCTCAGCAAGTAGCGCAATCACGTGCTCTGTGAAATACTGATAGAGTAGCATGAGGGACAGAACAGGTATTCAAACTGGTAATCCACCTTTTATTCATTTTAATATCACTCAGCCTTCTGTATATACTTACCCAGTGACATCCCAGACTTGTTTCTCTCCAGCAGGAATCTATTCACAGAAAACTGCAGGTCTATTTAATGTCATATGCTTGAAGAYATTATTCCATTGGTCTGACATGCACTTTCATTTGTCCAGTTTGAATTTTTATCCATCAATATGGTGTCTCATGTTAATGAATATGTTAATACTCAAAACATTATGTTAATACAATTTATTCTCTGAGTGCTTGATAATAATTTTAAAATTAGTTTATGATGTCATGCCATCAGCAAATCTAACCATCATCTTGCCTACCAAAACATTTAATTATGTATTTTTACTAAAACTGGCAGTCAGAGACAACTGCATGAACAAGATTATTATGAAAAAGAAAGAAATAAAACCAATATTCACAGGAAATAAAATGATTTTACATGACCTGCATTATCTATTTTGGTGGATGATGACATTAAAGGGAACATAAATATCTGAATGTTGTTGTGGTTTCTTTCTCTACTTTTAAAACCCTGTGTTACTGAAATCAATCTCTGTGCACCGTTCTTTCATTATACTTCCCCTAACACAGACCAAAATACTCAAAACATGTCTTTTTTAACTAGAAGTGAAAACATATATATAGTACATCATTAAAACACTAACTCAAGAATTACATGCTCTGAAGCAGCACTGCAGAATCATCTTATGATGCAATTTCAAAGCTTCTATCTCGTACTCTAACTGCTGAGAAATTCCACTTCATTTTTCGTCTTCATCAATAATTGTGCCATAGTGTATATAAAAAAAATTTTGAACTCCCTTTGTCCTCCGTCATTCTTCCACTTGGTGCAAGCCCTGTTTGTTTCAGGTCATCCTGCACAGCCTCGGACCGTGCGTTCCCAAAGTGCATCCAGGGTCACTGCAGGAGCGACAGGCCTGCTGTAATTGCACCTGAGGGGACTGACTTGGGCATTTGCTTCTCACTCTGCTTGAAGACTTCAGTTTGCCCAATGAGCCAGGAGCTGCTCCGAGAGTTAAACAGCATACAGATATACCAGTTGCTTGGTCCACTCCTTAGACCCATCTTCTAGTGTCCCATGGGTGCATGCTGGCCCAAGGCATTTCATTGTAAACAGACTCAGCAGCATAGAGGAACACTCAGTTAATGTCTAAACCTGCTAATAAATGTTAAATTACTAAGTCTTTTAATTTCTGGATTTTTTTCTGATAAGTAACACCATTTTACATATAGAGAAAAAACATTTATCTTTAATACTAGTAGTGATATTACTAACTGAAAGAACAGAGACATAATGCTTTGCTGGTAAGGTGTATTTTTTTTCCTTTATGTCTTTCTGTTATGATTTTCCTGCGGCTGGGACATCCATCCGTTTACCAAATTCATAGTTACATGATGATACACAGATTTCTTATTTTCATTTGGTCATTATTGAACAACCACCTTAATACTGCTTTATAAAAACTGTGAACACAACTTAATGGAAGCTCTGCATGCTAAGATAATCCAAGCCACTAATGAATGTCATTAACAATTAATTACTATCATTGCTACTTAGGTAATTACTCATTCACCAAATACTAAAAAAAWATCTGCTTGTGTACTCAACACATGGAGATACTTGGATAAAGAGTGAGTAATTTCCCTTAGATTAGACTCATCATGTCCCAACAGAATCCTCTACAATAAAACTAACTGTGACATACCAGGGGTTCAACCCACATCATTGAAAGGAGTTTCAGTTCTAGCTGAACCAAACTGGCTCACAATTAGTTTTCACAAACCCTTATCAGAAGGGATTAAACTAGCAGCACATTGAGAGCAGACAGCATTTCCTTAGAGACTTCCCACACAGAGATACAACACTGCAAATAATACCATCCAGTAAATCTGGATATTACAAATTCCTTGTGAAATCTGATGCTCTTCCAGCACTGCATTATGGAAAGACAGGCAGGAACATAGAGCTGCATGACTACAAGATTCCGCATCCATGATTGATGATAAATGTAGAAAACAGACCACATCTGGCTTCAGGTTTACAGGATTCTTCACAAATTGACCAGAGACAGCCACTGAAGGCAGAACAGCAGAGGCACCAATATGTTCAGAAATGTGATTTTGATAACTCTATTTGGTATGACAGCTGTTTCTGCCTATGATACGTGGAATGAATGTATCACAGCACTGTGTAAGCATCCTCCAAAAACACTGTTGCTCTGTTCACTGGATGCTATCAACAATGGCTGCAAAAGGACTGAAAACCAAAAGAAATTCCTTCCTTCCTCAAACTTCTGCAAAATCTGTACAGTTGACACAACTCCCTGACACAACACAACTCACCTGCCAGAGTCTGCATCCTGATGCAAACAAGGCAATAATGACGATCACTTGGTTGTATGCCTAAAATCTTTTTTTCTAAAGAAAAAATTGACTTTTATTTATTTCAAAAAGAYGGACACTGTGCATACTAATGACATAATAGAAGCTTTTCCGTCAATAGTTGGCACTTTAAAACCAAAGCAGATGCTTCAAGTTAATTATATTCACTAATACTTTTCAAAAATCTTCAAATTTTTCAAATTCAATTTATTTTAGCAGTACCGATTCCACACAATTAAGTTAGTTCCATTAGTATAAGCACAGCAGAAATGACGTGAAGTCTTCCTTGGCATAAATCTATTAATTCACATACATGGAATAGCACGCAGAGATGGATCTGTGTCACGAGTGGGTGTCTTAGGTTGCTCAAAGAATCACTAGCAAAAGCAGGTTTAATATTAAAATGAAAGTGTGACAAAGCTCATTGGCAAGGTTCACTCTACTACTTACTAGATGATTAAAGCACACAGAAAAATCAGACTAAAATCTAAAATTCGACAAAAATGATCTCTGTGGAGGCTGGGGATGAAAAAAAGGGATAAGGATTAAAAGGAATAAGAGAGACTCTTCACTTAGTTACAAAGTTTAGAGTAAACCCGCCTGCCAAACTGAGCTCTAGACTTGATCAATGGCTTATGCCTGAAGATTTTAACCACATTTAAACTTAACAGCACTTAATCAGTAGCCTAATTTAGACAATTTATCAAAAGATTCAATGGAATTTACTAAAAGCACAATAGCAACTCCTTTATAGAGCTACCTTATGAATCTAACCTACTTAAAAATCTAAGAGAGAAACATTCGCAGCACATTTGCTACAGCATAGTCACACACACACAAACACCTAAAGGAGCATGCACAAGGTAWAGATCTGTGAAAAATTCCCCTTTAAGTGCAGTACTCATATCAGATGCCCTTGCATCTTCTCTATGGCTGAGGGTTTGAGTCTCAAAGAGTGGGAATATTGACCCAGGTTCCGTGGGTGGCATTTGGCAGTGATCCTACAAGTACAGCAAACTTGAGAGTTTGCTGGCTCTGAGAGGTGTCCCACTCAGAAGGAGATTCCTGGTGAGAGAGAGAGGAGAGCCTGCTGTGAACTGGGAGAGCTCAAAGGGTCTCACTTAGGACTGCTATTTATAGGGTCGCAAGGGAGTTGGCTTTAGTCATAGTAATTTTCCATCGTGGTCACAATTCGGGTCGGTAACTTTCTTTGAAAGTTTGATAACAAAAATGTTGTTCCACTTGGATTGTCATTCAAGCAAGAAAAATAAATTTCCATGGCTGTTCATTAAAAAACAGGAGCTCATTAGACAGAACTAGTTCCTGGGAGCAGACAGGGTTTCTGATAAGAACAAAATGAGGTTAGCCCAGGTGCTGTTCATCAAGGCTGAGGGCTAACAAGAATTTCTGAGATCATAGTGCATATTCAGTAAACATTTTTTTATCCTAAAAACATGTACATCAAGATTTCAGGAATGTGTTTGGCTGTGTTCTGTACTGTCTCTGGCCTTCAGGTAGTTAGGATGTTCCAAAGTGCTTGTCCTGGTCTTTCTTTTCACATCTTCTGTCTTGGCCAGGAGGAAGTAAAGTTCTGGCACTTGATAGTTCACACTACTTTACATGTGTGCAGGTAACAAGTACGGGCAATGTGAAGCCTCCATGTGCTGGGGAACTCACAGTCTTCCCAGATGCTATTCTCTGCTCAAGAGCTTTCACATTGTCCCTTTTCAGTGCTAGGCCTAAAAAAGACCACATGAAACCCTTTTCCTGCTACCAATTACTCTTCCACAGTGCCTCACGCTCAAGTTTTAAAAACACCTATCAGCAGTACTGCACATCCTTACTCTTCACCCTACCACAACTATATCCTCAGGTCTKATCTCCACTAAAGAAACAAATGTTTCTGACAATAACTCTACCACAGTAACTACGCTACAAAGTCTTACTGCATACACACGGCACAAATGTGAATTTAGAATTTAGTGCTAGACTAGAGTGCCACTTCTCCTGAGGGTTTAAAATGTTTAAAATTGGTTGAGCTGCCTGATGAGAGGTACATTTCACTACTCTATGGCACCAATACAGGCAGATTCCCAAGCAACCTGCTTTGTCTTTGCTCTCCAGGTACTTTTTGTTGCTCTGTTAACGTTCCTGTAATTGTGTGTGGCTGTTGCAGGTTACAGTCAATACAGTGAGGCTTTATGCAGGGACACTCTAGGACAGGAATGTTCTCCCTGAGACCCTTGTCAGGTCACAAGGTTGAACCTGCATCTCTTTTGGACTGCTTCCAAATCCTTGTCTTTGCACAACTTCAGCACAAGTGCAGGCAATACTTCCATATAGCACCAAGCATATGGATCCTGTATTTTCTTGTCAGCAGGTCAAATATTACTCTCAGATGCCTGCATAGACTTTACTCATTCCAATAAGAATCTTATGTATCACGGAGTTCAGCTCACATAGACAGCCAGGAGCAAAACTGCAAGGCAAACATAYATCCTTGTGAAGAGAAGAAAATTCCTTGGGACTTCCCTTATTTTACCATGTCATACTCATAATTAGCACCTAATTAAGTATTCTTAATCTGCAGATCTCCAGCTTTTTTCAGCCACCACCAAATTAGTCAAATTCAGATGTAGGTAGTTGTCCCAGCCACCACATATGTAGAATAAGACTAGAGAAAAATTGCATGATTTACTTGAATTTGTAAATTACTATATCCAGGAGCAGAACTTAAAGGTCTCTCTGCCTGAATCCCAGTTATGGCTTACTGGTAATAGTCCCTGTTCCCAGAAGCAGTTTCTCATGTTTCCAAAATGACAGTATCTGTGAATCAGGGTGTTTAAGAAACTTTGATTTCTACGCCTTCAGAGGGATGAATCTTATTTCTGGACACTGGAGAACTTGGTCTTGCCCTCCACCACAAATGTAAATGCAACCTCATCATATGCGAGACCAACAGGAGAAATATTTGATTTCTGAGGCAGCCTCCACACCAAGCTGATTAAGGATCAAGCTCAAAGGCAAGTTACTCATCAAGGTGGTTCAGAAAAGGTAACTTTCAATTGTGGATGAGAGAGAGTTTTGTCTTATCTTACTGCTTCCTTTGCCAGCTATGACCTACTCCTCCCCTCAGGGTACACAGAGACTCATTTACAAACGCAGTGAATGCCAAATCAGTGCAGCTACACTTCCCTTGATGCTGACATCACCTCACATCTGTTCTTTCATTCACTTACACTAGCATTTTTATTATCACAGGATCCAGAAGACTTGGTTTAACTGGCATCATAAGATGCCTACTGCTGCAGAAATGAGGGCTAGGAAAGTCCTATTTCTGTGTAATATCAGTGCTTTAATTGTTCTATCCTCAAACAAAGCAGGCTGAAGTGTCAGGTAAAGAAACTAACAGCAAAAAAAAAAAAAAATAGAGAAGTAGTAGTACCTAATATCAGTTTTACTCTTCTACCTCCTACGCCCCCTCCATAAATATCAGTATCAAATTATTGTACACTTTTCATGGGAAAGTCTGCATGACACAAGCACAAAAAAAAGGGTTAAGTTTATTAACAATCATACACATTAAGTCCCAATCCAAAAACTACTTCTGCATTACTTAAGTAATTAATGCTTACGTTTAATAATTTCACTAAGCATGGTTACTCTCAATAAAATGGAAATCATTTAATCAAGTGTCATCAAAAGAGGGGAGAGATTTTGTGTGGTGGGAGTTATAGATGTTTGTGCCGCTTTAAACTGATAGATTCTTTAATTTGTCCAAAGTCTGTCTATACACACACATCTCCATGCACASAATATCACCTATCGACTATACTTCTAAAATATAATGCAAAATGTTTTAGCAATTTTCAATCAAAATATGTCCTTAAAATTACTTCGCTGCAACAACATAACTTAATACTGTTGGAAGACAGTGCAGTCCAGATAAAACTAAATATTCAAATCAGGGTAAGATTTTGAAAATTTTTGAAAAAAAATTGTGTTAAATGATTTATGATATACATGATGCTTTAGGCTGTGCAATGAGACAGTGGAGCAGAACAGCTTAATGAAACTACTCCCCACAAATGAACTGATACTTGGGAAACGGATAATTGTTTTAGAATTATTAAAGGCCTTGATCAACAAACATTTGCACATGTGATTTCAGTGGAACCATTCCTGACACTAGAGTTAAGTATCTGGATAAGTATTTGCAGGACTGACGCCAAATCATACAATTGGACCCAAACTAAGAGCCCATTTGTTACCAATAAAATCCCAGTTTGGGAGTGGCTGATTATTATAATTATCATTGTCGGATAACACTACACTTCAGATTAATTATTTTTTGCACTAGACATGAAAATATAACTTGTCCTTTCAGGGAATGATCTCAGTGCTGTGGCCATGGCCTCCAAAACCCAAAGCTCATAATAAAAATTAGTAAAACACAGCAAAATAATAAAACTGGAAGGTGATACAGAATGTACMGTCCGAGCGAAGCCGTATAAAACTGCACCAGTTCCTGGGGACTCGCATTGTAATCCCGTTGCATTCCTGCTTAGAGTTCCAGGAATTGCTGGTGTTTAGTATACTACGAGCTGGCTGGGGGTCTTTTCCATTTAAACGGCAAAGACATTCCAGGACAGTATTTCTATTTGGGCACYGCTGCTCTAATATTCATTCTAAGGTCTCTAATTCAAAAATTACAAGCTATTGCCTGTAGACTTTCAGGGGAAAAAAAAGCATAAGGACTAAGTCAGGGTACCATGAGCTGCTGTCCTATACAGCTGAAACAGTTCACTATCTTAGTTTTATATATTTTGTGTTTAAACCTCAATTCTGAGAGACAGAAGGAGGTAGCATTCCTTCAACAAATGTCAGCAACATCATTTCAGGCCCTACCCCTCCCCAACCAYGTTTATTTCTTTTATAATTCTCCAGGCAATAAATTTCTCACATCTGATCAGTACAATTGTACAGGAGATTCTCAGCTTTTCTCAGCAAACAGTACAGAGCATATAGCATATGGATTTGCCACATGAATTGCTAAATCTCTGAGGAGTAAGCATGCTTTGATCACATCTTATTTTTTTTAAAGATGTTAGGGTATTTTCTTCTAACTGAAGTCTAAAGCTGTTCTGGTATGTCAAAAACACCACATCATGTTCTGCCTTCAATCAGTTTACTTGGAGCCAAAGGAACCACACCTTATTTACCATGACTTTTACTGGGAAAAGAATCAGATCTGCTGGACAGTTCAAGCAAGGAAGTCAGGGAAAACACTATAAATTGTCTTAACCATGGCCATTTAAATAGCCAACAGAGAATTAAGAAAGCAGTACATGCAGATGAAATATTATCTTGGCCAACAAACTGAATAAAAGAAAATGATCTGGACTACTGAAAAATTGGTAGCAATTTTAAGCATTTGAAAGACAAATGACATCGCAGAAAAGACTGGGTTAACAAGGGAGCACTTGAGGAAAGTCTAATCTCTGCTGGCATGCTGACTGGGAAGGTCAGCTCGGTGCACGCGTTCTCAGCTGGAGTCAGGCTCCCTCTGCCCGGCCAATTGTCCTACGCACTTGAGATACCAACCAAATTGAAGGTGCCTTCACTCTGTCAGCGCTTAATATTCTACCAGTTTAAAGACAGCTTCCTTTTCCCTGTCAATATATGCAGTGTTTCCACAGAGCAAATGCTAAAGGAGAGAGGTAATGTGTGAGAGCCTTTTTTTTCTCTTCTGAGCAGCAAAAGGCTCTTTAGGAAGCAGTGTAAAGAGTTATTTTTAGCACTGTATTCTCAAGTGAGAAGAATGACATTTCAAAATACATTTTCAATCCAAATTTTTCTCAAAGAAACTGACTTTGACTTAACACACTTTGTTTTGAAATTTAAAGCAAATCTCTTGAAAACTGGCAAATGTGAATTTACATAGTTTGTTACTTCTTCAGTTTTTGTTTACCTCTGATTTATCTATGTGTATATTTCACCTTTGCATATGTGCTATCGCCGCAAGTAGAGAGGAAATGTTATGTTTCCTTTTCAAAAGGGAGATTTAGCACTAAATTCTAAATCCAGAACCTGGATGCATCTTCATCCTCAATAAGGACAAGATTCAGATTACTAACTGAAACCACATGACAATCAGTTAATTTAAGGTCTATAAAGTTTGTAGCTTTGTAAAGAAGTACTTTCTAAGAAAAGACACACATTTTATGAAATACCTAACTCCTAAATCTTGTCAGGGGATCTGGAAGGTGTGAGAGACTTTATAAATCTCTCTTCTTTGTAAGAAGATACACTGCTGTTTGATCTCTTTGAAAAACCATGGTCATTCCCAAAAAACCTCTGATGAAGACACAGACAAGACTTGAGTTTGCACTGTGAGATCAGAATGACTAAAAGGGTGCAAATTTACCCCAAAGGGTTGGTCTTAATGATTTTGGGTATTCCTGTCACAGGAATTACTGTATTTCTTATTTCAGAAGCTTTGTCAATTTCTGGGAACATACTTCTTTACCTTTAAAATAGTAAATAATTTTTTCTCTCAGGTTCATTGTATTTTTTTTCCCTTTCATTTTTTATGTTTAGTAGTCTTAAACACTTTCAGATATCCTAAAGGGATATCTGTGCTCTACAGGAATAGTTATCATCAAATACAATAGTATAGCAATGAATGAAGTGGAAGGTCAAAATTTACTTGAAGACTTATATGTTTAGAACCATATAATATGCACTGGTTTCTTCTGCATAGGTTCTACTGTAATAATATCAATGTTATCAAAGTTTTGAGAAATAATTTTTTCTTAATAAATTATTTCTATGAAAAATCAAAAATTACATGGATCATATTTCACGAAGTGTTAGCATACATATTTAAAATGTACTTAAATTTAAACTTTTAAAGTAAACTATAATGTAAAAGGCAACATGMTGCAATATTTATATCTGTATTCATGCATGTTTCTGTCAATCTATGATGGTAATATTTTGCAAACACTCTGCTTATCATTGACAGGTTTTGATCACAAACACAGCATATGAATTTTTAGACAGCCCTGGCATTTATAATAAATTTACTTTTTTGTGTTGTCCAGGCCCATAACAAAGAACCTCAAAATCTCTAAGTGCTGTCTTCTATATTGTCACCACATGAGATTGAAAAGAAAATCTGTTTTCATTACTTGTAATACTAAATAGTCTTGAACAGGAGATTCCAGATTTTACACAATTTTTAAAGAGTAATTATTTAGGTAAAGTAGGACAAGCCTGTGGTTAAACAATGGAGTTAGGATAAGGCRTTTTTTCTTTAATGACTGGCTTTGTCATAAACTTTACCTCTAACTTTGAGCAAGTCTGGCTCCACTTCAGTTTTCTGCATCACAGTAAATAGTAACAATATTTCACTTACTCATGGGTTTGGTTTGAGAATTAATGAGGGTCCCATGTGCAAAAGACCTGTAGATTCTGGCTGCTTCTTTCTACTCTGAACTGATAGAAAGTGACCTGTTCTTAATTTGAAACAGAGACTCAGTGCTGCCCTTCATCAGCACATGGAATTCTCATTTATGTCAACAGGAGTTGCCTTGAATACACTGAATACATTACTTAGCCTAAAAGTAAATGAAGAAAAAGGAATGGAAAGAAACTCATGGATTCTCCTTGCCCGCTCTTAAAAAGTCTAACAGTTCATGGCAGCAGACACATAATCAAAATAAAAATATTTTTGATGGGAGGCAAGAATTGCTGCCTGGGATTATAAATGAGAATGGAGAAAATTGTAGCAGGTCCATCTGTAGAGTACATTTAGCTCTTCTGCAAAAGCACCATCATAAAAAAATGATGGTACATGCAAAATTCAGTCACCATAATATATCATGCTCTGTAGACGTTTGTCCCAAAATAAAACAAACCTTTAATGGCCTCAGCATTTCAGCTTTTCACACCATCTCCAGTGCACACCAAGAAAATAGTTACCTTTTTCTCCTATGCAAGTGTTTAAGATAAAAATATCAGAAATTTAGAAAAAATCCCCAAAGCTTTAAAAGCTCAAAGTTAATACAAGGTAGTACTACACACTGGTTTTGGTCAGATATATCTACGGTGTGAGAACAGAATCGACTAAAGAAGATTTTTTTTTTTCCCAGGAAGAGATTAAATGTCAGTACACAATTTTAATCTCCTGCTTTGATCAGAGGTAAAAATTTTCACAGCAGAAGAAGACATTTTTGGTTTTTTGGGAAAAAAAAAAAAAAACAAAACAGAAAGGAGAATAATCAAGGAGCAGCTGGTTGGCCATTACCAAGCTCAGGCAAGCAAACATGCCTATAACAAGCAGGCATGTTTTAAAATTTGCCATTGCTTAGCCATCTACAGACAATGAGACCTGACAGTTCTTTACAGAAGGCAGGCAGAAGCTACAATTCTGCATAATTAGGCAATAATTAATCAATCCAAGGATAGCAACCTTGTGAATTCGGAAATGGTAAGTGTAGCTGCCTATGTGTATGAACTAGTCTTTTATACTWTATACTGCCTGCACACAGTCTTGGTCTTTTTAAAATCTGCCTGTCCAAATAACATTTTTTCACTTCAGGGTGTATGTTAGTGAACAACAGAGGATTTTTGACTGGAGAAAGACATTCGTTCTGAAGGACAGAAGGATTTAAAAACAAAAGGGCAGACTAGATCACAATCCTCCCAAGAAGCAGGTTACCAGAGGCAGAAGAACCCCAGCAATGGTATTTTGACATCATCATGCATATGCTGTCTTCTTCATAAAACAGTCAAACAGTGGATTCTCTCATGTTGTTCATTTTAGAATTCCTCCAAGCAATGAAGAATTTAGGGTCTCTACTTCTTAACACAGGATATGTGCAGCTTAAGTATACCTTTATACCATCACTATCTACCTTTCTGCTTATGGCTTTACAAAGCACCAGAAAACATAGTGTGTTATGTATACCCAAAATCCTGACCTGCTATTTTTGGAACTAGTGGCAGACCTTGTATTTGTCATAAGGATTGTATCTTTATTACACATAGCCAAAGTTTTGCTCTGCTGTAAGTGGTCGTTCAGTAATGCTGACTGCTGACTCGTGCGTCCTAACATTATTAACAGCTTTGACTGTGAAATGTTTCTGATAAAAGAAGCTAAAACTGATCTTAAGAAAAATTTCAGAATAGTATTTACATGCATAATATGTAAAAAAGTATTTCAGCTGCTCATTCTCCTTATAAATTAATGCTATTTTCATTAAATTAGGCTTTCCCCTAATATATACTTAGATTTGGTTGGTTGCACTTAATTTCCACCTTGTCTATGTTGTCATGTTTATACTTCTCTTAGAAGTCCATTTATAGCTTACTTTATTTTTTCAGGCATAAGATATGTTTTATGTCCTTTGAAGTATGGTATTAACAGAGAAGTGTGCTCAGAATGATCACTTTAGTACCCCACACACATAGAGCTGTGAAAGCATCTTCACAGTAACTATAGTAGCGAGCATGTTAACAGGCTGTCAAAACACGGCGACTGGACAAACACGTTCAAAACCAGACATACTTTATGCTGGATACGAAGAATAAGCAGTAAATTAACAACCTACTGGTCATGCAGCCACAAAAAACTATGGAATCAGTAAGAACACCAAAGAACACTTAGAGCACCAGCACTTTCAACACACGAAATCACGAGAGGCTAATCGACGAACACTGAGCCAAAAAAAAAGGAAACAAAGAACGTTTCACCACAGTTTTGGGTGAGTTTTTCTGCTAATACAAAGTTTCTCCGTTCTCGCCGGCTCTATCCCTACACGCTATAGCTCAGCGCGCCCGAGACACAGCGCAGTTCGCAAGCACCGCAGCCCGTCCCGGCGGGGATGCCCTGTCAGGCGGGCACTGCGGGGCCCGGGGAGCCTCCGGAGGGGCGGGGTGCGCCGGGCCGAGGCCGGATCTGGACACAGGCACCTGTGTCTGGGCACAGGCACTCCGGTCCCCGAGCGCTGCCCGCCTCCCGGGAGCGCGCTTTATTCACTGCCTTTGCTCCACCCGAGGGGAGATCTGTTAACGATTAAATCAGCGGCGGCCGCAGTTCAAAGCCCTGTCCCGGGAAGCAAAGGTGAAGATAACGTCCCCGCGGATCGCATCGAGTTTCTGCTGTTGCAATCCCTTTTAATTACCCTTCAAACGGCACATCACACAGCGATCCTCCGGGCGCCGGACCGGGCACCGCGATAGCCAGATACCTATAAACGCTTTCCAACGCGCCCGCTGATTAAAAAGCGATTAGAAACTTATTTGAAGTCGGCTGTTCTCTCCGGGCACGGAGCGCCGCCTGTCAGCGCCGGGGGCCGGCCCGAGCCCTCCCGCCGCCGCCGGCGCGCCCTGCCCGGCCCGCCCGCACTTACAGGTAGGAGGTGAAGACGCTGAGGTTGGCGGGCACGGCGGTGAGCCCGCGGTCGGAGCAGTCGGCGCGGAGCAGCACTCCGTCCAGCTCGCAGCGGCACGGCGCCGGACAGCCCCGCGGGCGCTGCGCGCCGCCCCGCGCCCCCCGCCGCAGCCCCGGCGGGCACAGCAGCAGCAGCAGCAGCAGCAGCAGCAGCGGCGGGAGGGCGCGGGCAGCGCGGCACGTCGCCATGGGGCCCGGGGGGTACCTAGAGCCGCGGGGCGGCCGCTCTCATGCCCCGCGGCGCGGCGGGGGCGAAAGGCGGGCGCCCGTCTGGGCTCGAGCAGCTCCTGCGGCCGCCGCCGCCGCGCCGCTGTCTGTGGTAGCATCTCAGCTTACACGCTGCTTTAAAGCCCTGGAGCCGGCACCGCGCGCCCGCTGACGCCGCCCCAGCCTTGCCCGCCGCAGCGCGCCGGGCCCTGCCCGCGCCGCCGTGCGAGCGAGCGAGCGAGCGAGCGGGCGGGCGGGGGCGGCCGCGGGCCCGGCGGGCAGCCGGGAGGAGGGAGCGGGGGAACACCGCCTTCCGCCGGCCCTCCGTGCGGGCGGCGGCCGCGCCTCGGCCCTCGCCTCGGGCCGTGATCTCACACATTCACACGGTGGGTCAGGCTGGAGGGGACGGCAGTGGGGCATCTGGTCCAACCTCCCTGCGCAAGCCGTCATCCCAGAGCACATGGCACAGGATTGCATCCAGGCAGAACCTGAATACCTCCAATGAGGGAGACTCCACAACCTGTTCCAATGCGTGGTCACCCGCTCAGTAGAGAAGTTCTTCCTTCTTATCTAATCAGATGTAACTTCTGTGCATCATACAGTCATAGCATCATAGAATAAGCTGAGTTGGAAGGGACCCATCAGGATCATMGAGGCCAAATCCTGGCCCTGCACAGGACACCCCAAGAATCTCACCATGTGCATGAGAGAATTGTCCAACTTCTGCCCATTGCTTTGTTTCCTAGTGGCTGGCACCACTGAGAAAAGCCCGGCTTCACCTTCTTGGCACTCCCCCCCGCCGCTTTGGGGTATTTATACACATTAACGAGGTCCCCTCTCAGTCCTTTCTTCTTGAGGGGGAATGTCCCCTTGGGGCAGGAATGCACGTGGTGGATATTTCTGGAAGGTGGGAGAACAGGTGGTTGTGGAAGTGGGGGTAAGGTCCTGAGGCCATGGGGTGAGGGGTGGGTCTCTGGGGAGATGGGACAAAGGCTTGGGTGCTCCAGTGGGCGGTTAGGGAGATCTAACCTCTAAGGCCTTGTTTAGTTGGTCAGCGGTCCAGCTGCAGGCCATGCTCCTGGTCAATGATGGGGATTCACTAGCTTCCCTCACCACATGGTCAAATCACAGGCTTGCCAACAGGCAACAATTTTCTAAAGGAGACTGTCTGCTGAGGGAAACTGAGTTCACAGTGAGGCTGCCATTGAAAGCTCTTGAGATGTTCCTCACCCATCTTCTTGCCAGAGGTTCTCCTTAGCTAGTGCACAAAGTTGCCTTCGTGCTACTCTTCTGTGACTAAGTGAGGGAGAGGGTAGGAAGGCAAGATTTTTTAAAACCTTTTTCCTCCAAATCAATTTTCAGTGTGAACAAAGTTGGCCACAAGCTCCAGATTTGAGACTAGCTGTGAGTTTAAGAACCCAGTCCCAGCCCAATTCCTTTTTAGACTGGTCACTAAATCATTGGTCAGGCTACTCAATTTGCGCTGCAGAACATTAGTTAAAGGTTTTCTGCTACACTCTCTTTGAATCTACAATTAAGTCTGAAATGAGAGCCTAATGAAAAGGCCAGCAAAATACATGCTTTTATATTCTATCAGTTTGTAACACCTGTTTTCACCTCTGGACCATATTCTGGTATAATCTGAACTACAGAATGATCTCGTACTTGAACTCAAGAGTTTTATTTGAAATAATAAAAAAGGAATTTGCTGTCTGGCTAGAATGCTACATGCTGGTAGGCCAGAATGTTTTTGGCCTACCGGGCTGCTCTGAAACTTTTCCCCAAGCGTCACCTTGTCCTAAGCTAATAACAACACTGGTTGAAAGCATGAGTTGCCCTTGAGAAATGCCCGAAGAGAAAAATTCTCCAGGAAGAGGGTTTTTCATTCTGTGTCATGATATGTGTCCAGGAGACCTCTTTCCCCGAAAGTTCTGGCTGTCTTTTGCCCGCATCTATAGGTTTATATTTTTCGTAAGTGTAGTAAAACAGTTTTTATGTAACCTGAGGCTTTTATACCCTTCTTTTTTTTGTTCTAGAAAGCCAAGAGTATATTGTTTCTTCATTTTCTTTTGAGAGTTTTTCAGCTTGCACAAGATACCTGAAGTTAGACAGACATAGATTAATTAGTAGTGAGGGTTCAACTGTAAAAGTTCTTCTCTGTATGTTGTTTATTTTGTATAAATACATTTGTTGAGCTAGAGACTTTCTCTAAAATGTTTAATGTACTTCTATACAATTTTACTTAAAGATTTTTTGAAAGTAAAAGTAGCTTGAAGATTAAAAGAAGGATTTTGTAGGAACAGATATGGATAATTCCTACCTTTGTACTTTTAAACTAGGCTGTACACTTTTTTCCTTTTCATATTTCTCATAAGTCTCTGGTTCTCCACAAAGGGAAAAGGGAAAACAACAGTCTGTTTGGTAACATCTCTGGGAGGTGCTGTTACTGTTCTAAAAGGCCATTGGGACTGTCAGATTTCCTGCAGGTTCTCACATCTCACCATAATGTCCTGGTCACTTGAAGTGACATCCATGGTACAGCCATCAATGGTCTTCGGCTTTCATCGAGGCAATAAGCAAAATCCCTCAGGGATCTCAGCAGAATGCTCTCTTGAATCTGTCTTCCTGATACTCAGGCAAACCCCTCGATCTTTTGAATATGATATATGATGTGATGATGCTCCAGCCTAAGGTCTACCAGTATCAAAGGTATCTTTATGTAATGTTACCTACAAGTAAACAAAATTGTATGTTGTGTTATATATTCTTAGCACACAATTCATATGTCACAGCAGATATATATATATATAAAATGTATATATATTTAAGATGAATCTTTTAGGTCATTACAGCATGACAGACTTTAGACTTTATGTGAAATTTGTGTTTAAAATACTGGACTGTAAAAAGAAAACTGTCTATCTAAAATATTCACTGCTATTTCTGTTTTGTAAACTTAAACTAAATGGAATTATTTTTAAAAAGTGTGGCTAAGACATTTGACAATGGAAAATTATGCTTAATCCTGAAATGATCAGTTGTCCCAGCCAAAATGGAGTTTAAAGCAGAGGTGTTAACAGATCCTGCGCTAGCAAAGGTAGCAGCTAGTTTAAATATTAAGGCAAGCCCAGTACAGAGCCAAAGTGAAAAGCACAGCAGCAGAGGACAAGATAGTTTATAGTTGACTGTAGCATGTCTTTTCCTTTGGATGAAGGGTAGGTTCCTAGGAGGCAGTAAGTACAACTGTGCGTTTAGACTGTGGAGAAAACAAAGATCCTGTGCACAGTGGGAGTTATTTTTCTGCCTATTGAGATAAGAAATTCTTCATTGGATGTGTTGAAGTCCTTACATTGAAAGGGTTTAGTGGGAAAGTGTGCAGCTCCACAGCCCTGAGGCTGTTCTGCTGGAGAGCAGTACAGCAACTGCCCAGTGATGTGAGCAGAAGGATCCTTTCCTCCTTGCATGACACCTGATTTGTCATTTTATCCCAGATAGCCTTGGAGAATGGGGCATGCCTTAAGATTTATCACTATGCAGGCTTTTTATACATAGAGCAGAAGGCTATTGATATGCTGTGTTCATTTGGTTCCGCATTTACCTATTGGTGTATGTTCACATTCATTTGCATCACGTTATCTGTCCCGTTTCGCGGAGGACCTTGAGCTAACACGAGTACTTACATCCCTTTATTAAGCCATACAATGTTGTTCAAACCAAGGCAGATTGCCTTGTTTTACATAGTGATAAGAGCTGGTACCTGAAATGTAGGATGGTTAGGGTAGAGTCCCTCTTTGAACCAGAACGAAATACAAGATTTTAAATTGCCCTGGCTCAATTTCCCACCTGGCTAAAGCTTTTCAGTCAAAATAATATTATGGACGGTTTTATTTTATCATTATGGATTTGTTTTTTTTGGTTTTCATGCTATTTAAGGCATGCTATGTCATGCATTATTAGAAATAGTCTATTTCATATTGATTCTTTAGTTTGGCACACTGCCATCTAGCTGCAGGTTTCCCTCCGCAGTTCTGTAGTCAGTGTGATGGTAGGACTGAAGTGAAACATCTGACAGCTAAGATTTACTTGTATTCTTTTGAAATGTGCTTCAATAGTCAAGTTTCTGCTGGGAAGAAGGGACAAAAATAGAAAAAAAGTATTATTGCTGTTACAATTCATGCGGTGACAGTTGGCTTATACATATAATTTTGAAACAAATGCTGTCATGAACATTATTTTTAGTCTGAAAATATCTGATTGTAAAGTTGGAACATTAGTGCAAAAGTCAGGATTACCCAGGCACATTTTAACAGTTAGAAATTTGAGAAAGAAACAAGGGAAAAATGTAAATATGTAGGTTGCAGATTTAGTGAATGTTTTTCTGGAGGAAATGAAAGCTGATTGTTACAGTAATTCTCTGTTTAGGAAATAAAATCCATGTGTTAGGGTGAAAATAAGGTATATGAAGAGAACCTCCTATTATTTTGACTTGGGGTGGATGTGACATCATTCCAAGAATCACAGCCAGGCTGCAAAAGCATTAAGTGAGTATTTCACCAACATGGAAACTATGTGCTTTTTTTTTTTACGTTAAATGAAACTTTCAAACTCTAACATTTACTGGCCTATTACCTTATCCTTGCATGTCTCAGGTAAAGCCAGAAGAAAAAAGAGGAGAACATGTAAGTCATGTCTAAAGATGCTTGAAGAATGGTAAGGCATTAAATGAGGAACAAGGTTTTTATCAGAACAACTGAACTTTGAAAACAGACAAGAGCTTTCTTTTTGGCTCACTAAGTCTCATTTTCTCAAGATATATCTAACTGCCCATTCAGAGTTTGTCTCACTTACAGCCCCAGACCTTCACATCCACAGCTAAGGTACAGTTTGTTCAGAAAGATGCAGAAGGGGGAGTGTGGCAGCAAGGCAGGTCAAATCAACTGTTGCCTTTCTCTAGTCAGGTGTTTATGTCGTAGCCTTAACCGTGCCTTCTGATAGTCAGTAAATTGTTGCAGCAGGTCTCTGAACGGAATTGTCCTTTTTTTTCATGGACAGAAGAACACCTATTAGATTTGAATCCAAATGCCGAGTGGGCGCAAATATTTCTCTGAAAGGACTGAAAGAAGGATGTGCATTTTGGAAGGGTATGTTGTGATGGAGGAATCCCTTTGACAGTTTCCTGAATTGCATAGTCTTGGGTTTCTACTTTCTCACCCCACAAAAGTAATCAACAACTACCTGTTCCACATAATAGCAGGTGTCAGAACCAAATATTTAGAAATGCACTACTGTGCATTTTAGCACTATAGTTAAGTTCAGAGAGCTCTGCATTCTGTGGTGTTTGTCAGTGGGACTTTGAGAGAGGTCTTCAAAATATTTTTTAATGCAACAAAAGTTCATCCCTCCTGTGGAAAGTCAATACCTCCACTTCTGTGAGGAAGTTAACTCCAGTCCACAGAGGGTTGCAGGGTTGTTTTTGTTTTCCTTAAACTCTTGTAAAATGTCAAACCTTTGAATATGTATGCATGTGGAGAGGCATGATGTATTTCTGTGTCCTGTATGTGCTGTGTTAATCTGCATTCTGCTCTGGGTAAAAGACAAGAGTTTATACCTACCATGTACATGAATAGAGTAGTCTCTTAATTTAGCAGCACCTATAGAAATTCTGTCCAATTCTTTCCTCCTTCTCCCACTGTGCCTGTGTGGCAAACACCCTGGGGTTGCTGTGGTTTTGAAGTGTATTTGCATGATACTGTATAATGAGTGATTACATTGTTTTGTAGTTGTTTGAAGGAGGTCACAATAATATTTTTCGTACCTCTTTTTCTTTTTTGTGGTGGTTGTAATAGCTTTAGTCATTCCGGGATCAGCTGCCATACAAAAGGAAGAAATGTATGTAAGAAAGAATCACCTAATTGTGACAAATTGTCAGAAGGCTTTATATGTGGTGTAATACCTTGTTTTCCTGTAAATTCCCCTCCAGAAGGAGGGAGAGGCCTGTATTTTTATTTCTTTCTCTGTGTATTTGTCATCTGAGGTATAAGCACAGAAAAAGCAAATTACTTTGCAGAGAGGGAAGTCAAGATATTTTTATTGATGAATAAGACCAAAACATTTCAAACATCTCTGTCCTCTTGACAGCAGAGCTTTTCCTGTTATTGACTAGAACTTTGGAATAAATCAGATAGGAAATGCCTTATGGGACTTAATTTTTTAAGAAGTTCTTGAAAACTATTGGCATACTGCCCAGTGGAAAATTAATTCCCAAAGCTTTATAGTTAATCACAACAGTTGCTGAAGTGTCCTTGTTTCTGTGCTTCATCCACACTTCGTACCATGGTGATAAGCTGTCAGGATACACCTCTGTTGAGTCTCTGAAGTTGATGCAGTCCCATCTGCAGTAATGTAAAATTACACAATGGATCAAAATATAGATCTGTGACCTTCAACACATCCACAAAGCTTCCACCAGTGCCTGCCAGAGATACATGGATGTACAAGAAGTGCTATTTCTTCTGCATGGCTGGCAATCACGCAAAGCCCTTGCTGTAGGTAGAGGAAGGGAACAGGTCAAGAATTTGGATAGAGCAACCATCAGAAAGGAAAACTGGGATCTCTTCAGCTGCAAAGGAGCTGAAGAGAGAAGGAGCCTTATGCACGGGGGCATGAAGCAAAGGGAGGAAGAATGATTGCAGCACAGATGTTTATAGAAAGATGAGAGTGAGTTGGATGAGCCCTTGTGTTTGGAAAAAGAGAATGGGGACACTCAGAGAAAACAGGAGTTTTAGGGCAGGGGAATGATAGGGAAGTGTTTACAGACAAAAGGAGAGAAGGTGGCCCATAAAACACTTGCAAGAGAAAGAGGCAAGAGGTCTTGGTACATGCAATTAATTCAGTCAGCTGAAATACACAACTCTCAAGTTTCTATGCTCTTTCTTCTACAAACACTGCCCTGATAGTGTTAGCACTGTATATTGCTATGTATTTGTGCTAAATTTTTTTGAAAGATGTAGAGATATATTTCTGGACTGAGTGCCAGAATCAAGGCCTTACATAACATTAACATGTTTATAACATGCATTGCGTTGCGTTGCTCTTCTGTTCCTTGGCAAGGCTGGTTAGCTGACTTTAGGGCAGGCACATCTGTTTTGGGATGTGTTTGTCTTTGAAGCAAGCTACTTATTTGAGAGAGTTTTATATTCATAAATTCCATCTCAACAGAGTGCCAGCACAGACCCATGACACTAACCTCTTCACAAAGCAGGGAGCAGGGTGTTGCTTCATTTAGCTTCATCTGTCACCATCAAAGACAGAGCGGTACCTGCTCAAGGCAGTTGCTGGCTTCTGGCTTCAAGCTGAGAGCACTCTTTTCTCTGTCTATTGAAATCTCCCAGGGAACCTTAGATACAGTCTGATACAGTTTCCCATGCTGGATCGTTGGGATATCCCTCCAATTGCTGTCATAAGGACTGAAATTTCCAAATGCATAGTTGCTGCAGGAATTTTGTTTTAAAAGACTGCCTGAAAGAAATCCAAATTTATGTGGACCTGGACCACGGAAGCCAGTGTATTTATTTCTGTTAGCAACTTGGGCCTTTGAGGGTTTGGCTACATTTCTTTAGCAATTAATGGAGACAGTAGGATATGAGGAGAGAATGGTTATACCACCCAAATTTAATCTCCCAGGCATCTTTCTGAAGCTGATTAAGTGTAATAGACTCCTCCAGAAGGTGGTTCAAAGCACCTACATTAATGATTTCATGTATTTGTGGATAGTTAAATCAGGGCTGCTATGCAAAAGTATCCTGGCATTGATTACAATTAGTGTTGCCACTGCAATAGATCAGAACCCTGAGAAGTTACATACAGGAAACACTGGCAAACAAGGACTAAAATGAAAAGGCCAGGTTTAATATGTTCTGTTTATATACATTTTTTRATCTGCATTTGGCTCAATATATGAGCCCCTGAGACTGGTGAAACAGAAGATTGAAAGTAAATCGGTACTTAGCATTTTGGTCTAATGCCACTTGGAGTCTGGCAGAAGCAGCAGTGGTATAGAAAGGAGCACTTGGTCAAGTTTAGGTTTTCTCTGAAATATTTCTGTGAACTATGGTAAAAACAGATGGAATTGAAAATTTAAAAGGAGAAAGAAAATGACAAAAGGAGAAAGCAATGCATCATATTGAAAAATAATTACCTTTCAATTTGGCCCCTTGGAATGGATTTCAAACGCAACAAGTCAAAAGCAATGTATTTGTATGTTTTCACTTGCATTTCCATTATAGCTTTTCCTTTTCAGGGAACACATCTTCATCTGTAAAACAAACACATTTAATGCACTTAATGATAGTAATGACAATGATAACAACAAGTACTACTACTACTACTACTACAACTGCTACTACTACTACTACTAGTACTCCCCATCCAGAATTTTAGAAAATCTTATTACAGAAAAAGCAAAAAATGTTAGGTCTGTTGGCTGATGATCTTAGGGAGCATTTCTTTGGACATGGGCACTTAACACAATTGAAATGATTTGGAAGGAGAGGAAGACTGCATGAGGGAGGTTGTGTTGCTTGTGGCCATGCAACAGAATTCAACTGACCTCTTATTTTGCTTCAGACTTCTACCCCCTCAACAACTTACAGCTTGACCCATTTGTAACAGAGAGTAAAATTTGCCCCTTCTATACAGTGTCAGAGGTCAAGGATGAGTTGTCAGATTATGCGTTATAATATGTATATACATTAACATTGTATTAAACTTTATTTAGGGCAGAGGCATATTATTTACAGGTGAATTTCCAGGTGAATACAGGTGTCAAATCAGACACCACTCTTTAGTAATGCTCATTTGTGTTCAGAAATCTTTAAAGTGTGGTATTTCTATTTATTTGCACTTTCAGAATCTAACTGCTAATTTTGACACAAGCAGTTTTTACTTTCTAACTTTGAACAACTTAATTAAAAAATGAGAACAACTCAAAAGGAGTTTCAAAAGTTAGACTACATAAGGGTATTTTGAAATCCTAAATTCAGATTTACTGTGCTGATTGAATTAGATTATTTACGATCTATTTTACTTGGGAGCTTTAATGTTTAGAATTTCCTCCTGTTTTAGAGTTGTCCAGCAGTATATCAGCAAAGTTTTTCTCACGGCATTTTAAAAGAGAAGCTTCTTCTATGTAGTAAGAACTCTTAATTTTAATTTTTGAGAATATGTATCTAAGGGACAGCATTAAATTTAACATTAAGTTGATTTTATCATTAAATTATTTTGATGTACTGAAGGTAATGTGGTGAGACTGAGTTATTTTATCTCTAACAGCTGCTTTGTGTTGATAGATACAAAGAAAATGTTATAACAGGTACATGGATACTTCTCAAATACAACCTAATATTTACTATGGTCTGTCTAAATTATAGAGGCTTTTGTGGTAGTGCCATCATATTTGGCATGCAAAGCTGTTCTTTCTATCTCAGTACCTTGCCAGAATAAAACCTAGCAAGTTTAGAATTGTGTTTAAATGAATTGAAACTGTTCAGAGAAATTTCTGTAAAAGCATACCCATAATACATGAAACGTATGTTTATTGTTGCTTTCACACAAAGACTGTGTTGCAAAAGAGCTATTTGAAAAAAACCCAAACTTAAAGCCAAACAACACAAGCAATTAGATTTCATTAAGACATTAAAAGGATGAACTAGTTTTTGGAAAAGCCACGGTATACATTATAAATCTATTTCTTGTACATTGTATTACTTCTTTGGGAATCTTCATATAGATAAAATAAGTGCACAGATTTGCTTGTAGCGCTGGAGTCTAAAGTTGTGGTTGAGCTGACAAAGACGAAGCAGTAGATGAAGTTGTTAGTTTGACTTCTGAAAAAGAAGTGACAGATGAAAAGGCATATGAGGCCAAAGGCTAATTAATAGATTCCAACCATATCTGCAAGCTTATCCGTGAAGAAGTTGAATGGTTTCCCATATATTTGTGTACTCATATCAACTAATTTTTTTAACAGCTTATTACTGGAAGGTGTGGATTTTATTTATTGTTTTGCCAAAACCACACACACCCAAGAGAGAGATATTTCTGCTTGAATTAAAAAGTAATTTGGCTACCATCTCTTATCAAAACTTGAGTTTATCTGTTCGGAATCTGTGCGCTTGATGTTGCCTTTTCGCAGTGCTCCCGCCGTCGGTGAGACGAGACCAAGCTAAAAGCATGGGCTCCCTCTGCTGGTTGCTGCTGGAGCTCCGAGCCCTTCGCCTCCAGGCGCTCCCGGCAGCAGGATTGAAAAGACACGAGTTGCAGCTTATTTCAACCAATTACACTTTGAGGCAAAAATATAATCAAGCGTCTATTAGAATAGATTAAATATAATCTTTAAAATGAATCAGAAATATAAAACTTGCATTTGAAATGCTCAGGCACTCTGAAGTAATAGTAGTTTTATGGTGAAAGAGCAGCAGACAGACCAGAAAAGAAAGTACAAGACAGAAACAAGTTTTTACTTTCTGTGAGTTCAGATACTAAAAGAGGGGAGTGAGAAGCGGAGAAGTGAGGATGCAGACCAACTATTCCTAGCTCTTCTGTAAGACTCAGCAGTAAACTAATATTCCCTGTCTCACTTCTTTTTAGCCACCCCAAGATTCTGGGGTTAATTTATCTCAAGATCCATTGATTTTTTTTTTTAGATCTCAACTGAATAAACCATGAGACACCTAATCTAAATTTGGTCCTTGATCTGGAGATGAAACAAGGTAACCTTTTTAAGTCCTTCCACCATACATTGCTCTGTGTTTCTGTTCTATATGTGAGAGAAAGATTAAACTTTTGAACAAGAGTTTGTACAATATAGCCTTTAATCCCATGTTAATCTTGAAAGGCCTTTTGGATTCCAAGGTAGAAAATGGTATTCTGCTTGTGTAAAGAGAATTCTGCCTGAGTCCCCTTTCTGCAGTTTGACCCTTTACATATCAGCAAGCCTTTTCTAGAGGAGAGGTGTGATATAGGTGCAGAGGACAAGGCTGCAGACTGGGCACCTCCTCGGGCACTGAGGAAAATGGCTGCACGCCCCCTGTACTAACTATCATTTACTTATAAAGGTGTGGAAAACCACATACAGCTCATATCAAAAGCAATCTTGCACATTATCTCTTAGACAGAGGACTCAGGTAACGGTCTCTGACACACCTCTGCACCTCTTCACAGAGGAAAGGCATCACAGGCTAGATGAAAGGGAATGGTTTTAACACCCTTCATTATGACCAACAGTTATCACAGAGCTGCTTGACACAACCATTCACTGCATGGGAGAGAGAGTAGATGAATGTGCACTCTCCTAAATTCCCCAAAATAGTGAACAGAAGCACATCGTTTGAAAGAGAAGTTTCCGGTGTCAGAGGAAAGCAGGGCAACATACAATACACCAGAAAAAGAAGATGGTACAGAAGCAGAAGCCATCATCTAGGCATTCCTGATATTTCCCTCCAGGACTGCTTACCTCCTTTTATTAACAATGGAATTAATTTGAAAGCCTGGTCTTTGAAGGCTAAACTTAACCTTTGTGAATGCTCCCTTCCCTTCTCTCACTCCAGTGTCCAGTGCGATTTTCTCATTTCTTTAGGCTGTGGATAGATATGGAGTTTGTTTTCCACCTGATGAGTTTGAATTACATGTGAAAAAGCAGTGAGATCATCTTGACACAACAGATTCCCGTCATCCTGCCATGGCCATGTCAGGTTACAGATGTGTTTGGGCGTGTGCTGTGATTTCCATTAAGGGTAACTGTCAAAGAAAGGACATGCTTTTTCTACTAATCTTCTGGAAAACTGCCTTTACAAGCATGATGCCAGAATTATTACGAGATCTATTTCAAGATGGGTTTTTTTGGGGAGCTACTAAAACCCAATATACAAGGGGCAATTCTGAAGGAACCCTCTGAACTTTTTAAGGAACAGGGTGACTAAATCTGTCACATGTTAGCAGTGAGGAATCCAGCTACAAGGTAAGCAGGTATGAGAAGGAAGGTTAAAAAAACACCCTGATAGTTCTATGATGATAGTCCTGACAAGAACACTGTATCCTCAGATAGCCTGCTCACAATACCCTTGATTTACTAGATGGTTTTTCAGGAAGAAAAAAAAAAATCATAATCAGAAGCTACAGAGGTAACTTGGAGAAACTTCATGTGATCATTTTTGCAAGTTGCCCCTCTATTTACCCGAAGGAACTGGCATTACAAATGTCATTTGTAAAACTGGCTTTGAAGTCAGTGTATGTTTTACACGTTGCTTTGTTCAGGGATACTTGCTGAAAATGCTGAACCTACGATGTAGTCCAAGGRATTGATGGTAGTACTGGCCCCTAATGGAGCCTATCAGAAGAGTGAGGAAAGGCGTGCAGCTGCTATTACCATTTCCAGATGCTGTTGTAATACCTGCCACAATAGCTCTTAGATTTACTTTGTAGTATAATGTAAGTGCACTTCAAATAATTTTAGTTATAATAGCACATCTGTAAGTTTTTTATCCTTTTGATACTTAAATGGGCATGATAGTAGTAGATAGTACACAGAAACCAGACGATATTCCTTCAGGTTTGTTAACCACCTGCGTCTTCAGTATTTCAGCAGTCACCTAGTTGTTGCCAGGACAACAGAATATAGATATAGTTAGTCTTCATATTATATAATATATGTATGTATGTATGTATGTATATGGATTTAATAAACTGGAGATTTTTAGAACTCACTGCTGTTATGTGTTTACCGTAGAAGCTTCCAATGTAAACAGCATTTATTAGATAGCTGTGCACAATTCACTTGCATTCAAACCATTAAGGCACCATTTGCCACTCTAAGCTCTATGCAGGCAACGAATGAAGATAAAAAACTGCTTTGAAAGCACCCTCACCTAAAATACTCCTCTACCATTATACCTGGCTTTGAGACACATGATGGAAAATACTGGAATTTGAAGGGTGAGGTTTCAAGATTTGGGTTTTCTGTCACCAAAGAAAAAAATCTGATAATAGAAATAGAAAGCCAATCTTTCAGTCCATACTCTATTATGCTAATTTTAATTTAAGTCAGTGGAAATTCTGGCTCACAAGAACTATATTATTACACAGAATAGGGGTGTTTATATGCCTCTGTATTTCTGTATTGAAATACCTGAGCTGGCTTTGAGCAGATCAATCTTTCAGGACACATGCAAAGCTGAGCTAGCTTGTGCCATAGAATCACAGAATCATTTAGATTGCAAAACACTCTTAAGGTCATTGAGTCCAACCGTTAACCGGACACTGCCAAGTCCCACTAAACCACGTCCCTAAGCACCACATCCACAAGTTGTGTGAATTGCCAAGTGGCTGCATTAAATAGTTCTGCAGAGTAGAGATGCACTTGAAGAATCAAAGATGTTGCTTTCTGAAACCAAAAAAGGAGCACAGTTTTAGCCATTAAATTTATTAGGCTTTTTATTTTCTAGCATGTTTTCGATATACTGGAGAACACAATACTCTGTTGACATGAATGCCTGGGTTTTCAAGATGTGGTGAAAAAATATGAATATGATTACCCTGCTCTCTGTTCTATCTGTGTTTTAGCCTATTTGATCCGTTCACAAAATGCAAAAGATAAAAGTATTCCATATGCTGCCTGAAAAAATCCTGTGAGAAGCATGCACTGTTCATTAAAATACAGTATACATTCTATGCAATCTAGGGTTTTTTCTAGCTTCATTTTATATTAGGTGTATCTGCTTTGGAATCATAGATGCTTTTGAAATAATTTCTTCTGCACATTATGTTTGTCTGCTGTAATAATAACATGGGATAATGTTTGCTGAAATGTACTGAATCCCAGCCAGTAGCTTGTGCCTCTACAGTCATCAAGTAGGTGTTCCAAATTATGAATAATAGGTTTTAGGGAAGAAGGCAGGTGAACTAACACCACTGGCTTTCCTTAGTAACTTCTTTCAGAAGAGACAGAAAGACCACATTTGGAGATTGAAAGGGTGCATCGCATCCTTCAGCCAAGACAAAGAGAACCAGCCAGCATCTCAGAGATACCTTACTCAAATTATCTAAATAGAAAAAAATTTAAAATGTTCTTTAAGTTGTAAGTAGCATGGATAGAGTTACTTACAGGCAAAGTTACTTTGTTATTGTTTCCAGATGTAAATTTTTAAATGCAGAAAGGGCAGTTAGCATTTGGGTTCATTAAAAGTGATGTAGTTCAGGACTCATGCAGCCTCATACCATCTTTTGGATGAGAAAGGGAAGATGGGAATGAGAATTTAGTACAGTTGAAGGCTCTGGGCATGGATGGAGTCATAATGTGGAGCTTGGGTAGGATGTGTTACTTGAAAAGCAGCACCTGGACACATACACACATGGCAAAAGTAATTGACAGTTTTGTTCTAGGGCCAAAAAGAAATTGGAAAAAAGGAGTTCTTTCAATCTGACATTTTTTTCTTGCTGATTCCAAACGAATGTACAGAGAGCCATTTTCAAAGGAGGCAAAGGGAGACACAGCTTCCCATTTCCCACTGAAATTCAGAGCCTACTCCTCTGCATGCAAGCAATTCTGAGGAAAATTACTGTGAATAAACTCAAATTCACAGTAATTGTGCACTAAAAATGATTCATTTTTCCTCTGATTATTTGCTTCTATTATCTGGTGAGCTTTGCCAGCTTCCTATGCTGACGTTGAGTGTGGTCCCTAGAGGGTCATTCTCATGTAAGCCAGAGGGCCACAAGACTCATGCTCTATAGTTATGGACTTCTTCAGGGTTTGTGAAGGCACTGAAGCACTGGTTAAGGAACCCTGAAGCCTAAAATGACGCAGAAAGCAAGCCAGTGCAGGATAGAATACAAGCTGAGGCACCACCAGGCAGGCCCTGGGAAGCAGCCTGCAGCAGATCCTTCTACAGCCATGTGTGAGCAGCGGTGCTTGCAGCTGTTCCAAAGGTAGCACAGGCCTTGCCAGTAGGTTTTAGCTGCTTTTTTTTTTTTCTGAAGAGCCAATGAATTTAGTGAGAGGGATTTGATTTATTTTCAGTCTTGCACAATAGCATTTCTAATGGAGCTTCAGCTGTGAAGCATCTTCTACTGGTGATACTGATGAGGATAAACTTGAGAAAACTCTATTTTGACTTTTACATTTCAGGCCTAGTTTGGAGGGGTGCCATTTACAAAAGGAAGCAAAAACTTTGTAAACTTATTGTAAACTGAATAAAATTGATATAAAATGTATGAGGTCTTTGTGAAATAAAAGCACTCAAAGACCAGAATTTTACAGGGAGTACTTTAGTAAAGAACTGCACAGTAAGATATGATTTATCCTGTGAATTCCTTCAGGACACTGACTGTTTATATCTTTATCACTAAGGAATATAGGCTATATTCCTAATTCTGTGACTGTAGACTCATAATTGCTTTAGTTGTCAAGGTGGTGCCACATGTGGAACTGAGTAACTCAAATTATAGGATTGTTATAAAAAGATCTCTATTGAAGTGTTCCAGCTTTTAAAGTTTGTCCCTTGTTTCAGCACATAAATTTCCATGAAGGCAGATTTTGTCTGTAAATGGATGCAGCCAAATGTGTAGCATGTGTACATATATATACATTACTTAACCAAAATAAAATTTTCATGAGTAGAATTTATTTTGGCTTTTCTTTATCCTGCTAGTGTTACTGGTTTAAAAATATTTAACCGAAATGCACAAACTGCACTTCACATGAAACCCTCAGAAAGTACAATAATGCACCACAAGAAAAGAGAATGAAAATAATCAATTAATAATTCATAACATTTCAGTTGCTATAGCAATATCTGCTATGAAATTAATAGAACAACCAACTCTACAAAAAACATAACAAAAATGTTATGCCAGCACTGCCTCTCCTGAAATCATTCTTGGATGACCTTCAGTGTAGGATTTTCACAAAGCAAGCCAGACATCACAACATATCTGACTCCATCCTTTTGTTGTTTGTTTTATGCAACTGTCTACAGAAATCTTTCATTTCTTAATAAAAATATGATTTTGCTGTTGACATTAATCCCACTGAAGTTGGTGGAAAGGTTCATACTGAATTCAGTAAGACCTCACTGGTCCTTTAGTCACGAAAATATCCATGTGTTTTCTCGAAATAAAGCTGTGCTTAAGGACGCAATTGTGGAGTTTTCTGATGCAGAAGTTAGGCTCGTAAAATACATGGCTATCAAGCTTCACCTTATGAAAATCTGACCTGCAGTGCAAAGGGATAGGGAAACTTAAAGGCACTAAATACTCTTTGGTTTAAAGATGACCATGCATAACTCGTTTGTGACTTTACTTCATTCAACACCCTGCCCTTTTATGCTTAAAGTCATCCAAGAGTCAAAACTAAAAGGGGCATATTCTAGAGGGCCACAATTCCTTTGACACCTCTTTAAAATTATATGATAAATATAAATTGCAACTGAGAGGATCTGGTAAACCTGATGCAAAATATCTAGACTGCCACACTCTCCTAAGTACCTTCAGATGGCAATAGGCTTGTCTGGAATTAAATCTTTCTAAGCTAAGCTATTTTACATTACCATCACTTAGTTCCCTAAGCTGAAGATTGCTGAAACTGCATTAAATGAAGTGCCTAATTCTTGAAAAGCGGCCAAAAAAGCTATTTTCCACCATTATCTCCATTACATCTTGTGCTGCTTAATACTTCTTCAGTGTGACCCTGATTGCCCTTCGAGTTGTCACCAAGCCCATGCAGAAGTGCCCCCCAGGGTGGGTAAGAGCTTGTCCTGTCTGAGTTCTGCTGGCTTGCAGGACTTTGGAATTCCTGCCTCACACAAAGCCACCCTTCCATTTACACTCAGTGGTGGCACCCTGACCTCTTCGTTGTCTTCTAGAGCAACGCCAGTGCTACTGTCGGGTTTGCTCACAGTGTTCTGCCAGGAGGTGAGAAAGAGGAACTCCAGGCTCTCTGGAGTCACTGCCTGTCACTTCCCCCGGGAGTGCAGCAGCTCCATCTTCAGTGCATGACAAAAAGAGAGCCCTTTGGTTAGACTCAGATTGCTGTGCTGCTGGGGATGCAAGAGACTGCATCCAAGGGGAACCATAAAGTGCGACTTTGCAGCTTACCAAGGTGGGGAGACCAGGTCTCCTGCATCAGGAGAGCACACACCTCTGCCTGTTAATTCTAGTGACAGATCAAGGCTTGGAATAGTTGCTTTGTCTGATGGAGGCAGAAAATTGTCAAATTATACAGGAGCTGCATATCCTTTGTTTGGGAAAGAGCAGGTACCCTATAAGCAGAAATGTTTAGCAAGGGCAGTAAGAATACTTCTGTACAGTATGCTTTCAACTATTCAGTTAATTCAAATTCTGATTGGTTTTAAGAGAACAAGTAGTCTCTCCTTTTAGAGAATTACATTGCATTATATTGCCTGAAAATTAACTTAATTGTTTCATATATCTTAAAATGATTTTCCGTCCTGGGAAGACTTTCAAGATTTTGATGGTTCTGTTCATCCGTTTTCAGGGCACTATGTTGAAATTTCAGAATGGTTGTGAACTTAACTATTACTTTGACATGAATTGCTCTTTTTGATTGTCTCTAAATATATAATTCCATTTTAAAGGGTATTATTTCAGCTATTGCTGCCTTACATTTTCAGATGATAGCTTTGAAAGGAAAACTGAACTAACTGAAAATTAGTTAGAAAACAGTCTAAATAACTTTACTCAATGCTTTTGAAATGTTTCTCTTTTTTTAATAAGAAATTCAGTGCCTTTGGCTCATCTCCCTCAGACAATTTAATTTTAAATCATTTTGTATCTTGTGGTAAAAGCAGCTTTCGTAAAKTTTCCATTCAACAGCATTCCTAATCCTGGAGGAGTAGGAGCTCATTATTATTTCTTCCGATGGGATGATGGATAGGCAGTCTACTTTTGTACTTTTAAAATGTTATCTGATGGTTAGAAACATAAGCATAACACAATATCTTGAAACCCACAAATGCCTTTGTTATTTAATAGAAGAATGAAACAAAAATATAGTTTGTGTTTTTTTCCAGCATTGAGACCATGCAGTTACATTATGAGAATAACATAGTATTTACACTGGTGACATCACACAAATATCTGTACCAATATTAGTTTCCAAAGTAATTGATTTTTAGGTCTCCTTTTAAATGTCAGAGATCTGTTGGTGTCAGTCTTATAATAAAAACATTAAAAAATCCAATAGGTGAAAAAAAAGACTTATAATGAGATGAAACGTTCAGTTTTTCGGTTTGCAGAGAATGCTTCAAGCATTTTATGTTTTACAAACATTGTTAAAATCCCATCTGGTGTTTGTGAAGTATTTTACTATCTCCTGCTGGGCCAGGCAGACACTGGTTTTCATGTCTGTATGTTTCCAAAACACGAGGAAAAAAATTGAATGGACCTGGACCAAGCACAGCATAATGATAGAATACTATGTTTCCATTCTTCTGCATTTGAGAACAGAGACAAATGTCCTTGATTCCAGAAAAGATCCATCAATTCCCATAATGCAACTTCATGTGAAAAATGCAAAGGAGTAAATTTCTCTAAGTAGTTCAACATTCAACATCTTGCACATGATATATTTTTGTGAGCAATAAATATATAATTTCTGTTTCAATTATGTATTTCATTTTCAAGGGAATTAATTTAGAAAATATAAAACCCAGGTGAAAATGTGTTCCATTTTTATTAATGCATTTTTCCTTTATGCAGTTGATTTTACTAATGAATTGTGTGTGAAAAGTAAATAAATATGAAAGCAGAAATGCAAAGTCCTCCTAATTTTGTATTCCTGGAGCCAGCATCATGCATACCAATGTCCCATTTTCTCTAAAGTCAATGGGAATAGCTCCATTTCTGGTCTTACACTGCCCTCTAAAATGGATATAGCTTTTAATTATTTCAATTTGGTTACTGAAGCAGTAAGAGAGGAGAAAAGAGAATTAGTTCAGAAGGGAGAAGGGTCAGTGGGTCTGCACTGGCTGTTGTTTGTAGAAGGGAGATAATTATCTAAAATGACATGGCAATGATAGCATAGCTACTGCTTACAACTGCATTTTAATGGCTTAAGAAATATAAGTATTTCCAAACACATTTGTTGCACTGAAGGTCCTAGAAAGCCTTTCCCACATTCACTGATAATTCATAGAAAATGTAGATACATTGCCAAAACAAATTAAAACAGACTTAGACGAACAGAAGTACAAAAATAGACTGATTGCTTTTTAAGATGCAGTGGTCATAACATTGGAATACCAGATGGAATTTTCCAGAGACACTTTCGAGGCTTTTACCTGATAAATGGCTGGCATTATATCAGAAAAACTTTTCTGTGTGTGCTTTTGATGGTGTATTTGATATTTTCTTAAAAGACAGACTTTTGATGGGAATGTAATTCTTGCTGCATTTGTTCATCCTTCATTCCTCCCCACAGGATTTGTGCACACAGGACCCATCTTCCTGCCAGAAAACGTGGGGAGCAGGTCTACATGCAGACACACATTTCACATAAACCTGATGTGTGAGCAACCCAAGGGATCGATTGTGTGTGCAGATAATCAATAGGCACATCCCCCCTTAGATGCAGTCTTGACACTTGTGAAACACATTGTCCCTCTCTTTCCGAGCCCTTTGGTCTCTGTCTTTGCAGGTATCATGTCCATTCTTAGAGCCAAAGAGTGAAGTTGAGAATGTGCAAGTCAACAGATCTTCTGATGTGTACGTAAAAATCATGGAAATTAGATTGTTCTCTGCTTCTCAGTTTCTCTGACCAGTGTAAAAATCCACTTCCTTTGCTATTTAAAATGGTGTTTTCAAATTGTTACAGCAATTGTAAATGTCATGATAATCAGAACTCAGGATAAAAGGTGTTTATTTATATTTGAGGCACTTTGCTGAGTCTGTATACACAGAGTTTGATAGCAGCTTTATGCTTAGCCACAAATCTGCACTGTTAACTCTCTGGGAAACAGGGTGGAGGGGTGGACAAGCTCAGCCAAGCTAGTTGCTGTCACCTCCATTAGGCAAATGTGCAATATAGGCATTTTTTCCACGAAGATCTTAATGTATGACAAAATGGAACTGAAGGRAGAATTGGACAAAGGTAAAAAGCTGAGAGAGAGTAAGAATTGCTAAAGTCTGTAACAGCAAGGAATCAATTGCTTCTTCCAGCCCCTTTACTCTCTTTTGGGGGGATATGGTGGTCAGTAGTGAGCTGGTGACCAGCTGTGGAGGTGGGGGTGGGAGGAGTGAGGGGAGGAGTGATAGGAGAAAGGAGGCCAACTGTGGCTCTCCAGCAGGTGGGAATGATTATGGAAAGAATGACGACCTGCACTGTACAAGTTATTGATGGTAGTTCCCAGAGGAGCTGAGTTAATAAAGCTGCAGCCAAAATAAACCACATCCCTTGCATTTTGTCTTTCTTCCTGCATGTCTGGAACAATGCAATGAAAGTCTACTGCCTCCTCTTCCKCCCATGCCTTCCCCAACATGATCAAGTTTTCTTCTACTCTGTTCTAYGCAGCTGTGCCATGAAAGGATTTAACTCTTGTTTTCTATTAAAAGTACAAAAATATGAAGATTGAGTAGATAGTAATTCTACTCTTTCAAAAGGCAGCATRTGCTCAAAGTGAGAAAAGAAGTAGAAAGCAAACAAGGGGAAATACTATCTGCTTGATGYGACGGTGTCTTGGTTTTACCTTTAGCATCTGTTCCTAGATCTGTGCTAAGCCACATTTCTCGAGACTGGGTGGAAATTACGGTATTTTTATGGTATGGTCTGTGAGGGCAGCTGACAGCCAGCCTCCGAATGATGGTCTTTGGGAGTCATTGTGCTTTTTAGTGGTATGGACGTGTAGAAAAGGAGTTGTTCTGAACAAGAATAACTGTAGAATGGAACTCATCAAAGGGCTGAATATGAATCCAAATTCCAGTCTTCTCAGTGTTTCCTGTTGATTTAGAGCTATTTTTGTTAAGGTCTTTCTTGTAAAAGTTTATATACTGTCAATTGTATAGACAAAGTTACTCTCTAGGTTATTTTCCACAACAAACAACACATGGCAATCCTGATCCTACATCACATTTTTCCATTTGCTTTTGCAGCTCCAGTCTTAATTTTCCTTATTTCCACCACTGATACTAAATGGCATTCTTTGCTATGACTTGGGTTCCAAGCCCTGTCAGTATGGAAGACCATTTGAACTGGTGAGGACTGAATGACTGGCTTCAACATCATGTCTATATTTAATAGGTTTGGCTTGCTATTCCTTTGAAATTTGGTTTGTCTTCTTCTAAGTCCATCACAGGAGCTGCACGTACCAGAATACTCTTTTATTTAGACATCAAACACTGATGCTGTTGCCCTGGATATGATTTTTTTGCACAATTATTTCTACAGTCCACCTAGCCCACCACTGAAGTATCAAAGTTCATCCTGAGTATTTAGAAATAAAAACATCTGTAACAATATAAGCTTCTCCTTTTTTCCTTTTTCTTTGTCCAGGGTGCAGGAAAAAGATCTTCTTTAGATTATAGATTGGCTGAATGAACACTGTGTATGAGATTGAGTGTGTCTGTATTTATACTGAGAACTCAAAGTGAAAGGTATATTGACTATACACCTGTGTCTGACCGTGCTGACATTTCGGCTTATTCTTCTATAATTCTTAGTCAAGGTTAGTGTTTCCAAGACAGGGAAGCTATAGCATTCATGGGGAGTGATCAGCCAGAATTGAGTTCATTGTCCTGAAACTAGGTGTGCTGATAAAGCTTGGGAGTAACTTATCTAGGTCAAACTATGGTTAAATGACATTTGAATGGAAGATAATATTTATAGGTAGGTTTTTTGGTTTATTAGTAAAGAATTTTCTTTCAAGCTCAGGGGGCAAGGAGTTGAAAATTGAGAGTTGAGAATAATAGGCATGGGTTGCACAGCTGTTTACTTGCAAGTCAGGAGTTTTGTGTGTAGTGCTTTGTTGCTATTAGGGCATCTGTTGTTACTGTAAAATCTTTACATCTTCCTGTAACAGTACTTCTCAGTCTTTTAAAAGCTGAGCTCATTTCCAAAGTGAAATCAATCGAACCCATTGCTTTTTCATGAGCTTTTTACTTCAAAYACCTTAGCATATGTACTGGTTTTTCCTTATTATATGCCATTTTTTACTGTTTACGCTCAGAACCACTGGGTTAAGGATCCCTTCTAAGGTACATTTTCCTTTGTTCTTGCATTAGTAGTGAAATAGGGAGCAGTACTGGCATCAGCACCTCTTACATTTGGTGGATTTAGGGCATGTCTAAGAGTAAGAGCTGCAGGAAGACCCTTCTGAGCCAATTGCTCCCTTTTTTTGCAGGCACCTTTCACAACCACAAGAGTTAGATCTTTGATTTTTTAGTAATGGCTTCTTAGCCTCTGTTAGGAAAGTTGCCCACCAAAATTAGTCTATTTCCTAAGGAATGTTCTACATCTTGAGAAATGTTGTTCTATAATTACTGACTTAATGGTAGACGAGTGGAAAACTCTTTTCACACATAAGGACTAAACCTTTTACGAAGATAAAACATTTTGCAGACTGCAGAAGTTTTGCAGTCTTGATGATCTTGGATAAAGTTAAAATGATGGTATTCGCTTCTATTGATTGAATTCCAACATTTCTTCAGACCTAATTGTGCTTAGCTCTAAACATCTTGATCTCTATTTTGCAGTAAGGGGTGCAAAATTTCCTTAAAGTCCCTCTTGTCATCCTGGGTTTTACCGGATTTGTAAATGTAAGAGTCTCCCTATGGTGAGAAAGCCTTTATGGAGGGGATTACATCTGTGTTCTATGAAGTGTGATTGTATTACTGAAGCTTTAGATATCAAAAGTTTTGAATTTGTTGCTGTACAATTTTTCCTACCAGGTACTGATCCTCAGTATGTAGGAAGTTTGGCTAGTGGATCCAATGACTGGGGATAAGTGAGCAGGCCAGATGTGGATCCTTGCCACCCTKCCTCAATCTCCAGATTTTCTTAGGAAATAATAAAAAAACACAGCGTGGATGTGTACCAATGAAGGGTCTGTTGCTGTCTGTATACAGCAAGATCTGCCCCAGCATTAATAACCACAGTAGAAACCAACATTCATTTCAGCAATTGTTTTTAAGCAACTGGGTCAATGATATTTTTGACAATGTGAATGGCAAGTGTTAAAATTGCTTTCACAAAAGCGGTTAGCACATTGTACCACTAATTATATGATTACAGGGGAGCTATTTATCAATTTACTTTTACAGGAACTGTTTATTTTGGACTTAGCCTTTGAGTTTTGCTGTAGTTTGAACCAGAGCCTTTCACAGAAGGAAGCTGTTAGTAGTGGCTAGTTTATAGAGTTTGGAGCCCAACAAAAATACCTCAGAATCATCCAAGGCCAGATGAGGTTTTATGAAAGTCTCCTAATTCCACACATGAAAYATGAGTTCAGTTTCAGTCAAAAAGTGAGCAGATTTTTTATTTCTAAACTTTCAACTTTCTTAAAATTTGGGTTTCAGATCATGCAAGCATAGGGTGACAACTGGTGACACATGGAAGAGGATGTGTCCTTTGCTGTATCTACCTTAGTTCCCCTCTCATAAAGCCACCTATTCTTTGGTTTTTAGCAGCCATGAGAAATAAAGGCAGCCTACTTTGTGCCTGCTTTCTGGCACATAATGGCCTTGAATGTAAATACTTTGCTAGGGACAGAGCAATAAACCAAGCTGCCTTTTGTTAGAACTGTGAATAAGGGCTATAATATCTCCAGATCTCCTGGTAGGCCTGCTAGTGATGGAAGGAGGAATTTTGCATTATAGGCGAGATATGAATATTGCACCAAAACTGAGCATGCACAGTGCTCAAGTGAATTAAGAATGTAGAGCAATAAGGTAATAGAGGGAACAGCATGTACTAAACTCATAGCCAGAATGGCATTAACCAACACTGGCTGGCCTTTCCGCAAGTTAATTCAGGATTATATGGAATGGACTGTTCTCAAATCTGGAATCTTATGCCCTGTGCTCCCTTTGGAGAAGTCTGTATATGCAGAATAAATGCAGGGCAGCATGCCCTGAGCTTGTAGGAACAAGTCACATTGGTTTAACTTAAATTTTTAAATAGATTCCAGTTAAGCACTCTGTGAGGATGTTTCCCTTGGTTTAAGTATTAGATATGTTCCTGACTTACTGACCTGAAATAGCAAGGTTTTCAGAGCTTTTTACATAAGAAGTCTCACAGAGTACTGCAGATACTAGCTAGCTGAGCCATAGCAGAAGAGCATAGAATTTATTCACAGACTCTTTTTTAAAGGGCGTCTTTGAACACACTTATACTTTCATAGGAGTTAATAGTTGGTTCAGTCCGGAGACTAAGGGCTAGCCCTTGTAAATATTGCTTAAAAATTAGGCACTTTTAAATTAGGCACTCTAGACTGTATCCCACATCCTGTGCTAAGTGCTAGAGTTAGGTGTGCTAAGCATGGGGAGAGAAGATAAACCAAAAAAACACCTGCAAGAGACCTGTATAGGCAACTTTCTGCAGAGGGCCAGAAAGAAACATTAGGAGTCTTGATTCTCTGCTGAAGGAACAAATCTGACTTACAGCTTCAAAGGGTTTATATTTCTAACCTTGAGTGCCTGTCTAGAACCCTTTCCTTGAAAGACCTTCAAATTTCAGCATATTTGATTACACATTTATTGATAGTGTGACAGCCATCTGCTTCTCTTAATTGGCTGACAGCTTAAGGAATAACAATCTGAGGACTTGAAAGAGTTGGGATCATAGCCGTTGTCTTGAGGGGCAAATCTGCATGCAGGCAAGTGGACTCTGAAATGGACATTGCAGTCTTGGTCCCTTTATGATCTCATCAGGAACTTGGCTATAACACACAGAGGCTTCGAGTTCAGGCTGTACTCATCAGTTTTGTCCTGCCAGGGGGACACAGAGGTGATGGTGTAGAGCTGCAGTTTGTTCCACTTTGGGTTGTTGATGTGGTGGAGCATTTACTGAGATTCAAGAGTTCCATATAACCAAGGGCAGGAAATGATAATTTCTTACTTCCCACAAAATGCCTTTAAACTACACCCTGTCTATACTGCTGAAGTTGTGACTCCATCCAGAAAAGCATTCCAAATTCATTGATCCAAAAAAGCCAAGAAGAAACCTGTTCGTATGCTTCCTATTTACATGCATCACAGTGATGATTCTGGATTTTTGTCCTTATTCCAGCCCCAGGAGCAAACACCAGAACCTAGAATACTCCATCTGGTTGGCAAGTGGTCTGTATTGCTACCGCTCAGAAACATACTCTGTGCTGTAAATTGCTGTATCGCAACTGACCTTTGTATGCATGATAGCCTCCGCATCAGCCAACAGCTCCAGGGGCACAATCCGAGTGCTCTCAAATTATGTTCTTAAGTTGTTGATTTTGCATTTCTACCTTCCCGGGTAAATGGTGTAATATCTTCTTTAAAAAGGAGTGCACCCACCTCTGGTTGTTAAAAAAAATAGATGTGATGGCTCACAACTCCTGCCTCTAGAAAGCCGAGTTCCATGAACGTATGTTAAATGTCTCTCTGAATTTTTGCTGCGTTTAGTTACTCAGAGGTTTTAAGCTAGTGGAACATGTTTTTTTCTGCATCTTGACCATAAATAGGCTGGAAACATCAGAAAAAGCACTGAATCAACCAGATATACATATACTGGGTAAATTTAAGCAACTTCATGATAAGGCAACAGTTGATGAGTCTTATTTGGATTCCAATTTTAGTCTCAGGGTCTCAGTTCCAACTTCAGTCTTGCTTTAAGTGTCTGCATCCTTCCTGGATACAGCACAAAGGCTTTAGAGAACACTAGTGCCTCTGTTCATGTGTGCTTTTGCATGGAGAACCTGTGGAGAAGATGATATTCTTTAGTCTTTCTCAGGCTCTGTACTATGGTATGCGCTGTCTCTCTTTCACTTTTGAGTAAAAAAAACCTGATAGGATCATTGTGGTCTGTACAGAACTCAAATGTAATTAGTTTTTTCCTTTCCCTATGCTTAGTGCTCAGCTGCTCCAAAGAAAGTGTTTGGAGCATTTTGATTTGTCCAATTTGATTTTGTTCAGGTCTCATTATTGCTTTTGTGAAGTAAGGTATAAGTTAGAAGAGTGTATAATATGTGTTTCGTGCATGTAAATTAGATTTTTCAGAGCTAATTAATCTAATCTCAAATACCACAAAATCCCCACTTCTTAGCATTTACTAGTCTGAGATTTGTAATGTGAATGAAATGAAAAGAAAGGACAGTTGTTACCAAAATACACAGGGACGTTCTTTTGAATAATGTTGACCGAGAAGCTGTGTACACGTATTTCTTTTGTTAGAAGAAATGTTCTAAAAGGTGAATACAGTAGTTCTGTAGTTTCTCACAGAAACTTCAAGTAAGAATTATATTATTAATATTCAAAATTATATGTATATAACTTAAAATGGAAAATGTGTTACATTCAGTAACTTAAAAATAATATTCTTGATTCTAAAACTTCTTATAAATCTCTCACTCCTTTCAAAGCAGAGAACCCGCAGTTAGTCTCTTAAGAGCACTAAAGCATTAGACAGCTATCATCAATCTTTTAGGTTGCTCTCAAATTCTAAACACCGAAATTGTGAAAGTAGCTGATGTGGGTTTAAGAGCTTATGGCTCAGGTTCGTTTTATTAAACGCAGAAAATAAAAAGGTATATGTTGCCTTTTGGTAAWTATTCACTGAAAAATTTCAACCTGTAAAATACAAGTAGTAGAGGAACAGATATTTGAGTCATAGAAAAGACTGCAAAAAGATAGATGCCTTTTTTCACTCACTCATTCTGAGAGACAAGTGTGTCTGACACTTAACGTCTGTGTACATCCATTCATTTCTAACCCAAAATTAAAATTCACTTKAACGTGAATTAAGTCCTTTGTCAAGAGGACTTGTGTATTGTATGTCCATAAAAACTTGTGCCAGAGAAGTCATCTATGAAATGGCTTTCCAGCAGCTCACTGGGGTGATCTAGACAGACAGAAATCCTGTGACTGGAAATCCTTTTGCTGACAGGACTGCCTAGCTTGCAGCACAGATGGCAGAGAAGCTGCTGTTGATAGCTGTGCTGCCCCTCACAGCCTGGCTGGTGGTGTTGAGAGGAGCTGAGGGAAATGGATTCCCAGCCCCACAGCAGCATCATGCATAGTGCCTCTTTTCTTCATTTAGAAGGCAGAAAAGGAGGAGTTGATTTTAGTCTAACATGCAAAACTTGTCTTTCTGTGTAGTGCGTGAAGCACAAACTCAGTGGGAGGTCCATGAAACAGAGCCTGGCTCTGCCCCATTAGCATTCTGGTCATACTTTAGGACAACATAAGCAGACTTACAGCTTTTAARAATGTTGTTTTGCTCTCATCTGCCCCACAGATGAATTCTGTGTTGAGAAGGGGTGTTGCGCCATGCTAAGGCTGGGGTATTTAAATTTCATTCTTCCCTTTCCACCCCCGTGCAAACCCAGCTTTTAGAAATCAGTGAGAAAATTTAAAGACCATTAATTCAGTCCAAGATTTACTTCTACCAACTCATTCCCTAACCTATGTTCATCTTTACAATTTCCCTTTTTTTTTTTTTTTAATAAATACAAATGATAGTAGCTTGAAATATTGTGGGTTTAGCGTCTGTTCATGAACAAGCTCATAGGAAACTTCACTGACCTCCCCTGGCTTTCTCTGCAAAGAGGGAGAAAGAGTTATGCCTGTTACTTCCATCTCCACAGGCTGAAACAGGCTGTGTTGTCTTCAGAGCAGCCCAGCCTTCTACCCAGGTGAATTCTGCATCTGGCAAAGTCAGGGTCCCTGTGCAGGACAGGGCATGTTTTAAAGAAACCCTTGTAATGGAAGCCAACTCAATCCAAATGACCCCTACTGTCTTTTAAAATTATGAATTATTTTCTCTTCTGTAGTGATCAAACTTCTGTATTTTTTACTTTTTATTTTCTGAACACTGCAGGAAAYGTATCGCATTGACTGAATTGATTGATTGACTGAAGGAACTGAAATGGTTTACTGCTGTTCTGATTAGAAGGCATGGAATAATGTGTTTCATAGTAACAGTTTATTTTGTTTAATTCTTTCCACAGGCAACTTGAACTAAGTTTTCAAATTCCTTAGATAGGCTTTTTTTTTCTTTCAGGCAAAACTATTCATGCAATTGGGTTTGCACTAAGCAGAAAATAAAATGTTCAGAACTGTTTTGAGCTTAAGCCCTCTAGAACCACAATTATGTCTCTAAACAAGAAGTTGATTTTGAAACAAGCCATGGGTTTTAATAATTCCCAATGTTCCCTTCAAGTTCCCTTTCTGTGTAGGGAGTGTTGTAACTAATTGCATCTCTCAGATCAAGGCAGAAGTACCTTAAATATGGATCAGAAATGGATCTAGCTGCAAAGGCTGGCTCTACCCTCCCACAAAGCTTTGGAGGGTTTAGATCTTGGAACCTGATTTTGGTCAGGATTGTTCTTTGATATCCTCAGATGAAAGACAGACTATAAATGTGAAAATTCTTCTGCCTCAGTTACACCAGGGTTACCGAATTAGTGCCAATGTGGTCACATGCTGTAGCAGGGTGGAAAATTTGGCCCAGAGTGTTTATTGTAAGTAGCAACAAGGAAAAGAAACCTATTGAAGAGAAGAAACACAAAACTGTAAATGGCCAGGCAACAGGCCTCATGCTAACTTTATTTGCCAAACTGGTGGTTTACTCCAACGTTAACATTTTACGCAACCAAGCCAAATTCACTGTGTAAAACATTTTATTGCAGCAGCCCTGCCTCTCCTGCTCTTCGCCTTTTCTAGGAGATTGAAGGGCACACACAAACTRCTAAAACACCCAAAATTGTTTAGCCATCTGTATTCAGTATCCCTACAGGCTTATTTACTACATAAAGAGTAAAGAAAACCAGCTAAATATTTTAAGAGGATAAAGAAGTTTTAGTTGTAAAATATCCAGAGGCTTTATTGTAGGCTTATGGGTCTGCACTACAGATTTCTAATAGCAGACAATAGAAGCGAAAAAGAAGAGGGTTTAATGCATTAGTTATGGGTTGGTAATGGACAAATATGTGGTGCTTATTCCCTGCCTAGTGTGGCATGGCATCAGCCTTGGGTCCCCACTAAAACAAAAAAGCGGAAAGTCAAACAACAGTCATGTCAAATTAAACCTCTTTTTGTTTAATTTTTCAAAGTGATTCATTTAGCTGGTTGGCAGGGAGTCAAACTGATAGCTAACAATAGTTCATTTATTTAATGTTGCTTTCAGTACCCTGTAGCCACTTGGCTGCATCAGAACTTATCTTCCGTAATTCTCTTTGAGCTGTGAAGATAGGCCAGGAAACCGGAGTAGGTCAGGTGTTCATGAAGGCACAGCTCACACGGTGGGGCAGTTTGTGCTTCATGAACCATAGAATTGGGAATGGATTTTCAAGAACAGTTAAAGCTTGCTTTTAATCTGAAAAGTGAATAAAACTGATACCCTTATGTTCCATGTTTGCTGAGTCTCAACAGTCCAAAAATAAAAAAGGTCAGTTATAAAGTAAAAAAACAGTGTTGTGTAAACTGCCAAAGCTGCAAATTGTGAGAGTGAACAATGAAAATGAGATCTTTCTTGACATTTTCTCACCAGTTATAAAAATGTGGGTAAGTTAGTCTCTTGGTGATTTCCATTTAATTCTATTTTCTTAATAGGATTGAAAAACATAAGTCTGATTAGAACAAACAAGCAACTCTTTAGTTTTGCACAAATGTGAATAAGTGTAGTAATAAACGCCTTTTTGGTTTGCAGGGCATATAGAAATAGAGTTAAGCAAAGGTTTTTATGTCAATAAAGTCAGTAGATACAAACCTAATAATCAGAGAGGAAGCAGATCAGTTGAGTAAGGAGATAATATTTATAGTAAGTGTGAATGTTGATAGCAAAGTTTTTTCTGTTCTGTTTAGTAGATTTTCGTGTGGCTGTTGAATGGTGTTTGATCAAGGAGCTCTGGCATGGGTTGCCCACCTAATGAAAACAAGTTTAGTGTATGACAGTTCTCTGGCACTTTAGAATTGTAAATCATGCTGTAAAACTACATACAGAAACACTATAGGGAGTGGGAAAATATGAGCGGTCTCCACATGTAAGACATCTGTTTAAATCCCGTTCATAATTTTTGTTTGTTTGTTTGTTTGTTATAAAAGCTGGATAAGTTTGATCTTCAATTTCAATTTTTACRTTTTCCATCTATACTTTTCCATATATTCACGCTCACTCAAGGTGATCTGTAAAAAAAGATAATATTTTTAAAAGTAAGAACCATGGATTGTATATTAAATAAAATTTTCTATTATTCAAGTCTGGTGAGGATTATCTATGCTTGCAAGGAACAAGTTTTCCCAAAAGTCAAGTAATCCTTTCAGTGCTGCTTCTATAAGTATGTTCCATCTATGCCAAAAGCTCTTGTGCCTGTGGTTCATGTCTAGTTTTATGAGGGTCTCTTACCGCAGGAGATTATTTTAGAATAATTTTCAAATGCTATTTTTTCTTTAAGAAACATAGTTACCTGTTATTCAACTTATATTTATGACAATAAATCATTCTGATAGAATAAAAGCTTTTTTTTGTTTTCATAAAATGTGTATTGCTGTTGCTAAGTAGAAGGATTCTGTCAAAAAAAAAAAGACTGGAGAAAGAGCACTGGTCCATCATCCCTGATTCTCTGGGGCTATCTTTATGTGATCCTTGTGTTAAAGTCTGTAATTTTTCCTCTCTGAATTGCATTTTATTATTCCTTGGTATCTTTAATGCATTGAAGAAGGCTTGTGTTGTCTGATATCGTGGTGAGCCAAGCCCATGAGAATTTTTAGTAAGTAGGGGTCTGCATTCAGTCAGATCAAGAGTGAATTGTGATCAAAAGGAACCCTTCAATCTAACAGGGTAAAGAAACAATCTGTTCTCAAGAAAAAGTACATTATAGAAACAATAGAGTGTCCATTAAAAAGTACTTTACTTATTTCTGGTGGGTTTTACAGCGATGTGAAATATAATGGAGTAAACCAAATTCTAAATGTGTATTGCTCACCGCACTACAGTAAATGTATCACGAGCACTCTTCTCCAGTGAAAGTGCTGGAAAGGCTGCTGGCATTGAGATCATGCCCATTACGATGAGGGTCAAGAACCACTCTGCTGTAATAAAAGCCCTCACTGCTAAGGACTTTGAAATAGAAAAACACTTAAGAAATGTAAAATCAATACAACATTGGTTAGGGCTAACATAAAGGCAGTGTAAAAAGCAAACCAGGCATAGTTGTGTTGTTATTTATTACCAGTGTTGTTTATACTGATGTAGTTGTTATGTAGATACAAGTACAAATAACATTTTTCCCAAAATTTAAAACTAAATGCCTATGTACAGAAAAAGCAAAACCACAGGAAGGGAGGTGCCAGCATTGTTCATGCCAATGCAAAAATGTTCTATTATGTGTGGTGCTGGTTGCATTGGCTTGGGATTTTCAGGACATTTTATACTGTTGAAATGTATATTTTGAAAATATAACCCAGAGGGTAAAATCCATTCATGGAATTGAGTTTTGTCTTTGACATCAAAAGGCTCACGGTTTCACTCAGGTAGGTACTTTTGTCAAAGTATGAGAAAATGCATGCCTGGGGAGAGTATTAGTCAATAACTGAGAGAAGCTAATAAAATTTTGTAGTTAATTTTTTAAGAAGTTCTTTTAGTTCTGGAAATAAACAGGAGCCAGTATCAAGGTTATGCTTAAAAACTGCAGCCCAAAGTATGCCTTTCACCTTCCACAGTCAAAAAGTGTAGGAAATGTGGTTGGCTTTTTGTTCTGGAATCACTTCACTTAAATAAAAGGCAGGGAGAGATAACATGAGGAGATCACAAGAGACAGGATTTTTAGTCCAAAACTTAAGAGTTTTGAGCTCCACAGACTCCACACATAAGCATGCAAAGGTGACAAAAGGGAGTAACTACTAAAAGAAGGCAGCTTCTAGGGCGGATTATAGTTTGTGTCCTTTATTCAGTGCAATATGATGCCTCCTGGACACTGCTGGGGTCAAAATGGTTAGAAAAGTAAATGTAAGTCAACCATTTCCCCAACAGTCTGAGGGTTTTTTCACATTTCCCACAGTTTTAAATAAAAGTGCAAGGAATCATGCTTTTTACCACTCTTACGTGCAGAAAAATATAATTGCTTACTCAAATAACCACTACACCTGGTTCATTGTTTATACTAGGGAAAGATATTTCAGTGAGAGTATGTCACTATGACAGACTTTCATTTAACATTTCATTTAGTCGTATTTTAGAAAATACCATTCTGAAGACAGAGTTACATCTCTGTGCTGTTACTGCACACACATTTCTTCACCAACAATTTCTGATACAACTGGAGAGCATTTGAAAGAGTTAATAAGCTTATAAGCAGTTGGAATAGTTTAAGGAAGGCATTATAAAAAATAACTTTAGACCGGGCAATTGGAAATTCAGTTAGAAGGATACAGAAATTTAGACCCGTAGGTGGATTTAGTATTTCAAAATAGTAATGGTAAGCTGTGGGTACAGAACATGCCTTTGGTGAATTGCAACAGCTCTACAAGTGACCACCTGTCATCTGAAGCACAGAAGTTATCTGTAAACACACCTCAATTGTGAAAAAACACACCAGCTCAAGCCTCACTGAAAATAATCAGCTGCCTTGCATTTAACCACCAGATGGGCATAGATGACCACAGAGAAGCAGCTGACAAACTATAGGTTAAAAAGATGATTACTCTACAGCAATTCTTCACTGTGTTCATGCACTAAACAGCAGGATAGAGATACCTAAGGATGAAGACAAGCTAAAGACCTAAAATAATTAGCTGAATGGTAAAGAGGTTAAAGAAACCATAGCTATTGACACAAAATGAAAGAGTAATTTGCTCTGCTTTTCAGTAAGTTGACGATTACTGGCTACAGGAGAAAAATGAAGTATAAATGGGAATGAAATAATGGATATAACTATAATAGAAATAAAAACAAAATTACAGGTGATATTATTAAAAGGGTAACAAATCCACCAGTGGCTGTCCTCTTAGAGAATTTGCACCAAAATACAGATCTAGTAGTAACTATTATAAATCAAGCTTGCTGAATTAGTGATAGTACTAGGTCCAAAGACAAGTGCTTTGCCTGTGTGCAAGAAGAGGAAGCTGCTGTGTGCAACTGCACATTTGTGAGTCTGGCTCAGTAAAGCATGTAGTTTTAAAAGAGGTTTTGAAGGGAAAGACCATTAAAGCTACAGATAAAAGGGAAGTGGAATATTGGTTTACCAAAGGAGGATGTGCCAAACTAACTTGATCTTTTCTATTTTTTTCTTTTTTTTTTTCTTTTCTTTTAAATAGGATGACTTCATTTTCTAGAGAAAGGAAATAAAGGGGAGATATTCTGTCTGTCCTTTTACAGTGCACTTATTATGCTGCTGAAAAGAAAACTGCTTACTTGCTTGGAGAAAGTGGAATTTAAGAGCACAACAGTGAGATGACCATGGTAGGTGATTTAGGACAATATTGAAAAGGAACCATCTGTATTAAGATAAATGTTTTCCCTGATAGTCATAAAAGAAAAGTGGGAATGAAGTATCCTGATAGTACAGTATTGGGAAGCTTAGATAATCAGGATAGCAAATGAAAATAACTGCACTGCCTTGAGAACCTGGGGAACTACACATGAGATTCAGCAGTAAGAGCTGAAAAGCATTTCAGAAAGGTACTACAAAGAAAATATAAAATGTTTTTGTAAGCTGAAAACTYGTCAGCTGGAAAAGGAGATTATGAGAAGCCTGATTTCTGTTTATCAAAATACTAGATGGCTGGAAAATTCCGTTTACCATTTTAAATATAATCTTTTGGTCTTATTATGCCTTCCTTTGCTGTGCTAAAAATTGCTTTGTTATCAAAAATCTCTTCCCTACGTGGATATTTGAAGAATATGATCCAGTCACTTTCTTAATTAACTAAATGAATAGAGCTTCTCACGCTCTCACTGCAAAAAACCTATTCCCAGAACATTTTCTATTCTTGTAGTTCCTTTCTGAGACTCTGCCACCTGTGTTTCAGCAATGGTCTCATTAGTACCATATTACTAAGAAATTACCACTCCTGACACTGTTAGACATCCCTCTATTCAAGGAATGTGTTCTCTGTCTACACCACAGTGGAAACAGACATTAGTCAATAATCATGATTTTGAAAAATTTTGCAGTGATGTTGTGGTTTAGGATAATAACCTTGTTCTTTTCGATTTTACTTGATGTCTTCACTCCTCGTATCTCTCTCCTTTTATGTAGTCATACTAAACAACTTGTTTATTTATGAAACAATGAAGATCAGCCTGTAAAGGTAGTTTGACCCTACTTTTACACTTTATTCCTGTATTAAGTGGAAGGTTATTTGCAATAAGATGTGAAAATAAAATGCCAGTTCAGATACAAAGGGATTTTCCTTGGCTTTGTTAGAAATTGACCCTACTGGTGACAAAGTAAGGATCCAAAATTGTTGATATCTTTATGTACCAATTACTATTCTTTATTTATTTATCAGTGCCTTTTGTATGTGTATGTACATGTATATATGTGGAGGACATACATGGCTATGTCTTCATATATTTTATGCATACATAATTAAAAACAGGGTTGATGTGTGTAAGTCTTCGTAGATATCCCCATTATAARGCACCAAGATTATGAGATTTTGATCTTGTTTACTAGCAAATTCCTAGTATTAAAAATAATAAGCCTCAAGAATGAAATTAATTAATGGGTCCTTAACAAATCCAGCAAGTTAATTCTACATGAATTTTAAAAATAGGATAAGTTATTACAAACTGAAGTCAAGACTCGAATAGCAAGATCTATATGCCATCAGAAACAGAAATCTTGCCTTCAGAATTAAATCCTATATACTTCTACCATTGTAAAAACTGTTTTACTGTATGGCAGCGCAACCTGAAGACATATGAAAGCTGCTGGTACCTGAACGCCACTTCTTTATAGGCTGGCTCTGTATGGGTAGACACCTTGTTATGAATGGATGTTGGGGTTTAAATAAGTCTCTGCCTATTGCCCAGGCCTCTGGCAGCAGGCAGTAGCTTTATAGAGATGGCCAGCACCTCAAAACCCACTCTCGTTCTCAAGTCCTTTACTAATGCCTGATTCAGTCTACTAGAGAATGAATTATTTATTTGATAGACACAAAACTAAAAGCCATAAGACTCAAAACAGACTATTACTACACAGGAATAAGACAAAAAGAGACAACTAGTATTACATGTAGGGCTAAAGGTATCCTTAATTTTACAGCTTGCAAAGAAATAGTGTAACTTAGGATCCAATGTTTCTTACCATCCAATTGTGATGGAGCACACATCAAAATTCTTTCCCTCAATTCCTGGAAAAGCAACCACGAAGTTGTGTCCAAGATTCGGGAAGAAGTCATCTCGCATGTTCCCGGGGAGTGTGAAGAGACTTCTGCCTTCATGATAATTTGTAGTACTTTTATAATGTAAAGCAGGCCTGTTGGTCACCTACGTTGTTTTTCTTTTATCTCTTCCCCCATCTGTTCTCCATACCAAGGTGTTGATTCTTGGTTAGGCTGGCAGAACTTTTGGCGCCAGGAGATGATACCCACTGGGCCTTGCCCGTCTGGTTTATCTCTCCTGTCTGCACCGGCCAATTGTGGTGGGGAGAGGGGTGATATGCCCTGCCACACATATTTAGACCAGTGCCCAAAAACTGGTCACCAATGAAAAGCTCTGGAGACAGATGAAATGGAAAATGAGAGGAAGCCAAAATACCATTAGCATCATAACAATGCAAGAATTGGCTTGAACTACCTTTTTCTGCACTGCTCAGTACCCAGCACCCCCGAAAAGTAGACACCTTTGCTGTTTGCTGCTCCAAAGGGGAGTGGAAGTGACCTGGGCCAGGTAGTAGTGGTAGAACCATTGAGCCATTGACCTTTTACAGGTCTCCTTGCTTGCAGAGGAAATAAGGTGGTTTTCTCTGCCCAGATATTTCTCACTGCCCCAACTCCTCCTGAGAACACATAGAAGGTGAAGAGTAAGGCTGACACTCTCCTTCCACTCCCTGCAACTCATGCCACGTACAGCAACCTACATGATCTGTGCCTCAGCCCAACATTTTCTCTAGGCAAGCAGCATCAACTCAGACAAACGATACGATAGGTTATGCCAAAAAAAGTGGGAAATGACCATTAAAAGGGCATCTGGAGACAAAAAGAATGTCACGTGGAGGTGAGAAATGAAGGGCTTGTGTTTCACAGTGGACAAGGAGGCGCAGCCAACCAGCTCACTGTAAGCCAAATGCCACTGTATCATCTATGTCCATGGTTCAGCGTCTATACATTTCTCTTAAATATGTCATATTCTATCACCATGAGTGACAGTGACAAGGTTAGACTAATAAAATATGGTACTCTTTAAGACATGAAATTGGAGCTATAAGTCATGATGTGGGTTAGGCCCTTCATTTTTTTAAGTGTCATGCATGATTGAGTAACTTATTATCTCTTATGCTAAGCAACAGATTCTTGGAAAATCAATACAACTTTTCCATGCAATTAAAATGGGAAATAGTCACAAAAAAGAATTAACTTCAGAAAAACAATTTTACTACCATCATGCACTGTGTGAGGTATACCTTAGTCAGACAATTGAAAAAGTTTTGAGCTGGTGTCCAAAAAGTACTTTGGAAATAATTTTCTGTATTAAACGTAAAATTACTGAGCAGTTCATTCCTGTCAAAGTAATTCAATTCAGATTTCATTGACTCTAATTCAGATCTCCTGAGTGTTGTATTTATGACAAAATACATGTGAACTGTCCATTTCTGAGCATCCCTGTAAGCCATCCGCAGCAGGAACACTTCATGGAACTTTCCACTGCTCATTGCTTTCCTGCTCTCTTGGTGATTTCTCTTATGTCGTTATGCCTCGGTGGCTGTTGGGTGAGGGAACTGGATACAATGCTGGTGCTCTAATTAGGCTATGGTGATCAGTCAGTGGAAATTGTTTTGCTTTTCTTGCACTGCTTCGTTTACCTTCCTGTTTGAAGTTCTAAATCTTTCCTGTCAGCCTCTACATTCCATCTTTCCGTGCACTTTAAAAGTTGAGTTTGGGGTGGGAATTACTATCTCCAAAACTGCCTGGGTATACAAAGCTTTTTTCCTTTGAAAAATACCACATTTTCCTAAGAAAACACTGTGAGAGATTCTTTGTATTTGACTAAATCCTTCTGTTCTTATTGAGGATAACATGTACTAATGGTGATAAAATCTCACACTCTAAGATCCCTTGGCCCCAAATAATTTCCTTTACCATAATCCTTAGGAGTGAATGTGTTTTTTAATTGATTGCCATTATGTGATCAAGATTCCTCCATATTAAACTGCTTTGCTGTTCAAAGGAGCTTGAATCCAGCCTTTTGATTGTATTTGTAGTTTTGCATATGCAGTTCTTCTTGTGCCAACTCTTGATATTCTTGATTTTTTTCTCCATTTTTCTTATTGAAATAAAATCCAATTGAACATTTCAGAATAAACCCTGCTATTATCAAACTTCATATTTACATGTGCGTGAATCACACTCAAACCAAATAAAGCTGCTGGGCATGACACCACAGACTACAGATTGGCCGACAGAGGAACAAAACAGGGCCCTGTTACACATCCTTTCTGTCAACTAATTTTATGCAACACTTTTCAAGTGAGAAACACTTACATATTCAATGCCTTTACATACATAAATATGAGGAACCATTGAGCTCTTCTGTCTTCTACTGACTTGATGCTAAGTGTGGAGAGGATTAAGCCCTTTGGTGAAAGCCATTTCTACTAGAATAATTTGTAAGTATGAGTTATAAAACTATAAATCATTTTAAAACAAGGAGTGTGGAGCTGATGTGGCATATTTGTAAATCATTTGTATCAAAGAAAAACCTGCCAAGCTGTGTTTCATAATATAAACCTAGAAATAATTCAAACAGAGATGTCCGCAGTTTTAAAATATTTTTTAGAATAAGATACCAATTTGTAATTAAAAAATGTGTATGAAGAAAATTTGTATCATTATTTCTGGAACTAACTGTAAATATTCCGTTTAGTGTCTTGAAGTCAATTTTAGCTGCTTGCTTTCTGCCACTGAATTCAGCCTGTATTAATGGACCCAGAAGGAAAAAAATTTTTTCTGCTAAATTATTTGAATATTGAAGAATGAAAGTTCTATAGGCAACTTCTGTAAATTTTTGTACAAGAAACCTTATGCTGAGTTACACTTAAAAATACTGAAAACAAAAGTAATGCTAGATTGCTTACTTGATTAGAAGTAGAACTTTACTTGAGTCTACAGAGGAAAGGAAAGGTAAATAAAAATTATCAAATGAGGAAAACATTAGGGAAGTTACTGAAAGATTCAGGAAAAACACCAAAAATTATCTAAGAACTGGATCTTATAAATTATTTCTTCCTCTCTGATGATTTCCCTTATGATTGTAATAAATTTAGGTCTTGTATAGTGCTGACTGTCAGCATTTTAATAGCTAATCAGGAAAGGAAGCAGAGTCCCTAATGGTCATCCTGCATTATTTAACTGCAAAGGGCTTTTTCGGTTGTTAATGTTTCTAATCAAAGTTTATCCACTGATGCTGCAGGATACAATTGAGAAGAGCTCGCTGTAAAACTTGCAAAGCCAAGCCACTCTGTGTTTTGTCTTTCACAGCTCTCTTCAAACTTGTCCTTGCTGATACCTGCAAAAAATATCAGTGGGTAAACTGCTAGGGTGCAACCATAACTGAGTAGCAGACGAAGATTAATTTCACTTCTTACCACCATCTGAAATATTTTCTAGCCTTTTTTTCATCTCTATCACTTTTCTCATTTTTTTAGAGTAAGGTTTTTGGAGGAGAGACTGTCTTTCTGTTGTGTTCTACAGCCATGATCCATGGCTAGGGCTCCTACTTGTTAAGTTAATGTAAGTGGAACCTTTTTATGCATTCTACTCTCTGAGAAGATATGCCACATATGCTCACATATGTTAAATATCTTACTTTTCTTTGCCAGTGATGCTTCAGATGGCACCCTGAAATACTCTGTTTTTTCCCCAAAGGTAAGTAAATGGGATTCAGCAAGGCATATGAGCAGACTGCCCTTCAAGCATGTAAAGCATGTCACTGCTAGGAACCAGTCCAATACATGTTTCAGTGCATAGTTATGTGTTGTGCTAAGCTGTGATAACAGACATCTGCTTAAAAGTCAGCATGAATTCAGAACTTCACTGCCATGGGGTCTTTCTGTGCTTAAAAATCCTAGGATGTGAAAGTGTACTATCAATTCAAACCCTTTACCCACAAGATGTTATGCAATTAAGTGTRTTTTTCACTGGAAAAGATGGAGGAAGAGGACACTGAACTTATGATAACAAATGAAAGTAAATTTGTTAGGAAGATTGAGACCAACCACTGTGCAACTCCTGTGTCTGTTTTCAGAGTCCATAGGACATGGTGAGAAAATGCAAGCTGTTTTCTTCCTCTTTCCAAAACCGTGTGCATCTGAGTACATGGATGAAATCTCTGGACTTCAGGGATCTTGAAAAGAATTTGATTCTTCAAGTATTTCTCAATATAAGTCACCTGAGAACGTAGCCAGGCAAGAAACTGTCCCTCTTCATGTATTGTTGAAGATTCTTGTAAGCTACCATTGTGAAATTTTTTGGGCTTACACTCTTGCCTTATGTATGTGTCACACAATTAAAAAGGCTGGAGCACTTTCTACACTTCATAAAATCTTTTAAAATTTTTCTTCTTTCTTTTCTTAGAACACAGTTCTGGTTCCAAAAGTAGAGTAAGGAAAAGCAAATATGAAATAATCCATCAAATGGATACAAAACTCTGAGTTGTACTTCGTTTCTTTCAATAGTTGGAGAAAAAACCTCATTCTTATAGTAATGAAATCCTGAAGTGTGCATCACAAGACTGATCAGTCTTCCTGATCGTAAACCTCAACAGAAAAATTATGACCTCAGGGAGTTTGTGAATGTCCTCATGCAGGGCATAATCCCAAATATCATTCAAATGTAGTCAGATCTGATTAGCCTAGGTGAATGGTAAGCTCATTTTATATTTAAATTACAGCACTAATAAAAAATGTATGAAGGTGAGAGATTGAGAAGAGGGGACTGCAGGCAAGTGAAAGAGGAAAAAATTCCATACTCTGTTTTTCAGAATGTATTTGGAGTGTGCAAAACATGTCTGAATCCTCACATACATTATCTGTCTTTAGAATCAAACATACGAAATCTTACCATTGGTAAAAAGAATGGCCTAAAACGTATATAAACAATTGAATACTGCCTTTGATTTAGAGAAGGAATCGATACTTTTGCAGTCCTGATGAAGCTCTTACTGATCATTAACATTGGTGTGAAAAGAATAAGTAATGGAAGCAATGTGTTGGTACAGATTTGATCKAATATGCAGATTTTAACAGATTAAGTGAACTAACCCAAGGACAGTTCCTGAGAAGGTACAGTACAGCACAAAGACGTATGAAAGGGGGAACAATCTGGAACAATCAGAGATGAAGTCTTGTTTCTTCTTGCGTAAGGCTTCTTTTCCCTGTTTTCTTCATCCTCAGAAGAAATAGGGTGTTTTAAAAGATAGTCAAATGGTCAAGGAGGAGAGGCATGGAACAGTACTGAAGAAATTGGATGGAAGCTTTGATAAGAAATCAAGATCTAGACACTGGTGACATCATTAATGAAAGTCTGTACTACCTATTTAAAAAAAAATTCTATTTGGTATTGTATCTCATTTGGATCCAGTACCAGGTCACACAATGCAACAATTTCAAGAGATGACTGATTTTTTCAGGAAAAAAAATTAGAATTTTAAAATTCTTAAGGTTAGAAAAGACCTATAAGGTCTTCAATTTCAGCTATCAACCGAACACCACCACCACGTTCATCACTAAACCACGACCTCAAATGCCATATCCACATGTTTTTTGAACACTACCAGAAATGATGACTCAACCACTTCCTTGGAAAGCCTGTTCCAATGCTTGGCAACATTTTCCATGAAGAAATTTTTCCTAATATCCAATCTAAACCTCCCCTTGTGCAACTRGAGGCTACTTCCTCTCATCCTGTTGCTTCTTACCTGGGAGTAGGGACGAACTCCCACCTCACACAAGCTCCTTTTAAGTAGATGTAGAGGGCAATAAGGTCTTCCCTCAGCCTCCTTTTCTTCCCTCTAAACAACCCCAGTTTCCCCATCAGACTTGTGCTCCAGACCCTTTACCAGCTCCATTGCCCTTCTCTGGACAGCCTCCAGCACCGCTGAGGTGCTGTGAGAGGCCCAAAACTGGACACAGGACTCAAGCTGCAAATTCACCAGTGCTGAGTACAGTGAGACTATCACTTGCCTGGTCCTACTGGCCACACTATTTCTGATACAAATCATTAATTTTGTACCATATCATTGATATTGCTCATGTTTCAATATTAGCAGTCAAATTCTGCTAGTTTTACTTGGAAAAAATAGCTGTCTTTTTGTCCTGGTTGGCTTTGGTCTATTCTGTTTCCACAGTACTAGAAAAGGTCGCAAAATAACGAATAGAAAATTTCTGTATAGTAATTTTGCAGTCTTTTCTTAAGTGTTTATATTTTTCTTTCATCCTATTATTCATCATCAGTATTTATTATTCATAAAAGTAGTAGCTTGGAGTTCATCCAAATGTATGTTTACATGAGGTAAGGAAAGACCGAAATAAAAAGACAAAAGACCTAAGACAAAAACCTCACTAGACTTAACTCTAAAGAGAGGGTGTGAAAGAACCTGTAAAAGGCCAAGTAAAAAATGTAGGATTTCTTCAGAGAAGGGAAAAGGTGAGACAGATGTCCATTCCTGGGACACAGGTGTGTGGACCTGACTATGTACAGTATATGTTCAGTCACTAAAAAGGTAACTCCAAGGCTCTGAATCAAATTTTGTATAATTATCTCTATGCAGCCAGAGTTAAGCCTATGGCTGCGAATCTCATTGCTTCTGCATTTTCTTGGAAACTATGACCAGACTTCTGAATACCCTTCAGAGAGTACTCAGAAGTTAGTTCCTGCAGTACTTAAGGCATATGTTGGATACAGGAAAGCCCATTCTGTCAATGGCACTTTCTTGTGGTGGTAAGACTTGTGAAGAATAAAATGATGTAATGTTGTCATGAACCAGGCCAGTATTTATCACATTTTGTTAGCCTATTAGATGGTGTCTTTAACGAAATGTCACATTATTTCTGTTAATATGTATATATTTTTTATTTCTAGTTTTATGGATGGCAATCCACGGATGGCAGCTAAAGGTTATTTTAATTGTAATTCATATTTAAGGGCCTGCTTTTGCAGGAATTATATCAAGAAAAATGTTGGCAAGTTCACAACAACTGCAAGATTGGGCAATAAGGGAATTAAAAAGATTTGTAAAAAAACCCAGTGACTAAGTGCCTATTTCACTGCCTGTTGTATCCTGTTAAATCCAGAGAATGGAAAAAGGAAATTCCATATTGACTAGATTGAGCTGTACTTGCCATCTCAGTAATGAAACCATCATGCAATTCCTTCAAATGAAACCTCAGTTAAACTGCACAACTGTTTCTTTTTACTTTCACACTGTAAAAATCCAGAACAGCAAGTGTCCAGGAAAATGTATTCATTGGAAAGAAGCTACCAAAGTCTGTGCTTTTGACTGTCATCTGCAGCTTATTTCACACGCCCCCCAAAAGCAAAAAGTCAAAAATGGAAACTGCATGGGTGGTTTATTACTCAGCATTGGGCTCCAAGTAAGTCTTCTTGATGCAATTGTCTTTTTGATAGAAAACAGATTGATTATTTTTTTCCCAAGTCCATAATTATTTGAACTCATTAGATTTCAGAAAACATGAAAATGTTTCAGATTGTGCATATGCTCTCACACACTCCTGCATTTAATTTTTGGRCCTGGCTCCCCTCTTTCTGGTAACTCATATAGTAATTTACAGCTTTGCAGGTGTAAGAGGGTGTATTAGGTAAACAAACAGATTCTGATTTGAGCAGGCCCTCTGTTACACTGAATTTGAAGTATTTTTACCAGAATATGACACCTGCATACTTAAATTTCCAGTGAAGCTCTTTTCCATGATCAGTACCATCTAACATACTTTTTCAGTAAATGTTCAATGTGGTGATGTTAATAGCAAGAGTTTCCCTTGAAAGAAGGTAATTTCTTTGTTTCACTCTGTTTTTAGAGAGATCTGTCTACTCAGTTCCTGTGCCACAACAGTTTCTGTGCCACTACAGTTCCTGTGAAGAGTGTTGTAACTTAGGGCAGCTATTCTATTCACACAAAGAATGTTGGACAGGTTAATACTATTGTGCAATATTGTGCAATATTAATGCATTGTGCTAAAACCAGCACAAGTTCCTGGACATAGCTCTGCCAGAAAGAAATATTTTTGATGCCTTGTTAAATAGCAATTTCTACTCTCAGGATCTGTGTGTGTGAAAAAAAAAAAAGATTCTGGGTATTGTAAGAGAAAAAGAAACAAAAGTGGGCAAACAAAACTAAGAAAAAGGCCCTTTAGGCTACTTTTTCACCATAAATTTGATTTTAAGTGTGTTTTGTTTTACTAGAATATTAGCTTTATACTGGAGTTTAGTAGCTCACATTAGAAGTTAGGAGTCAATGACTGACTCCTCTATGCTGGGTACGAGGAAAGAAGAAGAGGACTGACAGTTACACTTACGTAGTCTTTCCTGGAGTTCTCTTGGTTCTGCATAGCTGCTTATCCCTTAATATTAGCAGTAAAGACCATTCCAGCCTTCACAAAATATTGTCCAAATATCTGTTTCTGAGTAGGTCATTAATTTTCAGGGACTTGCCAACTGTGCTACACAGTAGGTGGGAAAAAGTGTTGTGGTGCTTGGGTGTGATGCCAACAATAACTAGCTATTCACAGCTATGATTTCTCACCAAGTAATTATAACTTTTGCTTTACTAGGAGAAAGAAAATAATACTAAGAATGAATTTTTTAAACACATTTACTCATTACCAAATCATTCTTAAGTTTTCTTTGGGAAAAGGAGCTAATAGCCCTTCTTACTGGGTGGAAATTTCCACTAACCTTCTTGGGAACTCCAGACATGCTAAAAATACAGTGTCTGCACACCTCTGTGTCAAGGATTATGCTCTTTTCCTGGTAGTATGCATTCTCTATATAACATAGACATCTCACAGCTGTATCATGGTGTTTATGAGTTTTTTGACACTGTTTCCTTCCCAATTACACTTTGGGAATTCCTGAAGGTGGCTATTCCGATATTCAGTAAACTTCCTCCTGAAAATGTCACTGCTTCTTCGCGTCTGTTAGTATGACAATGTACTGTTAGTATAATGCTGTTTGTGTCAATTTATCATTGCTACCTTTGTCTGGTCAAGGATCATGAGGATACAGTGACAGTCAGGTTTGCATCCTCTTTCGTTTCCCTATGTAACTGCAGTTTCAACTACTGCTAGACTGTATAATTAATTTGCATTCCTTGTAAATGCAAAGCTTCCCAGTAATATCATAGAAGTGAATTTTGCATTTTTTTGATCTGTATTTTTCTGCAGATCCTTTCTAAGTCATTACCTGTCCATTGTTGCGGGCACTTCTTCACTTCCACGTTTTTTATGGACATTGTTTGTCCTTTTAAATTATAAGAATTTTGGTACATTGTCTTTGGTCAAGATTTTTTCTGAGGTGCCTAAAGTTAAGCCCTGAAGTGTCCATTTTGCTCCAGTTCAATCACTGGGCCATGCATTTGGGAAATTCAAGCCATTGTCCAAATACAGACTTGGGAGTTTAAACTCCTATGTTTGAAAACTTTGACCACATTAACTGCAGATTTTGATTTATGCAGAGGGACCACTCTGAGTCTCTACTCTTTTAGATAATGGAAAATGTGCAAAAACATTAAAGAAGATACAGGAAGAGATTATGTGGTGAAGTCTGCATTTTGCTGTGATATTTTGCTAATGCTAGGGATTGGGAATGAAAGATGTTAGTGCCTCAAGTAAGACAGGAGACAAAGATTACCAGCTGCAGAATTTGTGGGATGAGTATTATCTTCCAGAGCATTTATGGCAGAAGGTACTTTTGGCCGAAGTGTTACTCATGCTCCTAGAAGAGAAGCTGGGACTACTAGAAGAGCAACCAAAAGTCAAGTCCAACATCAGGGATGGGATATGATGGAGCAGGAGAACATGGCACAAGTAATGGCAGAGGTGCGGACAACTTCTGATGATGCAGATGTGGAAAACAGAGTTTGGTGGAAAGGAAGATCCAAAGAAACATCCAACAAGTAGTACTACCTAGCAGAAGAAAAATAGGATATCAGGAGGGAAATGGGACAACAGAATACAGCTGCTACAGAAAACATGAAAGGCAGAACAGAAAGGCAGAAGAGAGTGCTGATGCAGGAAAATAAGATGTGAGTATGAAGGATAGCTGTGGATTAGAACCCAATGGAGAAAATAGACAATACGCATCTGATTTGAAAGAGAAATACAGATGAGATGAAATGAGTTTCGAACAAGTAGAAGGACCCTTTTTAGGGCCCTCGTGGAAAATGGATTGTGTGATTGATATTCCTCACTGAGAAGAATCAATGGGCTTGTCTCCAGAACAGGCCCAGAGGACAAAAAGGCATGCTGGTTTTTAGGCTCTGGGATGCATAGAAGTAGAGACAAATTGAGAAAAGGTCTTAATTGTGGGAAAAATATAAACAGCATTGCTATGTTTGCATTAGGCCAGACAGGTAGCATTTTAAGAGAAGCAAAGCAGGGAGCCTCAACAGCATTGCTATCTTTTCTAGTGAAAGAGAAAAAAACAATGATAATATAAAGAACTGGGTTACTGAGATGGCTTGTGGGTTCCAGGTTATGGAATTAAGTTGGTAATTTATAAGGAAAGTTTTAAACAAATAGATGCAGAGAGAAGGTTGAAAGACACATAATCTCCAAAGAAAACTCATATTTTATTTCACAGCAACAGTGAAACTAGGTAAAGGGTAGAAAAAATACAACTAAAGGGTAGAAAGTTGAGGAATAAAGACAAATTATTGAGTAGAGTCACAGTCAAGTGGATGCTGCAGCTAAAATAATGTAATTTAGCCAGAGAATTGAATGAAATCAGAAAGAAAGAATTGAAACAGGTAAAGAACCTAAAAAACAAAATGAAGGAATGTGAACAGTGGATACATAACATGAATTTAAGTATTATAGAGAAAAAAAAGAAGCGTAATAGAAGAGCCAGAAGGACTGAGAAATACTTGCTGAAGGATATGCAGTATTCAGAGAAGAAAGCAAATGCACTGGGCAGGCATGACATATTTAGATGTAGAATGCTGAAAAATAGGGAGATAAAGGAGCTTATATAGAAGACATTAGATATTCAATCTGGGGAAGAAATTAAGAAAATTATTTTATGAACAGATCTTGAAGGTCAGTTTTACATGTTGCAAGTGTTCCCTTTAACACAAATGTAGAAATAATTTCACTAGGCATTGTCTTGGGGGACATTAATTTCCCTGACACAAATAGGAGAGCAAATGTTATGGGTAATTGTAAGACCACCAGTAGAGAAGAGAACAATGTAGCATATTTGGGGACAGATTTTAATTAGCAGTTTCACTGTAGAAAGTGGTACAGAAGTCTGGAGGATGATCATAAGGTTTTGTGATGCTATTAAGTGAAGAGGTATTGCCAATATTCAGCACGATCAGACTATCATACGAGGAAGATTGCAATACTTTGAGGATTACAATGATAGATAGAAATGGGTGTATGTTACAAGGAAAATGTGCAAGTGTTTTTGAAACGAGCCAGGGATTCATTAGCTGAAGACAACAGAAACATTGAAAGATGTGGAAGTGCTCACTTAGGGCTGAGAAGAATCCATAACACTGGCTGATCACAGGACCACCCTGCAATGCAGAAGTTGGAGAAGACACATGTGACCATAGGACATATTATTTCTGAAAGGGGAAGGAAGGCAATCCTTGGTTGAGCAACTGCTGTAACCCATACCCATGGAAGCGAGCTCCCCCAAAACAGAAAAGGGATGCTCGATTGATGGGGAGTTGAGATTCTGCTTAGGAGAAAATTTAAATAAATTCTAAAGAGAAAGACTGAAAAAAAATGTTGTGGTAAATACACTGTGTGTTCAAATCAAACTGGGAAGAAGAAAGAAGCATTTTAGTCACTGAAATTGCAAGATTGTGGAGCAGACCTTCTAGTGCAACAGGCAAGGTGCTAGCAGTATTAAGAGCAGCTTAATGAATGGGACATGTCTGGAATGTAGGGGACTCAGTGACCCAGGCTCAATAATACTTGTGTTGGTTATAGTACTGAAAATGTATTTTAATAAGTTTAGAAAAATCAGTCATTGCTCTAATGGCCAAACTGGTCTGGATGGCCTCAGAAAAAGAACCTCATCCTCATATTTGGCTGAAACTCCTTAGAATGCTTATTTCTCTTGCATTTTCGTGAAGGCAACACTTTTTCCTGTCTCTTCCACTCAGGAAATAAACTCTTTTCCAGTGCTGTAATGGAGGACTGTAAAACCCTCCATCAGAACCTGTGATGGGAGCCAGGCATCTATCCTGTTGCACGACACAGCGTATCGTCTGTGTCTTGGATGCAGTTAAAAGTAAGAGCTACATCCATTAATGTGCTTGTTGATGCTTCCCTTGCAGTATGACTCAGTGTTGGGGAGTACATTCCCTGAAGTACGTTTTTAAAAAAATCTAATCACAACATGTTGTACAAGGATTCAGTTGACTCAGTTTTCCACTTTTTTTAATGAACTAAATATCAGATCCTTTTATAATATAAATGACTCTAGCTTTTGGAATGGCCTATGCCAGCTGAGGATATGCCTCCATCTCTCCTAGCAACACCTAACCTCAGCTCACTCTAGTATTCAATGCTTTATCTGGAACAGGCTTGGCTAAATCCTTCTCCCTGCTTATATAGTGCAAAGAGATTTTAAAATTACTAGAGCAACCAGCAGAACTTTTCCTGTTGCAACAGAATCCTCTGCCTGCAGAAAGATCATGGCGTTATGGAAGCATTTTGTGCATTGGTCATGTTTCCACCCTCGAAATAAATAAAAGCCATTTGCCATATGTGAACAGTAGAGCAGGCTGACACTGAGGTATGTTCACTGAGGCTCTTAATCCAGTGGAAAATAAAAGGACCTACTTCTAAATACAGATCTCTTGGGATTAAGGAATTAAAATCAGCTTTTTTATTTTTTCCACCCTTTTCTCTACCATCTCCAAATATAGACCAGTTAGAGTGGAAAATCTAACTCTTAGTGCAAATGTATTGAGTACACAAAATTGGTATGTGCCTATATATTGGTAGGTTAACCACTTTTCATGCTGTGCTGGGACTTCTAGACACATGTACTCAGACACATATTTATGTGCTGGGATTTTTCACATAATTTAAGGGTATGCAAGCTCATACTGCTAGTTTAAAAATATAAATCCATTTATAAAAACATGTGCAGCCAATACAAAATTCTGTACATGTGACAGCACTGAAATCATGAGTTAACCAAATGAGATGAACACAGTTAAGTCAGAGAGTGTATAAACTCAGCAGGATTCTAGACAAAAAACAGAGACTTTAAAATAAAAAAAGAAATGTGTATGTTGGATGATACTGCAAGTAAAAACAATACCAGCAATGTCAGTTCCTTCATTCTATAGAGCCCAAATGTCCCAAATTCTCCATGATATCCAGCCATGTGCCATTTTAAAACAAAATTACCTTCCCATAATTACTCATTGTAACTATTATGTGTTCTCAAGCACACACTTGTATTTACAAGTAGAGAGATATCACTGACCTGTGTTTTTCATTTTGCTAATAATTGAAAATATAAGAATTCAAATTAATCTGTGTTTGTTTCCTTTGTTAAGATAGTTTGCTACTCAAATATCTGAATACTGTAGCTTTTAAGGAACCGTGTGAAACTTACACATCATGTGACCACACTTGCTATCTGATGAACAGAGATTGTGGGTGTATGTACAAAGAATTTTTGTGATGGTTTGAAGAATTTTGGTGTGGCCTTGTAGTCCTTATTCTACTCATTAAAACTAAGAGGCATTTGGGATGAATGATGATACTACAGGAGCAAGTTTACTCAGATGTCATTTACCCTCAGGTGCTATTTTGCCAGCATACCAATGATTGGGATTATCACTACCTTGTAGGATGTAAATACTGAAATTGTAATTTGCACAAAAGATAGTTGTTCTTGCAGGATTAATGCAAGAATAATATTAAAGATGGAGGAAAGAGTAGGCTATCTGTTGTGCTCCTACCCCCTTGCATCTGGAAATTTCTTAATTTCATATATTGAAAGTGTTTGTGGCATGTTTTTTACAAAGTGTAARTGATGGAAGAAGATTTTCTGAATGAGGAAGTAAGACAGGACACAGAGAACCATAAAGTCCAAAAAATCTAGTATAAAGCCTATTTCCTGTTGAAATAACTGCTATTTGCAGCTGAGAATGCTCATCAGGTTCCAAATATTTGGCTGCTATTCTCTTTCCATAAACATTGGAGTCACATCATTCATGTCTACAGGGCTCAGCCACACCTCTTCGGCCTTTGCCTGCCTGCCTCTAGTGGTGCAGCCAACACTACAGTCCAGAATATTCTCCTTATCATTCTTAGTTCCTCCTTTTAAACCTTTTAAAGTTTGTTTTGGGACTGCAACAGGCCGTCTTTCCCCCACCTCTCTCCTATTTGGCGCTGCTGACCATTGGCAAAACAGGTTTTTCTTATGCTTCATATGACTCTTATCTTAACCTACACGTTGATAGAAATAGCTGGTGACATTTTAACTTTCAAGAACAGTTTGAAGCTTTAAGAGCTATCTCCACCCTGTTGACCTATTTAGCCTAAACAGATTGCCAAAACTTTGGAGATGCCAAAGGTTGTGCTAGTGAGTTCCATTTGGGTCTCCCACCCAAATAAAAGGGTGGAGAAATCCAGATGCAATGTCATTCTGGAAGGCCAAAAGCCCTGTAAGACTCCATGAAAAATATTTATTTTTCGTTTTTTAATCCAAACCAGAATAAACAGCACCACATCTTTTTGCCTTAAACTCAAGCACAAGAGAAATTTAGACCACCACTGAAGGTGGAAATTCTACATACCTGACCTTATTGTCATGTTTTTAAGCAGAACCACAATGGTTTTAGTGAAGTGTTTTGCTTAAAGCAGAGGACAGTCCAGCACTTGGGAAGTTTCGATTGTTTGCATTTAAATGTGCACAATAAAATATTTTGACAGCTCTTTGCCTTTGTGTTGACAACATATGTGCAGATAGTGTTACCTGTAGTTACCTTGTGAAAAGCAAATCCTGGGAGGTATCTGCTTGAACCTGTCCATGGCAAGAAAGTCTTCTAATTTCTCTGCGTTTTAGGTATAGTATAGATAGATAGATAGACAGCCACAAAACTCAGCTTGCCACCAGTGCTAGTGGCTGACACTAGAGACTGGCTTTGTCAAAATGGACTGCTCTCGTCCTTTCCCCAATAGCTGTTGGAGGAATCCTAGGAAGGGCTTCCTTATGCCATAGACATCCTGATCAGAAATGCAGCTACAAAATTCCTCTAGAGCATTATGTAGATGGTGCCTACTGGTTGCTTCGTGGAGGTTTTCCTTATTCTGATTGGTACTGGGTTTGGTTGGGAGAGAGTTAAATTCATTCATAGAAGATGGTGGGGGGTTGTGTTTCGGATTTATGATGAAAACGGTATTGATAACATTGGGATGTTTTGGTTACTGTTGAGTGATTAAACAGGGTCAAGACATTTTCTGCTTCTCAGACTGCCCCACCAGTGAGTAGGCTGGGTATGTGCAAGAAGCTGGGAAGGGACACAGCCAGGACAGCCAACTCCAACTGACCAAAGGGATATTTGAGACCATGTGGTGTCACCCTCAGCAATAAAAGCTGAGGGGTGGAAGTTCCATAGGGGCTTCCATTACTAAGGTACTGGCTGGACGTCATTAGGTTGGTGGTGTGCAATTATTTTTCTTTTGAGTCATGTGGGGTTTTTTTAGTTGACAATTTTCCCCCTCCAGTTTTTCAAATAATTAAACTGTCTTTTACATAAAGACAACACATATTTTCTCACCTTTACCCTTCTGATTCTCCCTCCATCTTGCTGTGAAGACGTGAGAGAGCATCTGCATGGTGCTTAGCTGCCTATCATGGTTAAGCCATGACAAGAATTGAACTGCCATACGAACCCATTAACTTCCCTTGAATCCCTGGAAACCATAGTTCAGAATGTGGTTTGGGTAATTCTCATGAATGTGCACCTACAGTGCTTAACTGGCCTTGTTTCTGCTTTGCTGCACTCCTAACCAGTATTATTCTAATAGCAGTGGAGAAAAAAAAAGAATGGATGAGATTCATCTCACTAAATACAAACACCTAAAATAAAAATAATCACTTCTGGCTGCCTTTGTAGTCAATGGAGAGAAACAAACATTTATAAAGTATGATTTATCTCATTCTGCGGTAGGTGTCTGTGCTGGTTTTGGGTGGGGTAGAGTTAATTTTCTTCACAGTGGCTGGTATGGGGCCATGTGTTTTGGATTTATGCTGAACACAGAGTTGATAATATAGAGAAATTTTTGCTATGGCTGACCAGGGCTTACACAGAACCAAGGCCTTTTCTTTCTCCTTTTGTACTGCTGCACAGGTGGGGAGATTTGGGGTGCATGGAAGGATGGGAGGAGACACAGCCAGGACAGGTAACACCAGCTGACCAAAGGAATATTCCAGACCATATGACATCATGCTCAGTGTATAAAGTGGGGGGAAGAAGAAGGGAGAGATCTTTGGAGTCATGRTGTGGGGCTGGCTGCTGGTTGGGGTTAAACCACAACAGTGTCTAAACTAATTTGCATGAATCATGTCCTAAAAACGCCTCATTCTCAACATAATAGGAGCCTCTGATGACAACTTCAGGTGTAGTTTTCTCCACTTTAGAAATCCTTATCCAAAGGGAGATGAAGTGAATCTCACATAAGGAGATCCTGAGAAGAGAAAACCACCACATAAGGCCAGACCACCTAGCTTAGTACGACCAGAGATTCATGCCTGAGACAAGATACTTAAAGAATAATGCACGACCAAGGCAAGCAGTATCTTTCTTTGTTATACTCTCCCAGCTTCTGGTAGTCAGCAGATTACAGTCTCCATGTACCAGAGATTTCCCCCTGAATCATTGCTTATTATGATGTCTTCTATGCCTTTGTCTAGGCCAGTGAATTAATGTATCCCACTAGCCCTCACCATCAAACTCTCCTCTGAGGCTTCAGGATTCTTGTCCAGGATTAAGAGTGTCCTACTACTCCTAATCTGCCCACATACGGAAACTATTTCAGTCTAATCACTCTGATACTTTTCATTGTATTTTCYCTATTATTGTCTTCAACACATATGTACTGCTTGGATCATATCGATATATTTTGTTCTTAGCGTCCTTCTTAATATTTCCTAACGTTCTAGCTGTCTTTTTGACCACTACTGTGTATTACACTATTTTTGTAGGTAACTATTTAAGATTACTCCAGAACTGGCTTCCTTAATAGTGGGAATTAATAAATAAGTGTACCATAAGGTATTTTTTTGCCTTTGTGTATTGCTTTACACTTGTCAAATGAACTCCAAATTCTATTTTGTCTCTTAGCCCTATAAGATTCTTCTGCAATTCTTTGCATTTATCTTGATTATGGTTACTCTGGTCTATTGTATATGATCTACAAATATTGCTGCCTTCTTGTTCATCCAGTTCCTGAATAAATCTGTTAAACAGGACAGATTCCAGAACAGTTTAATATAGGACAACAGAGATATACTTCTATGAAAAGTGACCTCTTAGTCTCAATCTTTGCTTTGTGTATTTTAAGCAGTTATTTATCCTATAACAGCTGAGTTTTTTTAGAAATTCTTTGATAGAGGACCTCACCATAGTCTGTTAAATTTCATGGTGAGTATTTGCTAGTTAGGGATTGAAAGGGCTTTTCACCACAGAGGATAAAGTGAATTGTAAAATATACATTGTATTATCCAAGAACTGGGGTTTTAGGTAGTGGAGGAAAAGCATAGAAGATCATCTTATAATAAATAACAGAGGAGTTGTGTGGAAAGGGGAAAGAATGGGAAAAAAAGATAATTGCTTTCATTAGATAATAATTTAGTTTAAATAAGTTACGATACYAGTACTTGGAAAGAGCAAGGTTCAAAGGAGGAATCTTTCCTCTCCCTGTTTCAAGCCTGCTGCTCTAGAGTCTGCCTGCCTGCTTCTAATGTGAAGCTGTAGCACACCATGCAAAGTATAAATATGGATTCCTTCAGAGGTTTGATGACATTTTGTTGGAAGACACAAAAATGTTTCTTGCAGATTTGCGATCTGCAAAAATTCGGAGTGTGCCAGTACATTGRGGACTGTGCCATAGATCACAGTTCAAAATTGCCAGTTCACTCTATTTATTTACCTGGGTTAATAGAAACAAAAGAATATTGAATTGCAATTAAGCTGAACTTGGAAAAGGATTTATGAAACCTTGTCAACTGTGTTCTCCAACACAATACCATTTGTGGGAGAACAAAGATTGTTCATTTAGAATATGTTGAAACCATAAGTGAAATCACCTTACAAATATTTTTTATCCTTGAACGGATAACATCTGACGGAGGGGAAAGCAATGCCTAACCCACTATTAAACATTACCAGGCTGCCATTATAGTTAATTAGCAAGGCATTACCCACAATCCTCTGAAGACAACCACTTTCTGRCTGTCACCCAGGCCTGCTGCAGTATAGGCTCACTGACTCCAGAAAGCTGACAAAAGTTGTTTTTCTGCAAGAAGCATGTTGTGAAAGAAGCCTGGTGAAGGTGAAACATATGTTGTTACTCCATCTTTAAGAGACCAATTTGATAGCAGCACTTTTGATGCTCATTTCAATCTCAGGCAAATTTTTACATCCRTTTTAAAAGCATAACTCTATATACTAATTGCTTTTTCTCTTTGGCAGATACCTAACTTTAACTAGAAAATTATGTYAAACTTATGCCATAGCTGAGAACTCATCAATAGAATATGAAAATGGGGCCACAGTTTGAAAAAACTGCAAGGTTTTTTCAYCCTATGAAGCGAAGGACTTCTTTGGAGATCTGAGTGAGGGGACAGAGTGTATCCTCGAGTTCACTCGTGGCATAAAACCAGGAGTGGCTGATACACCAAGCTTATTTGACTTCTCTACAAGGATGGCCTGACAGTAATGCTGAACATGTTTGTGTGGGACATGTGTGTTTGCTCTTTGGATTGTGCCAATATGGCCCACTTCCTGACCAGGAAAGTGCCAGCATTACTGTGGCTGCTGAAATGACCAGAATGCCATGCTTTAATCCATAATGACATATCCTGGTTACTAAAAAGGAGGGTCAGAGGCCATCAAGGTGCTAGCTCCCACGAAGCTGACTGGTATGTGGATGGACCATACAGTAAGCATGTCACTGGACTGTCAGACTTTTATCACACACAACTTGAGAACAGCTCAGCAAATATCAACACTGACTACTGGAGACAGTAAGGGAGCATAAAAAAGGATTGCTAAGGTTCTGTTCATTACTGGGTTTCTGACTCATGGTGACAAGTTATTTCTGATGAACATTCTGGTATTTAAGCCTCCACATTTTCAAGGAGAATTTTCAATGGCCTTTGAAAAGAGCTCTTGCTTTTCCATTTCTTTCATACTTTTGATCCATACTTTTATTTTAATGTTATTCTAGCTGGTGATGCCAAAAGAAGTGAAGATCAGGAAAAACTCCATATGTCATTACTCAGTAATCTTGTTGCTCAGCTGGGCTGCATTCTCCATAACCTGCATTCAGTATTTTGCTCATTGAAACACCAGTGTGCAGGTTGCATAACCCAGAACACATGTTGCATTACAGGATCTSTATCAGGGGGATATTGGATAAGAAGATCTCATGTAGCAGGCATGGTGGCTTAGCATTACTCATTTGTGGAGCAAAGTTTATTAAACAGAGAGTAGGTAAACGGGCTAATTCACCAAGGCTTCATGGCTTTGTACTGGTGACAAAGGATTTCTCTTTGAATTTTCTTGTTGAGTTATTAATTGTCATTTGGCACTCCACATTGATACATGGGTCAGGGGTGGTAAGGGACAGAAATGGAGTATATGGGAGTTTACCCCAGTAAACTAAGGAGCCTTGGAGAGCTATTGTGCATACGCTTGCCTGGGGTTCAGAACTTAGCCACCTCTTCCTTCAAAGCACACTGAGATACTTCCTGTGGAAAGCAGGATCTACTCAAAATGTATGAACAAAGGCATTCCTCACAAAATTTGTTTGTGGGTGCCACCCTCATTATAAAGCATGAAGACACCCTTCCCATCCTCCTCTGTATAGTAATGTAACGGTGTAACCCTTCAGCTTTGAGGTAGGAAATCTGGATTCAGACCCTCTTCATCTTAAATACACGAAGATTCAGATCTCCCACTGGAGTGCCTTTAACCCTGGCTATGGGGAAGCAAAGGGAAGTGAACTTCGTTCATTTTGTCAAAATAAATGCAAAAAGAGACCTAAGGCCAGACAAAAAGAGGGAGATATGGGCAAATTCCTGAAGGAAGGGAGTCCTGGACTTTTGATCTGTGCTTTCAGATAACTATTCCTGTTTATTATATCAAGAAGTCACTGAATAAAAAGAGCTGAATTAAAAAAAWAACCAAAACAAACCCTTTTCAGGGGCCTAAGTATTTTTGAATCTAACCATAGGTCCTTTCATTGCTAATTTTTATGGTGCTCTATGGCTTTGATGCCTCTGCTGTGAATTACCTTCGTTTTGCTGTGGCAAGCATGGTGGCCTGTTACTGTAACTTTCTTTCTGAGAACAGTGACATGACTGTAAGCTGTGCGTGTACATGCAGAATATATGGCGCACGCTTTCGCCTCACTTCCCAGAGCAGAGGAATTATTGCTACTTTGGCTCACTTAGTAATTTCACTGATGTCTGGGAGAAGAATAATGGAAACCTGGAGATTTGGCTTATAAGATACAGCTGCTATGCCGTGAGTAAAGCCCCCTTTGGAGATATCATTTGGGGCCAATTTCCTTATTTTGTAGTCAGGCAAAACTCCCATTGACGTCAATGGGAATTTTCCTGCCGTAAAAAATGGGGGCTCAGGTTTGGCCCTGTTTGTTTTGTCAGCTTGGACCACTTCAGATAATGCCATTATTCTAAACACCCATTGGTGGGCAGAATGCCTCAGTAATGTATTTAAGATATCCTCAGGTTGGCATAAAGAGGTAAGATATGGAAAAACAAGTCAACAGCCATCCTTTTTTTCGGTCTTCCCTAATGCATCTTGTATGAATTGTTGGACCTCCTCATATGCATAAAGATAGCAGGTATTTTGAATTTAATCTTTCAAAAATGCATTTTAAATCAGACATATGGTAATAGCTTGTAAGTAGAAATGTTAATAAAAATGCATTACATTCAGGGATATTCATAAATGTGAACTGCTTACTCCACCCCAAGCTTAGGAAAAGTAAATGTTATCCATTTTCACATAATTTTTTTAGCCAAAGTCTTTTAAGCATATAACTTTACAGCTTTCATAAAAAGGGCATAAAAATAAAAAATGTGTTTTGCAATGAATCTGCCACTGATATGAGTGTTCAAATAAATGGACCATGCAAGAAAAGAGGAAAGATTTGCTACTGGGGTGTTGCCAATGATATCCTTTGACACTTCTATGGTCTCATGTGTTCCCGATCAAGCAGTACAGAGCACTGGAAAATCCCAAACCAATTAGCTTGAAACTAGAGCAGTTTGTATACATATGATATGCAGTCAGAGGACTCTGACTTGAAATGACTGGCACTGAACTATGGCCTTTCTATTAACTTACCTTAAACCATTTTTGCCCTTTTGTTGACACAGAAATTCACCAACTCTATTTATACCCTGGAAAATTGCATGTTTCTGCTTAGACAACAGATCCAAACTGTGTTTTTACTAGTGGCAACCATTTGGAATTCTTTCCTACCACATTGTATCCCATTTCACTTTAAATCTTCTCTTCTGGACACATACAAGATTCATACTTCTATAAAATCTAGTTACCAAATCTGGTAATTTATCATTGACATTACCCAGCAAAATATGTAACTGGTTTTAGTCCAGCTCTTAAATTTGTGTATTTTGTTCCCATCACATAAATTTCAGTTTTCCTGATGCAGTTCGGTACAGTTCCCAGTGTAAGATACAGGCTGCCATGCATGCTGTATTGCGTGTGCAGAGACAAGAGTGTCAGCTGCGCTGTCCTGTCCTTTGTCTTCAGCCCCAGCCCTCCCTCCTGTCCTTCTGTGCAGCTGGTTTGAGGACAGACGACTATGAAATAAGGACTGTTAGTTGATCCATCTGAGCCATTGTCTAAACCCTTAGTAGCTGGTGGATGCTGAGCTTGTCATGGCTCACAGAGTTGCCTCCCACCTTTGCGGTGCAGGTTCCCAGGAAGAATCAGGAAGGGAAGTGCCAGGGAAGAACAGACAGACTCTTTTGGCGGCAGAAAGCCTGCCTGCAATCTGACCTGGGAACCAATGTTGAGTTCTCATGGTTTCTCTTCCTGTAATCTTTTGAATTTTGTGCAACCTCCTGAACACCAGATAGTGAGAGAGCCATTGGTTTGGGGAGACAACTCCTCTGCTGTCCAACCACTCATTCTGACTGAAGAAAGAAAAGGAAACCCTAAGAAAAGGGTACATAAATATTTCCATCCTCTACTCTGTCACACACTCATACACACAGAAAGATGTATTCAGAGCATAGTAGAAGCTCTTAATGAAGTGTGAAAACCAGAATGCCCCAGAGAGTATTTTTCCTTGTGAAGCTAAAAAGTGGAAGTGCATCATGAATATATTTGTATTCTTGCTACCCACTGGCTTACCTTCCATAAAGCTGAAGTCTTCCTTTTCCAGTGCTACAAATCTGGCACCATTCATAATGATTGCATTCCCTTAAAGAAAAATAGGAAAGAGAGAAAAAGAGTTATTTATTGTGGCCAAGGAATGCACAAACTACTAGAAGAAGAATTTTATAACTGTTTAACACAATATAACAGAGAGGTTATGCCAGYCTTCAAGATAAAAAAATAGTCCCATGAGGAATTCAGCTTCTTGCTTGTTGTCTTATGTAATTTCATTCTCCTCTATATAGATCGCGTTTAGTTTTAAGTATAAAAGTAGCATCAGATTTATTTTTCATATGCAAGAAATCTGATTTCCATCAGTTCAAGTTTAATCTGCTATGATTGAATTTATGTTCTTGGGCATAAGGAAAGATACTTAGATCATTTGTCAAAAAACTGACATGTAAAGGACCTGTCACTGCTCTTCCAAACACGCCCAATTCAGATGCATCTTGGTCTTTGCTGGTAGAGAATGCAGTTCAAGTTTTTTCTCCATGGCAACTCACTTAAGTTTCATTTTTGGCTGCACTGACCACTGCATCCTGAGCAGGCACGTGGATTCCCTGCCCTGCATACGGACAGTTGACCCCTACAGTAGAGAAAATGGGACAGATGTCAATCTCAGGGACAAGTGCCACAGCAGACTTTGTGATTGCTAAAAATGTTTCCTTCTCAGAACAGGACAACCTTGTCTATACTCCTCCTGGTAAAAGTCTCTGCCCTGTGCTAACCCCTCAGCATTATTGGGAGAGTATTAATTGTCTCATGTCAAAACTGGGAAGTATTCTAACAATTATATTTAACAGATCATCCTGGGAAATTGTTCAAACCGATGTCCTGACTGTAATTGTTTTACTAGCATAAACATAGCCCAAAATATCTCAAATCCACCCCATTAAACCTGGAACACTAAGGAGTACACTTGAACTGGTTTGCACGGCAAGCACAAATTTTAGTGTGATACAAGTTCTCATTGGTCATTCTGACTTAAACTGAAGTCTCACTCAATATTGCCAGTTAATGGCAATTTGGGAATAGAGGAAAAATGGTGAAGACAAGTAAGAGCAGCATTAAGAAATAAACTCAAGCCTTTGAAAATGTTGAATAAATGTATCTATGTAGCTTTCAAAAAAATGATGGACATCTCTCTAGACTGCTGAAATAATATTATCCCTCCATTTTTTCCCATAACTTTATTCCTTTGTCTAACCAGAAATAATTCAGTACAGCTGAAATTTGGGAGCTGAATTGAAGTACAACTGGGACTAATCCCAGTAAAGTTACTTGCCTCATGCCAGCTATTGACTTCAGTACAATGAGTAATTTTAATTGCATCATGAGTGTCCGAAATACCTTCTGTTCAACAGATCCCTTGGAAAAGTGAAGACTTCTTGTTGGGATAAATCCTTTTTATTTCTTTCTTTTTTACAGAGTGTGTATGTTTTTCTGTGTAGAGACGACTTACAAAGAACTTAATGATCAAACTCCAGATGAAATTAACAGTAGTGTTCAGAACAAAGCAAGGTGACTGTAAAACATGCAACTCTTTATAATTAATTTTCAGTCCCAGTGGGAAAATGAACAAATGTCGTTAAAATCTAAAAGAAAACTAATTGTATTTTGCATATCGCTACATGGACACTTTCAAAAGTGCAAGCTTGGCATTCTCACATTTGTTGAAACACAGAAAATCCAAACTTATATTTGCAACTGTAGTATTTTTTTCTTAAGTATTTCAGATCTTTAATTTATTGTACCATAAACTTTTTTACAGAGAAAAACAAACAATCCAATAATAAAATTTGTGTAATTTCATGGCTTTAACTTCCTTTCTTGTGAAGTGGTCAAGAGGAGCATGTTTGTTCTATTTTCATTACAGAGCATTTTGGCAAAAACTTAATTTTGGAATAACTTCCTTGGCATTTCACTTGCCGGTGTAAAAAAAGAATGAAGAGGGGGAAAGAAGAACTTGCACCTGTAAACTTTTTATTTGATGCTGCCATTATTCTGTGACAACCAGCAGCCATTCAAAATCTTCCCCAGTTACAAAAGAGAATGATATTTGAGTGTTAATATTTTTAAATTGAATTTAATTTAATTTTTACAAAAATTTTTTACAGTATGTTTTGTTTACAGGCAGCTTTGAGGTAACAGTTCACAGTCATCGTAAGACATGTTGTTTGATGAATCGACTAAAACTGCTCCTAATCTGCATGAGATATAGGCTTTAGGAACTGAAAAGAACTTCAGGAACTCACCAGTTCTGAAGAAGGTCTTTGCAGTATTAGGATCAAAGCAAAAGTGTTCCTGGAATTCCTTCTCAGCAGAGGATAGTGTTTCAGGAAATCATCACTGGGTCAAAAGCATGTATGGTACATTGATGTACAACATCCCTGAACAGCATGTCTGTATCCCATTAAATTCCACATTAGCCCAGTATAATGTGTGTGATGTATAGGCTTGACTACGCCTCTGCACAGTTAAAATAGATTTATAGATCAGTCTTTTCCTTATGTGTCAGGACAGCTGCTGAAAAAAAGTACCCCATAATATCAGGAAGTGGGAAAAAACTGGGAATGTGGTTGCATGTAAGGATAGAAACCCCTAGTAAACACTGTACTCTGAAACCGAGAGACTATGGAGCTATTATGAAGCCCATTAAAGCTAACAGGAGCAGTTCTGACCACGAGAATTAGTGCAATTCACATACAGACTTGGGTTCTCTGAACAAGTTTGCATAAAACGAGAGCAAACCTGAAACCTTGTAAAAAACCACAAACTTGAACTGAACCAAGCCTTTTCCTGAGGGTTGGAAAATATTTGATTAATTGTTTAATTTTCACATTCCTCATCTTTTCCATTTTCAGCTGGGAGAAAAAGGGGATAAAGCATTTTGTGGTATTTTTACTGGCCTGACTGAAGCTGAGAGGTATTAGAGGTAATCTCATGAGAAAGTTTGACCTTGCAAGATTTCCGATTGATTTCCCAAGCCAAAAGACTCAGATACATTTAGATAGACTTTGAACAAACATCCAAACTTCAGCATGCCTGCTTGAAATGAAGATCCAAATGTTTTGGTAGACCTTCCTTCTCTTTCTTGATGAGCACACACATATATTGTGTGCACATTTGCGTGTGTTATTTGTGATACTTGGGAAAATACATGTACATTCAAGTTCTTGTCAGAGGGATTTTGGGGTTGAAGTGCTAATTCATCACTCAAAAGTTGATATGAAACATAAGTGCTAAGTACTCCAGAAAGTACATTATGAAAAAATAGTTGAGCTACATACAGTTTTCAGTCTCATTAGGAAGTGAGAAAGAGATGGAATGGAAAAAATTAACTTGTCAACATAGCCATATATAATTTTCAAAGAGCTCAATGTGAACACAAGATGTTGCACTGACCATTGAAATAAATCAAAAAGCTGTGAATTGTTTCAGGGCTTTACTGATTTAATTACCGATCATAACACAATGTGTTTGTTCTAAAGTAATTCTATAAAAAAGGAAAATCATGTATTTATGCAGCTCTTGAACTAAGAAGCAGATCCTTTGAAACTGGTGAGTTACAGACTGTGTAAATCTCTCATTTACTATGCAAAGCTTTCAAAAGCTTTCTATAGAGAAGTACAGCATCAACAGTGCATGCTAAATGTTAGATTCCAATTGAGATCTTTTTGACCTCAGAGTAGCTGAAGATTTCTCTGTGATCTTAGTCATCACTGAAACCTGAAATAGGAAAGGAGCACACTGACCAGGAAGATGATTTAGCATGAGAAAATAATTGGCGCTTCTCAGTTTTACACGCAGACAGCACCTAAAAATAACCACCCTGAAACACTTGTACTAAGAGAGCAGGAGCCTGAAGAAAATTACCTGATACTCTTATCTGAATATTTTCCAGTATTTCAATATTTGAACATCCTGATCTGAAAAATTCATTACAGTTAAGCACAAGCTAAAGTCCCCTGAAGCAGCGCACAGGCTGAAGGTTAGYGTGAAAGTGCTGACCTGGGACAGGTCCACATAGATATGGAAGCCGGTATACCAGAGGCATTTTCTTCCTCAGGATATTCTGCTGAAAAACATTTGTTGGACTGAAGACCCTTGTTGGGGTTGTCCAAAGAACCCACAGGCCATGTGATAGATGTTTTGCCATAACTGCACAACACAGTTCATACATTTATTTGAACAGAACTCGTAATCCAGATATTTCAAAGGTTTTGATTTTCAGGGACTTGGTTCATCCAAAATGAGGCCAGAGTAAGCTTGTTCCATGTGAGCAATCAGGGTACAAGGCTCAGTGAAATGGAAAGTGAAGTAAGTGAATTCAACTTACTGTTTTAGACTAAAAAGTATCTCCTCCTATGAAGAACTGAGAATACCACAAGGATTCCCATCTATTTGACTTTTGGTCCATGTTCTGCATTCAGGGAGATGAAATTAAACATAAATTATTATGATTTCTTTGGGACAAAACTTAATTTTCCAGGCTGTCCACTGGAAAAATTAACCTCTAAACTAAATCTCTGGGATTTAATTTGGACCGGATTTTTGTTGGTTGTTAAGGAGTAAAGGTTAGTAACATATAAAATAGTGTAACCTACATCTCCCTCAGAGCTGGAATAAACAGAAATTTTAACGATCTATAAAGTTTTATGAGTGACTGAACTTTAGTCAACAGTGTTTCAGTGGGATTTCTAGAAACATCAAAAGAACAAAAAAATCCAAATATAACACCATTCCACTTTGGTGGCTAAGAGTTAATAAAGTTAAAACCTCTTCCAAACTCTGTCATTTAAGTCCATATCATAACTCTTGTTACACTAAGGTTCATTGCCAAGAATTCATAGTAGCAGAAGCAGCAAATGAAAAATGGCTAGAAAGAGCACAGTTTTGTTAGGCAATACAGTCCAGGTACAAGAGTTTGGCTTCTGTGAAAGAAGGGGAGGTGACCAAAACTACTTCAGTGTAACAGCCTCCTGATATTCTGCAATTATATAACAATGAGTCTAGTCATTAATATCCATTTTAGCTGTCTGAAAGTCCTGAGCAATCCAATGCCATAACCTCTCCCAAAGTGCATCAAGTCAACAGCCCAAAGAGGTTCCCAAGACCTAAGGAAGCAGAATAATAATGATAGCTGAGAATAAACACCTTTGTTCAGTAAAATTAATCATTGCAATGCTAGAGTCTGTGACCAGGTCATTACCTTAAAGGCAGGTCTTGATGTGGCAGCTGAGMAACCATAATGAAAAAGTTCACATGCAGATGGCATGAAGCCGTTCTTTCCTAGCTCATAACTAGGCCAAGGGAGGAAGACCTTGTGGGTGACAATCTGAGCTGGAACTGRCCAGCATGTCAAAGTGTCAGCAGGAATGCTGCTATGGCTATAAGATACTGCCATTATCTAGGGCTCATGTTCACTATCTGGCACAAGAAGAGATGAGAAGACAAAGAATATGTGTAAGACAGACAAAACGGATGAAGCAGCAGAGGCTAACACAGCACTGACCCAGAAACTGAGCTTCCCTTGCTGGGAAGAGATGCAGCTATAGAGAAAACCTTGCACTGTATTTTGGGGTAGGCAGAGCTAATCACCCACACTCTCTGCTGAATCCATTTGAGGCTTGAGGTCTCAAAAACATATCTGCAGAGCTGGAGGGAGGAGGCTGTCTAGCTTCTCTAAAGTCACTAATTTATTGCTGGTTTTCATAGGTTAGGCGTCTAAACTTTAAGGTAGGCACTTAATACCTTTCATGGACATGGTCCCCTATCCTTACAAAAATACGATGAGTTGGATTCCTTATTAACAATTCCAAAGAGAGATTCCTCACAGTCACTGCTAACACTTCCAAAAGTAGCAAGGGCTCCCATGCGATGCGCGGGTCGGAGGCAGGTAGCAAAGGCTACAACTCTTCCCARTGTCAGTCGTGGTGGATGACCTCAGTGCGAGTTAGATGAAAGGTTACTACRAGTACAAACTGAACAGCGTTTAGCAGATACGCTGAAATCCCAGCCTTGCATTTGCTAGGCCAGTGCAGGAAGGGAGTCATGGAGTTTATTTCTCTGTCCCCAGATGGAGAAATCTGCAGAGGAGGTGAAATTAAGTATTTTCCATAGTACTATTCCTTTCACATGGGGGATGGGCAGACGAAAGCATAAAGGTGACTAAGGAAGAAGCAGAAGTGGTGATCAAGGCTGTCATCTTTGTCAGATCAGAGGCAGAAGCTGACAGTTTGATAGGCCAATATATTTGACAGATAGAGTGAGGCTAAATGTGAAGGATCTTAAAGGCAAAGGTAAGTTGCTGGTGTTCAAAAATGCGAAGCCACTGTAAGGACACAGGGAGAGTGGTGACGCAGCCAAAGCAATGAGCTGGGAACAAGGTTCTAATCCTGCTATTTTGGATGGAAGTGAAGGCAGCAGTATTGCTAGAACACGGCTGGAGACCAGATCATTACAGACAAAGTGCAAAAAGATGGGATGCTGCTGTGAGCCTCAGCTGGCTGCTGAAAGAAAGGATGAATCTGTGAGCTATTATGTAGGAGGAGGCAAGTTGACTTGGCTCATACACTGACTGAAAGAGGGAGCAGAATCTAAAATTTTCCCTGATCATGGGCTGGAGGAAGTATGAAGTTAAGAGCAGTGAAAAAATTCAGAAAAATTGACAGTAGATTTCGTTTTAGACATAATGATTGTCAGTGATGTGGAAGTGAACTGTTAGAATGAGGATTACATAGAGGAAGAGAGAGATTTGCAGAGGTAAATTTTTAGGAGACGGGCACCTACAAATGGGATAGAGCTRAGATCTTTAAAAAAATCTTTCTGCCTCTCTTTCTTCTCCTGTTGTCTAGGCAGCTGGAAAAGTCATGGGCATCACCAAATTTTTGGTTACTGAAAGCATATTTTTCTTAATTTTGTTATGTTTTTCTCACTTCTACAACAGGTTGTGCATTGGTTACGTGGCCAATTGACTCAACTGCAGATATTCCAGATACTGATGAGGGCTACTGGAATAGTGGTCATAAGAGAGTTTGTGGTTTTATGAAAAAGGACAACACTTTCTGTGCAGTGATAAGACCCATCCCAAAATGTGACAATTTACTGGATGCAAAATGGGCCTGGTCTTCTATAGATTTTATATAAATCAATTGACAGGGAAATACTTGATGGACATGTCATTCTCATCAAAACCACCAGCTTTGCAGCCAGGTTGGATTAAGTCCCATCACCATGCCATGGTTCAGTTTTTCTGTACTTCCTTTGCTGCCCCCTCCTCAGTCATTCTTATTGATGGACATGGCACTCTCCTTGCCAGTCTCAAGAGAAATGGGGCAGTAGGGGCTTCTGTGCTCTCTTTTGGTCACTCACTTAATCAGAGTGGCAGACTTGGTGTCTGATGCGAGACATCAAGATGAGCTGGCCTTCAAATTTGCTCCAGGACCCATCTTATGACAGGTTTTAACTCCACCAAAGATTATCAACAACATTCTCACAGATTTTTCTGAGAAACCTCACAGAAACTGTTTGAAGATATAGTAGTAATTCTTTCTTCCTACAAAAAAAAAATTCTTTACACTGTCTAAAAATCAGAGTGATCGCTGAAGTGCTGAGACTAATAAACAGAACACCTTACTGACCTTTTTGTCTTCAGAGAAAAAGAAAAGAGGCAATTCTTCGTATACCTGAAATAATTATTAACAGTTTTTATTAGGAAGTGACCAAACTTGTTCAGCTTCTTTTGTAGTAAACATGTCTGGTGGGGCTGAGGGAGAGGAGGGAAAATCATGCCTACTTTTTATACAGTCTGGTTGGATAGCTGGCAAGTGCACCTGTAGGGCATATGTGAATGTATAAACCCACACATATTCACTTGAAAGGACACCGTCAGCTTGCTTCAGAGTTTTTGTTTGCTCTTTAATCTGCATTAATACCCTCTTAGAAGCTTAAAAACCATTATTTATTTCCCTATTGATTTCCTTCTTCTCTTTCCCCTTGTCAAACCCTTTCTGCATGTGTTTGTTTTGCTTTGTTTTGAGTGGAGATAAAATTAACACAGCTGGTCTTATTTAACAACCCAAAAAACTCCGATTTGTACCACACTTTATCAGGGCAGTGAGAGCAAGGACAAGAGTGTCAGCAGACAGAATGCTGGGTGGGCTAACCAGGAGAGTGCTGCTTCGTGGTGCTGTGCTTAGGCTGGCCTTTGAGAGGGCACCAAGGCAATGCAGTTCCTGTTTTGGTTACCTTGACCTGGGAGGGAGGACAGACACATTAAAGAGGTTCAGTTCCTTTAAAAATGTGATTAACCACTTGCTGCTCCTTCTTGAACAAAATGAATCAAAAAACAACAGTAGCCTTCATCTCAGCCTGTGMAGTCGGGTTAACACTGATCTGATTGTGCGAAGGGATGTGGGGTAAGTGCCGCTAAGTTTGAGCACCTCTGTTTTCAATTCTTACTGCTGTTATGAGCATGGGTCTGTTTGCAGTGATGCAGAGCTCCGTGAAGAGCCCTGGGGGCAGAGGCTGCCTGTATTTGCCATAACCTTGGGGTGCTGCAGGCAGCAGGCACGCCATWAGAGGCAGCCAGTAAAAGTCCCCTGCTCCTTGTCCTCTCCGTATGTGAGGCAATAAGGGTGCAAAGAAGAGCTTGCCAGAAAAGCAGTGATGGCAGTCATTCAGAGTACTGTGCTCTCCAGGTAGATTGAAGCAGGGAGAAAGAAAAGAGCAGAGAAGCAGGTAAAGGAGGGTTTCCTAGTCAATTCACTCTGCAAGAGCTCTGTGCTGCGACATACAGCTACCTGTGGAGACCTAGCTACAGCTACCTCTGGAGACCTAGCTGTGGTCATCGCTCAGTTGGGCATTGCCTGTAGGATCTGTTCCAGAACAGATTAGTTTAGCTGCTGACTCTCATTTTAAGGTATTTGATCAAGTGAGGAGACCAGCAAGAAATCAGCCGATGTTCATGACTCAAATAATATTTCTGTCTTCATCTTTGCAGCTTTGTCAAAATCCAGTAACTTCCCCTTTAAAGTTCCACGTGGATGAAAAGATTTTGTGGTTTCACTAAATTTTCTCTTGAAAAGGAGGAGCATTGCCTTTGACAGCTTGCTTAACACTGAATGAAGGSAAGCAGGACTGGCACTGGCACTGTGCTGGTGTTCTCTCTGATGGTGTGTTTGGACCACTTTGCAAATGAACCCTTGCAAGCAGAAAGTGCATGAAGGTCTCATTAAACAAAGCACCTGGCTAAAACATACAAAATGAGCTGTTCAAGAGATCCAAATCTGGTGTTCCATCCGTTTTTGACAATTCAGAGGATTGTTGTCCTTTGGAACATGACTCTCCAAAGGGTGCCATAAAAGACCAGAATCTGATCTCAGCAATAGTTACAAAAGCAGAACAAAATAACGGGGTGAAAAGAGAAATTCACACCCAGTCTATTACTGGATTAGGTATTTTATGTTCCCACTTGGTTTTTAGCTTGTCAAAAAAACCCCAAAAATTCCACTGATTGCACCAGCCCTCAAGCCATTCATTGATAATGTGGGTTTTCCTGTTCCTTTCATCATTCATCCCTGCTACTGAAGGATAATACACAAAGGCAAAGAAAACACTCTAAAACGCCGAGATGAAAAGCCATCCTCACACGGAGGTCAGGCGTGGCTGTTTCGTCCTCTGCTGAGTAGCTCCCAGCAGGGCTTTCCCACTGGACTGGTGGGATGCCAGTTCAGGGCTTCCTTCTGCCATCTTCTGCCCCTTCGCAGTATTGCGAGCCGGGAACAAATGGCTCAGCCTCATGCACAGGTCTTTGGTCTGTGGCAGCAGGACCTGGGCTTTTGCTCAAGGTTAGATGATCTGATCACAGTCATACATCAAGAAAAAGTCGAAAATAACCTGTTAACAGTAGTAATTATGCTTTATGGGAGTAATGCTCTAAAGTGCTTTTAGGCAGCCCTGTCTGAACATATGCATTAAGAGAATAGCTCACAAATATAAGAGAAAGGTTTTTCCCTGAGGTTTTTTCACCTTGCGCTTGTGGTGCTAGCTGTCCCCACTCCTGTCAAGGAAGGAGCTTCATCCATCCCAATGAGGTAAGGTGCCCAGCATTTTTGCAAGACAACCAAGAGGGCATTCAAAGAAGAAAGCAAGAAACCATTTGCTTTCACAGTGTTGGTAAATGGCTGCACTCTCCTGTAGATGCTCAGATGTTTTGCTTCCTTGCAATAAAAATGACCTTCCTTTGCCCCACTTTCTTTTAAACTTTCAGACTGAAGGATGGCATAGCCAGGGATAAGGCTATACCTCCCAACACTGCCCCCACCTCAGTACACGTTAGTCCCTGTCATAGYTGGGTGAGTTATGAATATTTGAAAATATTTTGCATAAATGAAAAGGGCATTATTTAGTTTCTGCTGTATCCATCCACCCTACTGCCAGCTATGTCACAGCATCCAGGTTTTGCATTGGCATTCTGCTGCATTTTTTTTCTTATCAGTTAGCAAGTAATGTTTTCGCCTTTTGAGAAAACCTCAGCTACAGGCTATATTTACATGTATATTCTGTGAGGCATTTGCTGCTGGCATTTAAACAAAAATAACAGCGACAGCTGCCAATTTATGTTCCTGCTATTTGGGTCTAAGATACAGCACTACCTGAGAAGGAGGAGTTCACTTATTTTCTGTTTTCTCTTGAGAATCCGAGTTCTAGGTTCTCATATGTTTTTCCTCATCTCATTTTGGCCGTGGATGTGTCTCTTTCTTGTCTCTTTACAAATATCGTCCCAGAAGCATAAGGTTAAAACAGCATTCACCTCTGACTTGGAGCTATGGACATGGAAGTCCCTTCCCTGCCAATTTCTATGAACAACTGCTTCTAAAAGCTCAAATGACAGTTTTCCTGGCAAAATGCTGCTTCTCATTTCCCTTCTTTTGTTACATTTTTGTCCTTCACAAAATAATTAATGCTTTCTGTTCTGCTTTCTCTTACCTTCCACCAGTCTTTGTTTAATTTTTGACTGTAAGTTTGTTTTGGAATAGAAAGGTCTTTCTCTTAGCTCTTTCTAGCAACCTTGTGTAGTACATTTTATGAATGGTTGTGACTTTTACAGACTACAGCTTACTTGTGTGTGTGATTTTGCAGTGCTAAGGTTTTCAATACAATTCTTCTCACCACAGATGTTTAGCTAAGCAAAAACTTGACCTTTTTTTCCAGTTCTACTTGGGGTTACTTTCATGTGTTGTTAAGCACATCTAATTAACATTGGCACATTAATTTTGTCATAAGAGTGGAGACAAAAAAAGCTAAGTAAACCTTGATTAAGATCTTAAAATAGAGAGGGGTTTTGGGATTTTTTTTGTGGTTGTACTGTAATTTATTTTAACAGAAAACAATTTACTTGACTAAATCTTTCTGGGCATTCTTAACCTGTAAGGTTTATTTCCTTGCTTATGAATACAAATATTTACTATATCCATTATTTGCTTCTTTTTTTTTTCTTTTTTTTTTTTTTTTTGTGGTTAGAGGCAGTCTCTGTGCAGTTCTGAGTAAGATGTAGGGTTTATTGTACCTGGCTGCCCAAACAGCCCAGGTGTCAATGAACCTTTCCAAGCAAAGCTCTACATACAGAGCTGGTCACTGGGAGTTAAGCAGGGCTCTGACATAGCACAGGGCCAAAGTCTGGAGTAATGAAAAGACACAAGTAAAATGATGGTATTTACAAAAAGCCTCCAAGAAACGAACTAAAAGGTGTAAAGCATTATGAAAAAGTTATGTTTAGTTTACAATTTCTGGAACAATACTATCTTACTAAAATTTGCTAAAAGATGAAGTATCAATTTCACCCTTGTAAAGAAGCTGAGCATATGCTGAAAAAAGAGAGTTTAGTAAAAGAACATTTTGTTTGCTGCAGTGTACCTTTTCCTTCCTGTTTCGTCAGCAAATGTGTGCATTGCAGTACACACCATGTTTTAATTTAAACAGTAATGTGCCAGGCACCAACAATTACACATCATCACACACAAGTTCTTATCCCTCAAGGTGTGTTTCTAGATAATGTGTAATGTATATGTGAGCGAAGTCTCCACCATTACATGAGTTTCACATACCAGTTATTGCTATCTACAAAAATTATTTATTAACAGAATAAGGGAGGAGAAAGACTGGGTGCAGTTTCAAACTAGGGTTTCTTTTGCTCAACTCCAGGTTACGTGACTCACATCTGAGGGGTGTTAATGTGTATCTAAAGCTGTGTTTAATTTGTCTATCTCCGTCCTCTGTTGCTAATAGTTTACTGTGTAGCACAGTCCATGTATAGCCCCCATCTCTCTTGATTTCCCTTGCCCTAAGTAGCCCACAATATTCTTCCTTCCCCTGATTTCCCCAGTATTTCCCTGTCATTGACTTTTTGCCCTGTTCTTTCCCCTACTACTGATGCTGGAGCTCAGCATTTGGTTTGGAGAAGTGTCGGGATTGCAAAAGCCTGCTTTGAGTGCAGCAGTCAGGGTCGGTATTGCTTGGCCGTGCCCCAAAAGACTTTCTGTAACCAGAGCTGGAGCCAAAGTAGTTATACCAATTTGGCAAATGTAGAGGATTCCTCTCTGCACCAAGTACACTGGGATTGCTCTTTAACTGCCTTTAAGTTTTCTCATGAAATCTGCAGTGACGCCCAAACAAGCCTAATGTGGTTAAGAACTCAGTCCAATGATCTCACATCCTCCTCTGCAGTTGAAGACTCATAAACACATTTTGTCTATATTGGTATGTTGTCATAATTTGGGAGACACATTGCCTGGAAACACAATAGTTGGTTATGAAAGTCTAGTTTGATGCTGAGAGATCACAGCCAGATGTTACATTTCAGTAATCAAAAATGAGTTATTGCAGGAACAAATAAAAAGTAGTGAAATGCTAATTTTATATAGCTCTTTTTTTTCTCTCTTAAAAACATAATTTACTTTTGCCTTTAAAAGCAGGGACTATTCGGAGAAGACAATGGTGACTAGGAGACTACTAGGAGAAGAAATCCAAAGAACTGTAGAAGAAGTAGAGCTAGTTAGGGGAGACACTTCATGTTATTCATTAATTTAGGATGTATATCTGATTACAGAATGTATATCTGATTCCATGCATTAAGCATAACAGAGCTCCAAGAAATGATCAATAGACTGTACAACCAACTGGTGCAGGARTACAGATGGATATGAGAAGATATGGTAGATAAAATGTTTCACAGAAAATTCAGAATTTGCAGATACCTGCTGCCTAAGGCAATCTCAAGGCTGTACTTCCAGATAAATTGCAGAATAAATGCAGAAATGCAAGGGCTCTTTTCTATCCCATCTCTATAAAGCATGTGATGGGATGCTGTGCAGGGGAATATCTGTTAAACCAGTGAAGATGGAGATCAAGAGAAGCACTCTATGGTGGGTAAGGAGATGCTTAAAATAGAGATGTAATCAGATAGTGCTGAAAAGGAAGATGCTGTCATTGAAGCAAATTATTTTATAAAGGAGCAGAGCAGAAGCAGCAAAGGAGCAGACTTGGGATCTTTATTTTTTAATATTTTTCCTGTAGTGTGGAGAATGAGAGAATCTGATGGGAAATGACAGTGACACAAAGGTTTGAGAGATGATCAAGATATGAACAGTCAAGATACAGAGAAAAAGCTGAATAGCCTGAGGTCTGGAGGATTAGAATGGGATGAATTTCTGCAAAATACAATGTCAGATATTTAGCTTGGGCAGTGATAAGAAAAAAACCTTGTGTTGTACACCAGAAACTAATCTGGTAAAGTCTGAGGATGGGAACTTGGGCATATTATTCACCAGGTAAGTGTGTACTATTGCTGTGATACGGACAAGAAAGACAGCTCTGGCCAGGAGAGCAATTGCATGTAGAAAGAGGGATAGCTATTGCTATTTTTCAGACCTCATCTGGAATTCCATATCCTTTGTGGAGCTCCCTTATTCAGCAAAGATGAACTCAAATGGAAGTGATGCAGAGAGACAGGATAAGGTTCAGCATCTTGTGAGGACAAACTAGGAGAATGTGGCATCTTTTGGACAAAGCAGTCTTTCAGTTCATAAAGGTGTTACAGAAAGAAAATAGCTATTTAGGCTAAAAGACGTAGTTGTAAGAAAACAGAGAAATCAATTATACATATGTAAATGGGCCATGTGCAAGTTTAGAATGGAAATTAGAAGAACATTCCTAACCAGAATAGCAACAGGAGCAGAGGAAGTGAAGAAAACAAACTGGTAAAATGGAAGATAATAAAAAAGAATATAATATGGTATCTGCACTAACAAGAAAATGTTTTATGTGACTCAAGAATACTCACTGAGCTCAAAGGCTAATTTCTTAAATTAAAAATTATGTTTATATAGTTCATGAAATCATCATAGTTGTGTCAGTGGAGTACAATCYAGCTAAATGAGACTAGATTCATATGTTCAGGTGAGGAGAGAGCATTAAGATCATCTATTCTGAAATTTAATGTAATACAGCCCATAGAATCCTACTCATTCCTTTTTGCTCCAGCCTCAATGCCTCTCTTTGATCTATAGCACATCTTTTCAGAAAGGTATTCAGATTTAATTTAAGTGCTTCAAGTGAAGTAGAATCCACCACATTAAACAGCAACCTCTATTGAAACTGCAATGCAGATGGTTTGAGAGAAGAGCTTTTGACCTTTGTGATTTTTTTTCTTTTTTTGCCATCGTCGACAGGCTTTATGAGGAAATACATCAGACGGATCGTTGCGGAAGATATTAAACTGCCTACATCTATTCTGATCTGATGAACTCCTTTTCAATATTTTCAGGAGTTAATGCCCTGTGGTATGTTTCTTCTGCTACTAAGACCAATTTTAACATCAGTGAAGTTATTCCCATTTATACCAGGAAAAAATATGATCCTTTATGCAGATGATTAACAGACTTCCTGAGATGAGTAACTATTTTCTAAGTAATCCAACAGGATGGAAAACACCTTATCTATAAGATATATATCTTATATATATATAATATAGCTATATCTATATATCTATGTATCTTATCTCTGAGTAAAGCCAGCAGACTTTGGTTTATGGTATGATTTGTGTAATGTGCAACATTTTAGTTCTTCACAGATAGAATGCTTTTAGGGTAATACAAATTTCTTTTCATACTAGCTTCTTAAATTTGGCATATAATCTGAGATAACCCTTTAAATTCAGTCTAAAGAATTTATCTCTTAAAAAAAGTACATTCTTGCCAGCAGTAAGCCATCTCACCTGTTTTATATACATAGGATGGATCACCTTCAGGTTATAAAACAAACTTTTAAGTGGCTGCCATTAAATGAAAGGGATCACATTTAAAAAGTATGGAAAAGAAATATCCACATGACAGGATGCTCTGAGTGTCTGTCACAGAATAAATTTGGAATAGTGCAGCAGTAAGACTAAATCCACCAACACAGCAGTACTCAGATGCAAACAGACATCTGATTTCTTTGTGATTGGGTTAAAGTACAGGAGAAGAGGCCTTTCAGATCTGTGAATAAATTTGATTAATGAAGAACTGTGTACCTCAAAACCCATCCTAAATCCAAGCATAGTGAAATAGTGATTAGAATCATGGTTATTTTTCTCTCCCAAAATTTCTGTTTGGTTGTAGTATTTCCCTGACACCTGTTCTAGAGGTCTCGGGCACCCTAGAGCACAGTCCTGTGCACCTAACAGGGTGTGCCCTGGAGGATGCTCCCACTATGGCTGACATCTTTAGCAATAAGCTTATTGTGTGCAGCACTGTGGTTATGCCTTACTTTTAGTACCCAGAGACCCTTTCAAAAGAAAAATTGCTTTGATGCCAGATTTTGAACTAAAACAAAAATCAAAATCCTTGCCTAAATGTCCTTTCTTTTTAGGTATCGTCAGCACACTTTTAAGTATGTCTTTTGTAAGGATAGTTTGAATATGATTAATCTGTACTATGGTGCTGTGAAAAGAAAGACAATGTGTCCAAATTCTGCTCTTAGCTACAGCAGGCAGCACAGACATCTGGAGGTCCAGTGTTTTTAGAGGTCTGACTTGGATTAGAGTCTGACACCCATGCACATGAATCATCACCAGGATTAATGAAGTGTATAAAGTGTATGTGCTTGCTAATCTCATCTATGGACATGACAAAGGAAGAAATTCTCCACTTTAAGAGAGTAAATATTTTAGCAAAGAGAAGACACAAAGCCTAGCTTTAAGCTGATGGGAAGTCTACAGCTTAATGGAAGAGTGTATTTTATTATCTGAACTGCAGCAACTGTGTTCCAAGGAGGTATGACATGAAAACGATCCTGTTTTAGTTGTGAAGTTTTGTCCCTTTCCTTTTGGTATTCTCACCTCTGTTTTAAATGTTGTCTGTGAAAAAGGTTCTATTTTAAATTAAAATTTCATCATTTGCATTTCTTTTAGTTCACACTTGCTGTAAGTTCCTCTGGCTCGTGCCATGTGTATAAACRTGGTTGCTCAAGATTTGGCTTCAGCCAAGCACCTTCAAAGGGGCAAGTGGTTCTTATAGCAACTCAGATAACATAAAATAAGGAGTATACGAACCGAATTTCGGCTTTTGTTGCATTAACTCTCTAACTGACAGAGAGGTCTCTGCCATTCCAGCATCCACAGATATTCTGTGGATAGATATTCTGGTGTTCTAGTATCAGGACAGATATTCTGTGGCAGAGTAGTTCCCTAAAGCTTGTCTTGCCTGGCCCTGCAGAAAAAGATTTTAAATTTTCAGAGTCAGGTCTAAAACCAACTGTGTGCAGAGCTTTGAAATCCTTCATGGATGGCATCAATCAAAGGTTCGTCTTCAGAAGTTCCTCCCTTGTGGTATATTGTAGTGTTTGTCATAGAATGAGTCAAGGAGATCAGAGAGCAAGTGATGAAGCACATCATGACCTACAAAAGCCTGAGCTGGTCTCTAAGAACTTTTACAGCTGCAAAAGCCCCAGGATTATTCCAGCATGTATATTTTTTTTTTTCTATCTCAGTAAAGGAAGGTCTTGGACACCTCTTGTAGCACTGAAGAGTCTCATCTTTATGCAACAGCCAGGACTATCCCAGTTCCATGTGTTTGTCTGATCAGAGGGAGGTAATCCCAGACAATTTGTGAAAGATGAAAAAAAATTTTTACAGTAGTGATTAACGTTTGAAGCTTAGTGCTGGATGGTTCTGAGATTTCTCTGAGAGAAAAGTTCACCACTCTCAGCTCTGATTACAGGCTTGAGAGGCCAGTAGTCCCTCAGCATGGGCTTCTTAGCTTTTCTGCGGAGGAACAGGCTCTTTACAGCAGCTTTCTTCAATGGCTTCAGAAGGAAATTATTTTTTAGTGCAAATGTAAATTGCACATGTGCAAGTTATAATTTTGGGTCATTGCCAGTAGGTAAAATCTCTAACTCTGCTATTTGGTAGTTACTATAAAGTTTTCAGTAATACTCTTCAGTTCTCTTCCTGTCCTTTAAGATACAGAAAAAACATTTGGAAAGAAAAGAGTCTTTTTATGTATAGAGGGGATAAATGAATAGCACTTGCGGGACAAAGATGAATGGAAATTGAAATAGGAGTTTTCTCAACAAATGTTATAGTCTGCAAATGACAGAATTTTCATATTCAAGTTTTGTAAAAAAACAGCACTCAGGGGTAGAAATGGGAGTTTTATGTGTGAAGGGATTAAACTGAAAAAGCAGTACAACTATCTGAATCAGAAAAGACCCCGGTGCCCACAAAGTGCTGCAGAGCAGCAGAGTTTAATCTCAGTGGGATTGTGAAGGTCAGTGAGCAGATGAGGGTTGATGGAAACTCCTCTCTGTACTGCGAAAAGACCATACACATCTGGTAGAATACTCCCATAGGATCTCTGAGCTCCAGGGGGTTGCAAAGCCTGTAGCTCACTTGCTGTGCTGTGTTATTTTGACAGCATCACTTTGTCTACAGAAACCACAGAAAAAAAAGAAGCTCCCATTCAACTTTCAGAACATGGATGTTTTACCTCAAATGAAACTTAAGGAATTAATAATGTTGAAAGCTAAAGCTTGCTTACTTGTGTAAGTTTATAATTTTTTTTTATGTGTTTAGTATTTACTTACTTTGCCAAACAGAGGTATGCCTCACTGAAAGAGGGGATTGAGTGTCATATTATCCTGAAATAGAAGAAATACACTTGTCAAAATAAATATCAAATCTGCATTTTTCGTGCAAAATTTCATGGCAGATGTTATGGACTTCCTGTGCACTAATTCTAAACATAACTGGTGACCACATTGCCTGCCTGCCTGTATTATGCAGAATTTTCATGTAAAGCATTAAGAAAGCATCTTTATAGGGAATAATATAATTATAGTTGCATAACTCATATCTTTAAAACAACAACAGAATGACCTTGTTCTCATTTTCTAACCAGTATGTGTCTGGTTTTGGATCACAAAATGACTGTATACCTGCCTGGGCCTCATATCGTTGGGACACTTCCCACCCATGGCTGGAGGGCAGCAGGGAAAATTGAGAGAGAAAGTGTCACATTTCTCTAACAGGTTTATTTTTTTTCCTTGGAAAAAATATGGCAGGAGAATGGTTAGCTATATTATTTCAAATTTGCGCTCACAGTGACTTGCCTTATAAATTTCTTTTGCTTTACAAAGGCATAAACAAAATTAGAATTATTTCCTGGTGTTTAGACCTGAATATGAAATATACATGTCTTCTCCAGGAAAAACACTCCTAGATCAGCTCCCCCCTGCTTGAAAAAGAAGGCAATGTTCTAAAGATGCATATGAAACCTTTTGATTCTTCACTGACACAGGCTCTTCTCTGCATTTTTAAGGCATCTTTCTTCACAGAAATCTTATGATGCAACCAATTTCAAGATATGCTGAAAATGCCAGGGGTCAATAATACCATCCCTTATTTTAGTCACAGCTCCCGTACATGGAGCCCTGCCTACATAATACAAACCTAGAAGAAACCTTTTCAGTATGGGTTCTTTAGCAAGCTTTTTTTTTTTTTTTTTGACAAAGTTATACTTAATAATATACCTACAGGCTGGATAGTGAAGCCCTTGCTGACACTGATTATCATGTTAATCCGTGATGAATCAAATTTGAAACCACCAAAAGATTTTAAACTTGGAGACATACAGTTTAAATGAATCCTGACCAGGTGCTGGGAAATAGGAAATCCCTGACATAAGTTCTGACATAAAAGAAGAGCTTAGTTCATGAAGTACAAAAATGAGCTAAATTATGTAAAGCAGCCAAGAAAGCTAGCAGTAAACAAGAAGGTCTGGAGAGGCAGGGAGGGTGTAAAGAGAAATATGTGGATTAGGTATGTGAGTTTATTCATACTTAAGGACTTGTTTTTTTTTAATACTAGCCAAGTATCACTCAAAGCTTAAAGATATGTATTTCAGAGAGTTTTCAGATGAAAGGCTCAGAAGAAAACCGGTTTTGTATGGGAACAGAAAGCTGCTCCCTTTGGGAGGGAGAGCAGATCACAGGCTGCTTGAGGTTTGTTTTCTGGAAGAGTTGTTACTTTAGGGGAAGTGAGAGTGTTTGAGACGCTGGACCTTGCTAAAACAGGAACATATGAGTGTTGTTGGCGCCAGGCCATGCAGCGCCTGGGTAGGAGTTTAGCACAGAGCTGGATGGGGCTTTTCTGATGAAACTTTTGTCAGAATAGGAACTTTTTGTGAAGACATATCCCCATTTAAACTCTCTCCCTGGGGACAAGATTTACATGGCTAATGTGAAAAGTATGGTCAGAGGGAAGGTATGACACACCTCTGACCAGCACCCTGATGGCCAACAAACTCACCTGGTCGACAGAAATGCCTGTGCCCTCTGAGGGCCTGTTTTGGTATGAGGGGTATTATACATCCACACTGCCTTTCTCTAGGCCTCTGAGGAGAGGAGAGCACCAGGGTAACCCAGCTACACATTTCCCAGCCCAGAGCTGGGGCTGGCAATGCACACGATAGGATTTGCCTGCTCCTGTGTGTATGGACATGTCCTGGACATCCGGGTTTGTTTTGATGATCAGGCCACCGCCTCTTGCGAGCTGGGCTGTTCACCAACCCAGTTTGGGCTATATCTTTTATATAAAGCATTTGCATATCTCTTGGCTGGAGTGCAGAAGAACAGTCATCATAAAAGAAGTGTTTACATTGCTAATGGCTACAAGCACCTATTATTTAAGACTGAAAGTAAAAGCCCTAACAGGCAAGAAACCAGCTCCCAGTAGGACACTAACAGGAGCCCAGTTCACTCTTGTAGACCACAGGAGATGGAGAGACTTCAGATCCTGTTCTGAGACACAACTCTGCTCATCGTTGTAACAGTTCAGGGTGTGGTAGAGGACAAGAAAGGAAGAAAGTCAGTAGCAGTATTTGGCAGAGGTTACACCAGACAGATTTCTGAGTGGATTACAGCTTGTTCTGATCTGTAACTGGGTTGGGGCTGGAGTCAGAGCACCGCTGAGCTGTAGTCAGTCAGTGCCTCTGAAAGAATGGGCTTGCAGCTTTGGGCTACACACCTTGCTACAGCAGCTGCACAGCTTTGGGTCAGGGCAAATCCATCTCATGGCAAAACTTCTCATGCCCACAGTGTAACATAACTAAGACCAGATCCTCATTTCGTGTTGCCTTTTCCCCCCACTTTTTGCATCACTTTAACAGAACAAAGAAGTTCTACAAGTGAAAGACACACGCTCTTCCTTTAGAGCACTTTAAGAGCAAAAAAATTGCTGTGGAACAGAGATGCTGTCCCATTGAGGAAACTCTGGTGTGGAATCCATCTCAAATGTCTTCAGATTCATGGACTCACTTTTTGGTCAGTGGCAAAAAACAGGCAGTTCAAGGGCACAATTCACCCGTCCTGTTTTCAGGCCTATTTTAGGATAAGCTTAATCACTCCTCAGCAGTCTCCACTCCTTGGAAGAAGCTGTGAAGGCATGCTAGACAGCTGATACAGCCACCCGTATGCATGCCTAACACTGGTTGAAAACACTCCTACTGCTTTTCATGTGGTCAGTTCTAGTATCAGCCTTGGACTCAACCATAGCTATCTAAACCCTGTGGGATGTGGAAGTTTCCAAAAAGTTTAGGTGCTCATAGTATTTTAAATCACAAATCAGCTACCCAAAATCATGAAAATGGTTTAAGAAGCGTGATTAAGTGCAATACTGCTGTCTTCTTTCTTCTACTTTTTATTCAGCCTTTGGAGTTTGGGGGTATATTTTTGTCTTGTTTTCCACTCTTATCCTTAATCTCAAAGCTTAAATCAAAGGATAGTTTAAAATGGGGGCAGGGAGTCTTGTAATTGTTTGACTGTGGGATTTGAGTATAAACTCAGCTGTCATGGCAGTGCCACATATAAAAATAAGATCTGTTAGGACATTGCAGTATTTTGCTAAGAATCAGACATAGGAGTATTCTTCAGTTTTACAATTGAAGTATTACAAGCTTTTATAATATTGCAATAAGATCTAATTGCTAAGGTTGTAACTCAAAACTTGAGTTGTAGTAGACTAAGGACGAGCTTGGTCAGACCTTGCGTTGCAAGTACGGTCAAGGACAAGAACAGACACTAAAGTTTTGCACTGCTTTGAAAGTGTTTGTCCTACTGTTTGCACTGCAAACATGCCTTTGTTAGGCAGCACACCCCATTTAGGTGAGGACTGAAATGCTGACAAGGCTAATGACACTCAACGTTTGCTTCACCTGGCGTTATGGGTAAGCAACTTACTGTGAAAGCATGAAAAAGCTCTTACAATTTTCACTTCTGTTTAGACAGGAGTTTAATCAGGAAATGCAGAAACTTGTATTGAAGAGAGACCTCAGAGCAACAAGTGAGTTTGCAAGAGGTGATGCATCCCTTTGGCTGAAAGACAAATGCAGTGACAGTCTGAAATCCATCTCTGCACACCTTATATAAGCTGACTCTGCAGATTCAGCAGATCCTGAGATCTACTGACCCCCTTGAAGCTTCAAGCTCCACTCTGAATATAGTTCTTACCCATCTTCTCTGTTGGGCATTTATCACTGAAACGAGCAGAAATTCTGATGGGCAATACTCCTTTTATTCTCCACTATTCACACCCCACCATTCAAGGACTTCGCTCCTACCCAGGACAAACTGATTTTTCAAGTCTGAACCTGAATGTATGACTGGCTGTGCAGTGAATCATCTGATATGGGGCTTTGGCAGTGCAGTGAATCATCTGATATGGGGCTTTGTTCACAGCTTGACCTCACAGCCTGAGGTGGAGGCACCTCACAAGAGAAAAGGGAGGTTATAAAATAAGATGAAAAAGACTCAGAGGTGAAGGAAGATAAAAACATTGCAAAACCAACTGTAGCTGCTTGGGATGTGTCAAAGGGGAGAGGCTTTGGTTCATCCAGGTTCATTACAGACGTACTGGCTTGTTCTTTTTTTGCCAAAGTATGCCTCTCTCTTTCCAGTTTCTTGTGTGAGCATGTTGTCAGAGCTCCCTTGTCGTGGAGGGAGCTGTGTGTGTTGTGTCAGAGGCTCCCGCCCTGTGCTGCACCCAGGCTCTGCACTAATAACCTTCCTCATCTAATCTGTAGAGGAGCAGTAAGTAAAAGGGTTTTCACAAATTCTTTCCTGGGGAAAGCTTTTGAGCATTTTCTGGCAAAGGCTTTGCTATTGGTAGGGTATAGCTGATTATCTAAACAGTTAGTGGAGGGGTAGTGGAAGCAATTTCATATACAGACAAATAGTAGCAAAATTTCCCATGCTGTTCCTGTGATTTATAAGCCTCTGCAATTATCTGCATGACCTTCATACTTGTAGGTATAACTAAGAATGTAATCTGTGCCATAACCGTATGGCATAAAAAAGCGCTGTGTAGCCAGGAAGCAAGAAATAGGCAATCATATGGAAGATTTAAGCTGAAAATCTGTCACTTATTGTAAACTGCTTGTTTGCTTCTAAACTTAGATGGCATATTTTTACTTTAGGTACCTTTAAAAACCAGATACGAAAGAGGTAGGAATTGTAGCAAAGTCAGATAGATACTGAGTTTCTGTTCAGCAGCTGTAATTTAGCACGTTGTAAACTGGGATCTTACTAGAACTTGCTTGTGGTTATGTTCAATATGCTTATTAAAAAAAAACAAACCCCCAAAAAACCCCTAAAAAAATCCAAAACCCCCAACCCACACCAACAAACCTCCCCAAAACCCACCAAAACCAAAATCATGAAACAGCAGTAGTTCTGGGCATTTGCATGTGAAAGGTCCTTGCACACTGTCCTTTTTTGAAGAGCCAGTGGGAATGCTCGTGCTTGCCTCCCATATTATCATTGCCCCAGTGCATTTTGCCTCAGACATCTCTGACTGAATGCCTGGGCTAAGCACCTTCTGGCCAACAGTGCTACAGCTCAAGCCTTCCTTGATCAGTATCTACTCTGTGTGAAGATTTACACCAGCGTAGTTTGTGGTACATTGTGGTACATACAGCAGCGTAGTTTGTGTCATTTCTGAACTCCACTTATAATAAACTTATTTTATTGCAATTGTATGGTCTGATTGCAGACTTATCTTTTCAAATCCTGTATCATCTGTAATTCCCTTACGACCTTTCACGGTCTTTTTCACACATTTTTATACGGCCGTTTAAATTTTCTCATTATTCATCTGTGGCTACGGCATCCCTCCATAAAGTCATGCACATTTCTCAATTTACTTATTTGTGGAGTGTGTTAGATCTAAACCATACCACACAGTTGTTTCTCCCAATCCTTACAAAATCTATATTTCACAAGAGCAATTATTTTAGGAAGATTCTCAGAATTACAGTGAATACTTGAAATAAGGTAGCCAGACAGTTGATATCCTAGAGTTATAACGAAGAGTATTACTCCAGAAAGGAGCACGGAAAGTCAGAGGCAGGTATAGATCCACTGCTGAAAATGGGAAAGCTAGTAAAGAGAGCAGCTGGAGGCAGTTGCTTCAAATATAGAGTACTGGTGATTTTTTTTGTGGATCGTACAGAAGCCAGATTCTAAGTTACATCTTTTTGTCATATAGGTATGTTATATACTAACACTTCCCATTTTTTTTCAAATACAGAGAGCAGAACCGAGGAACAGGAATTGACATTGAAGACCGAAAACTGGGTTTGGGCTAAGTGGACTTCATAAATCAGTTCAGATCAGTGTTCCCCTAATCTCTCACACTGTGTCCACCTCYAAAATTAAAGCTTCTTTTTTTTATGACAAACTCGGAGAAACCTGTGTCTTACCATCATTCCTACAAGCAGTGCTCTATGGGGCTTCTTCAGAAAATAGGCTGATAGAAAAAAACCAACAAAAATACCTTTATTTTTCACTCAGTATTCCTAGTTGGAGGGACACAGAATAAAACAAACAAGACAAAACCCAAACCCAATGAAATAGGCTTATTGCCTTGCCTTCTGGAATGAGTCTAGTTCCTATTGCTGAGAGGTATCCTGCATCTAATGCCAGAACTAGGATTACCGCGCTGGGGTTCAAAACACTTCTGGAAACCTGCACAGCAGGATGTTTTGTGCACAATGCTTATGTTCCTGGGGTCCTGACTTGATGAGGAAGAGGAAAAGGATCTGAAGTAGATACTCAGAGGGAGAAAATGTTGGCAGATTCCTTACCCCTCCTCTGCTAGGATAAAGCACACCCATCCCTTTRTGCCGGTTGAACATCTGAAGTGGAAGTGTGAACGCAACTGAATAAATGCTGGCAGTGAACAGAAGGCAGTGAAAGAGTAAACCCTGCAACGTAAAGAAATGCAATCATTTCAACCTCCTCTTAAAAGCGGGTCTGTAAAATATTTTTATGATTACTTGTCGAAACTTTTGCTTCATTATTTACTTTTGAGGTGTAGGACAATAGGATTATTACAGGGAAGTACAAATCACAAGACACAGTAAGAGCCTGTGGTGATAAAAACTTGTAATGCTTCCCCAATGATTGGTTAATGTTTACCCGTGGTAAAGCAACTATTTAAGCAATTGTAGATGACTTGGTCATAATTTTTGCTTTCAGTAGCAGAGCACGGTGTATTTGACGTGGTTTGAGAGGTTTTCTGAAGACACAAGAACAACTTTTATATCGAGGTCAAACTCTTAGGAAAGCTTCTTTTGTACCACTCGTTTTTGTCTCAGCTTGTCGAAAATGGCGGGTGTAAGCGGCTGCATTAAGTACTCCATGTTCATCTTCAACTTTTTATTTTGGGTAAGTTAGTGTTTAAACTGTTATTACTGATGTATGAAATGTGTTCCCCATTATCTGAATGCTGTAGTTAAAGGAATTGTAAGGAAAATAGAGCATAAGTGGAACCAGAGTATTATTCTAAATCAGGGAGGGGAGAATATATTTAACTTTTGCCCTTCCCTTTGACTTTTTTCATCTAAACACCTTTCCCTCTGCATTCAAAAGTAGACAAGCCACAAATCTGTCTCCCTGTTCATCTTGTGCCCCTTGTGTCAAGGGACATCACTCATCTCAGTCAGAAGATAACAGACTCTCCAATAACAATGCACAGTTCTTGTCCTTTTATTGCTGTTGTTTGCATGAGAAATCCTGAATATGTAGTTGCAACAGAAAATATGGAAAATTCACTTGAATTTTTAGCCTCCTAATTGATAAATGGTTTTCATATCCTTCTTTGTGGTTCTTTGCTTTACATTCAGTGCATAATTAGTTTCTGATGGTGGACAGTAAATGTTTGTAAGAATGTGTGAGCTGGCAGTACTGCCAACAGCTGTACCAAGGCCGATACAGCACAGCACAGCACAGCAGGCAGGTTCCCGGGCGTTATTTGAACTGTATTTGTCTACTTATCACATCTTTTCTGAGTTGCAAGAATTTCAGGTCCTGGAAGCTCTGGAAAGGTTTGAGTTAAAGAACATTTCTCTCATGGTTCAACCTCACTGTCAGATTTCCTGACAGAGCTTTGTCAGGTTCACCAGGGGTTCACTGAAACCAGAAGCGGAACTACTAGCCACATTATGGGCTTTGCCTCAAGGGATTTTTTTCAAGTGAAAAGGTCATACCATTCAAAAGGGGAACACAAACAGTAGCATTGGAAAATCTGTGGCTAGACCAAATTCTTTGATTGCTTATGGACCGCACAAAGAAATTCCTGACAGACCAGCAATGGTTTGGACTGTCTCCCCCAGTTTCTTCCTCCACTTCTATCAAGGCAGATTGAAGATTTTTGACATTTGTGTTGAAGTTTTTATGCAACAATACTTACAAGAATCTGTAAGTTTCTGAATTTGAATTCCTGTCCCTCAGGAAGTTTTTCCTGTTTTTGTGGTTTGACCCCAACCAGAAACCAAGGACCACGCAGATGCTCACTCACTCCCCCACCAGCAGGATCAGGAAGAGAATTGGAGGCATAAAAGTTGGAAAATTAATGAGTTGACATAAAGGCAGTTTAATAAGGAAAGCAAAAGCCATGCATGCAAGCAAAAAAAGCCCAAGGAATTAATTCCCTGCTTCACTTGGGCAGGCAGGTGTTCAGCCATCTCCGGGAGGGCAGGGCCCCATAAAGTGAAATGTTTACTTGTGAACACAAATATCATCACTCCAAACATCCTCTGCCTTCCTCCTTCTTCCTCCCAGATTTATCTACTGAGCATGATGCCAAATGGTCTGGAACATCCCTGTGGTCAGTTGGGGTCTCCTGTCCAGGGTGTGTCTCCTCCCAGCTTCCCACGCTCCCCCAGTCTCCTTATCAGAGTGGCAGTGTGAAAGGAGAAAGAAAACTTGATATAAGCCCTGCTCAGCAATAGCAAAAACTTCTCTATATGATCAACCCTGTGTTCAGCACAAATCCAAAACATAGCCCTATACCAGCCACCGTGAAGAAAATTACCCCAGCCAAAACCAGCACATGTGTTCACATTCATCTCTGTTTACTGTAAGCTAAAACATGGGCAAATGTCTCAGACTAGCATCAGAAAAGCTCCAAACTACTTCTAGAATGAACACTGGAATAATGTCCTGGGCCTCCAGGGACAGTATGGTTTTCCTAGGGAAAAAAAAGGGGTGGGATCCTGGGGGAGCCTTGAAACAAGTATGTGTGAAACAAACTTCCTGTCTTTATACCAAAGCTGGAAAACCCATACTGTATTCTGAGTAAGAAAATGCTGAGAGCATTCGCTGTGCATGTGACTGCCTGGATGGAACAGAGAAGGACAGGAATGCAACTGTAGTTAACTGTTTTAAAGGAAGGTGTTCAGGACTATTAAGATAGGGAAGAATGAAACAGAGAAGACAGGAATGCAGCTATAGTTAATTATTTTTAGGAAGATGTTAAGTTCAGCACGATCAAGATCGGGAAGAACAGATGTATGGGCTGACAGAAATATAATAAAACTGAATTTTTTGGTTCACAGTCCTGTCTCTAATTCCTGGAAATCATTAAACTGCAATAGTAAGGTAGAGGGAACAGAGATGACTTTTCAGCCACTTGTCCCACAGCTGCTTTCTCTAGTGCACAAGGCAGCTGACAAGTGGAAAATTACTAATACCAGGAAATGAAGGTGACATTAACCTTAATAGATAAGGGTGACAGCTGCATATTTACCTTGTGTCTTTTCATTTTATGCCCTTTGCAATTTATGAGGGAGTGTCCCCTCTTAGAAGACTCAGGAATGGTCTTCCTAGCCTTCTGATTACTTTTTCTAAGCAGCTCATGCAGCATCACACTAAGTGTGCAAGCCCCGGAATAGTCTAAGATAGCTCTGCAAATTGACTATGGCTGCACTACATGACGTGTGTCCCCTGAGCATCTACATACCCACGAGCCTCATGCTGGGCTCCAGCATGCACATAGAGTTTTTCCATCTTCCCAGTTTGGTGAAAAATAGCTGACTATGGGCTTTTGAAGGCCTGTGCTTTGGGACTGGGTGCCTGTATGGAATTTCTAACAGTCCTTAAATTAACCCTTGTCAGTTTTAACACGTCAGATTTTTCTTCTTTCCCTTCTTTGGAGTTTGCAGGATATCCAGTCTCACCTGCTGTCCTCATTGTGTCAACTTCTGCTATTCCATATCATTCAAAATTGTAGGACTACCTTTTTTTGGTCACTGAATACTGATGTCTGACATTAGTTCGAAGCAACATAGTTAGTGACAGAGCATCTTTGATCAGTTGTTGATACCAGACTTGCAGTCCCATCTGCAAACAAAGTGGCCCCTTCCCTGAACCTTAATGTGAACATCTCAGTCCCTGAAGCAGCAACACATACTTAGCAGGTTTGCTGAGACAGAGACCACATTCTCTGTAGGACCTTCCTAGAGCTGTAATTTCAGGTGTCTCAAGGAAGTGTTCCAGTCAAATGTTTTCTTTAACAGAAGCAACCTTGTAAAAGTTCCTCCTGATATCCTCTTGAATGTTTGAACTTGAATGTTTGAAAAGGGTGTGCCAGTGGAGGAAATTCCCCATAAAAATGAGAATTGCAGAGTCTTAATATACTGTTGATTCAGCACTATGTCAGGCTCATCTGAGGTGATATTGATTTAACTAACTAGGCTGAAATTCCTCATCACACCAAAATTGAAAGCTTGAGGAGGACCGACCAAATTTGAGGGAAGCAGTACTGTTGCTATTCAGTTTATGAGACTGAGATAAGACCACTGATTCTTTGTCAAGGGTTAAGGCAAAAATACCATATCCATCTAGCTTTGGGAAAATTAGTGAAGACATTTTCAAAGAAGCTCATTTTATTCCATTGGAAAACACTGGTGGTTCATTAAAAATGAAATTTCCTGAAATGAAAGTTTATTTACTTGAAACTTTATTTTAAGAAAACTTAAAAATTAAGATGGAGTATTCCAGCAAACTTGACACGTTCAACTTGGACTCTTTGGGAACAGACCATTTTTATTTGCTATTTCAAAACTTTTCTTTGTATGTTTTTGTACACTTTGTATATTTGTATATATTTGTATTTGTATATAGAGAAATAAACCATTAAGATTTTATGGAAATGAAGCATTTTTTATCAACCTAAAAGCTCTATTTTAAAAATTAAAATATGTTAATATCTTACTAAAATTTTGATTTGTAGATGATGTTTCTATTTTTACATGGAGGAAATAGTGTAGCATTCCCATCTGATTGATGASTTCCTGTACATGTAGCTAAATTTGCTTCTACTACTCTGCTGTATTTTTATGGGAGGTGCTATGTAACAAAAAAGACAGTGTGACAAACTCTCTTTGGATTTGTAGCAATAGATGCTTCAGTGGAAATCTTCACACTAGCAAGTCCATGTCATCTAGTGAATAGCCACATCACACAGTGCTGCTGAACAAGACTGAAATTATATATGTCATATGATACCATCACTTTCTAGGCAGATTCAGCAGGATTCAAAAGGTTTCAGTGGGGAGTTCTAGTTAAATCTGRTAACATGTTATAGTTGTCATTGATTGTACAACTTTCCTTTTCAGGTTTAAAATGTGCTTATAGGAGATTTACTTAGAGCAGGAAAATGTGTGGTACCCATGTCTGAGTGCCGGCTCTATTCCATATTCAATAATCTGTTAAGATCATTAATGTCTTTGATGTTGAATATTATATGAAAACTTCTGTGGGGAAAGTATTTTTAAAGAAAAAATATTGAAATGATATAAAAATAACTATTTTAATTTCGATAGTCCCAGTCTTCAAGAGAAATTCATAACAACATTTCAGGGCCATTTATGACTTGAGTATTAATGGCAGACGGAGATAATTCTAAATCTGACTAGTCCCTGGTCCTCAGTGATGTCTCTTTCCTACCAGTCATCTCAGTAGGCACAAACCTTACACCTGAGTAGCCTCTTGGTTACCTATGTCCAAAACTGAATAAAGAGAAATTCTGTGCAAGAATCATCAGCACCAAGGTTAGGAATAGAGTGACTGGCACACAGGGGAATGGTACCTCAACGATTGACGAAATAGGAGCACAACTGGGGATGGGGGAACATATCTGGACCTGGGATTCATCTTCCCTGACTTTAACATCTTAAGGCAAGTCATCCTGGTCAAGCATTCACATGTACAAGACCAAGTTGTACTTGGCTGTTTTCTGTAAATATATAATGGAAACAATTACTCTAGGCATTTTATGAGGACTATTCTTAGGATTGGAGATGGTCAGATATTGCTGCATTTGAAACAGCAGAAAGAATTTATTTAGAACTTTTCCTGATAGCTTTACCATAGAGAATGTCTCCAGATATGCGTCTTGAATAAATCTAGAAACAACATACATGCAAATATCCCTTATCAAATCTCATGTTTCCATTATACAAGAAACAACGTTCTTTACAGACACGTTTTACACATACAATAGCAATTTATATTACTCTCTCATCTGACAGAATTTCTGTGTGCTTCCCAAACACATGTATAAATCATCATGAAAATTCATAGTCCTCTGAGGTAGAAACATCAGGGATTTGGTGCATACCTGAAGATTTAACTACACTTACGAATTTTCCTGGAAATGAATCAATATTCTCTGCTCCAGCAATTCGTGTTTCTTTTGCTTTGCCAAACAAATGATTTCAGAAGTTTGGACAGCATATGGTGCAATTTGGATACTGAATGTTAGTAAAAAAGTTGCTGACCCTTCTAACTTGTCTTTATTTTCTCCCACAGGTGTGTGGTTCCGTTATTCTGGGAGTCTCTATATGGGTGCGTGTTACCAGCGCTCAGCAGGTAAATGCATGCAGTCATACCAGCACCATGTAAAATGTGGAAACCACTGTGCACACTTTAATTTCCCATCTTCATTTCCACAAATTTGATATGTTTTTGTTGAGGTGGTTTGTGTGGGTGAAAAGGAATGCATTTTATGATGTTAAGATTAAACATCATGGTGCAGGTAGTCAGATAAAGCGATGGATGCAAGCAGAGATAGGTGACTACGGGAAGTAGCTGCTAGTGTTATTAATGTAGTTTCTTGCAGATGCACACAGATTTCTGTTTGAAAATGTGTCTTTCACCTCTAATGAAAAATAATTATGATTTTGTTAATGATTTTGGTTTTAGAGAGAATAATGTGGAGCTATGCAGCTCATAGACTTTTCAATGTTTTTCCGTATTAGAATAGTATAGTCATATTTATTCCTAGGGTTACTCCATATGTTTGTAGGGAATATTTTATCTTTCTCACTATCTTCAATAACACAATTTTATTTCCCTAGTAACTACAACTTTGAAAGGGAGAAAGGATTTTTCCCTTCAATTTTCAACAGGTCCTTAAGAACACCTTATCCTTTTCCCATCATATTTATATATAAAGAGTCTTAGATGCTCAAGAATCTAGGAATACAATGTCTTAAAAGTCCTCCTGGAGGGTAGAAGAAAGACCCTGAATTGCCCTCCTGGATTTTTGTATGGGTTATTAAATTACTTTGGATATTATGACTTTTATTTTCTGCAAAGCTAGGGAAAATACAGTTTTGAGGAGCTCTTAATCTTGCAGACATGCAGCAGAAGTTGGTCCTGTTGTTGCAAAGACCCCATGGTCCTGTAGGCCCTCTTGCCCAGTGTGTACCCAATGGCACTGACTCTAAGGATTAAGCAGTACATTTCTTCAAATGAATTTGGGCCATAGAAATGCAAATTAATTTGAAAGTTTAATTTGCATTCTTCTATTTTCAAAAAGATGTTTTTGGCCATAGAAGAGGAAAAAATGGCCAGGTGTGACATGGAAACATTTTTTTCAACTTTCAGATTGAGCCTTTAGTATAGATTAAGTTGCAATTTTTCAGATAACTCCTCTGTTGCTCTAGCACAGTATGTCAGTTAAGAACAATAATTTTTAAGCCAGTATTTTCCCACCTGGAAATAGAAAGATGGTGGAGGTAAGAAGATAGCTTTATATATTTCCTGCCATTTGACTGATGACACTGTTTCCCTTAGCCAGTCCCAGATGTCTCATGTCTGGCAGAACATGGATGCAAGTGAACTCAGTTCAAGATGACACTGTGTCATCGGGTAAATTAGGTCATGGTGGAGAGCTCTGCCATTCTCTTGGCAGAGAAGAATCACGACTTTCACTCCTCAATCAACATTTTACTGGAAGCTAAAACTGCCATACTTGATAGTTGACAATCTGTAGTATGATGGCTCAAACAATACAATGGAGCTTGGACAACCACAACCACTACCATATCTTATTTTTTGAGAGATTTCCTATTCAGAAAAGAATATTTAAATGTGTGACCAACTGCTTTCCTGAAGCGACACTTAGTACTCCCCAAAAACCTAGAATTAAGAGTCAGGACCAAAATTGAAAGCATTTTCTCACATTTTTGCCTCAAGGCAGGCAAAGTTCCCATTCAAAACCAATGTATGTTTCGCCTCAGTAATAACTGAGCAGAGCATAAGGATTTGGCTGTAGATGAATAGAGCTTTCTAAGAATAAATAACAGGAGGTTCAGTCCAACTTGGAAAGGGAAAGAACAACACATTCTTCAAATTATACTTGTCTATATACCTTTGCAATTTCCATCAGAAGATAAATGTGACAACTTCCAGACATTTTTGCTAATCTTGGCACCAGTCATACTGGAAAATATTCTTTGAACATTTTTCTCTATTTTGGCCTTTGGCCTTAGTCAGTCCTGTGGGAACTGAATAATTTGATATTTAATAATATTGAGGTATATGAATTGTTTAGTTGAATGTCCCACACATCAAAATAAAGTTCTCATCTCTGAGGGTAATATTAGAGAGCAAGCCTGGGGAAAAAAAAAGAGAAAAAAAAAAGAAAGAAAGCTGCCTTGGAAAACACATCTAACTATTTCTCTAGTATATCCAGCATTGCTCTGAGAAGTGTTCTCTCAGGAACAGTCACAGAGTATGTTCCTGGCCTTCTAATGACAAACAGAGATTTTTTTCTTTAATATTTGGTTAATGTAGGAGAGGTTTTGAGATAATCAAGTCTCCTACTTCCAGTAAAAGGCAAAGATTCATTGACTGAAAACCAACTGAAAGCCACTTTAAAGACAGAAGATCTTTATTTATTAATTTACTCTGTAAAATTGACTTTCATCTTGTGCAGAAACAAAGGTTGTGAAAAACCAGATTTTACAAGGCTCTCCAACAAAACATTTGAGAAGGGAGCATTAGAGCTTTGTTTATTTATGGATCAGAATTTGTCTATAGTTGTTACTCAGTATATTTATAAGTTACAAAATAATTATCTTATTTTGGGTAATACAGATGTTTTTTTCCTGTAGCTGAAAGATTTTTTTTCCCTCTCTTTTCAGGGGATAGACAGCAGCATGCTTGCAGGACCTAATCTACTAATAGCCGTGGGCTCCATCATTATGGTCCTTGGGTTCCTGGGGTGTTGCGGTGCTGTAAGGGAGAGCCGGTGCATGCTGATGTTGGTATGAAAAAACCCATTTGTCTACCTTTAAGCCACAGCTTCATTTGATGGATAGAGTCCTTGCAAGTACTATCACATAAGGATGGGAACCTTTTAATTTAACCAAAAGCATGATTATGATCCTGTGTTTTCATTGCTTACCTTGAGTTTGTGCCCCTTCTGGATTCTATTGTCGTAAAAATGATGGTTGGTCTCATCAGCAAGAAGACAGGGTCCAGAGAGACCTGGGCATGTCACTAAGTTTTTTTCCATCCAGCCATCATCAAAGTTCCTTCTATCAACTTTCCCCCATTATCTATCTTATTTAATTTTATAAGTTCCCAGTTGCTCCCTTTGCTGGTCCACCTAGAATGTCCTCCCTGTCCTCCTGCCCAACTCCCACCTACCTACTGTTATCATGCCACTATTCTGACGTGTGCCTTGTTTTGATCACCATCTGAGCACGCTCTGTCTTGAGCACCACTTTTTCTCATGGTCAAAGAAGAAATAATCGGCTCAGCTCTGACTGGAACGTCATTCTACCTACATGGTTATTCAAGCACATGAAAGAGAAATGTTAACTTAGAGGAAATTATATCACCTTGGTCAAAAGTAATATAGTTTTCTACCCCTTTTGTTTTCTTCCCAGTTTTTCATTGGACTGCTTCTGATCGTGATTCTTCAGGTCATAGGAGGTATTTTAGGAGCAGTGTACAAATCTCAGGTACAATATTATTCTAGATTTTCATTGATGTCTTCATACAGTTTTGTTTCTTCCCAAAAAATTAATAATATATTTTAACTTGCAGGTGGAATCAGCCCTTGACCTTGCTCTAACGGCAAACGTGGATGCACTGCAAAGCACTACAGGAGCATATAAAGAGTATCAGGAGACATTCCAGAAGTTTGAGAAAGAGGTAATTAAACAGTAAAAAAATGAAGGGGTTGTTGCTATCTCTTTCATCTCTGGCATCTGTCTCCCCTGCATTTTAAGACTACTCTGCCACAGACTTGAATTTCGTACCCTGAGGATGGGGAAGGGTTTGACTTAAAGGCAAGTTGAAACACCACAGAAGTGGCTTCTGTTCTCTTGATTGGACATGGTCTTCCTGTGATGATTTCTTTGTGCAATAGTGTTGTCTGTAAGAGCAATGAAGCAAGGACACACCACACGCAAGTAAAACTGACAGTTAGCTAAGCTCTTTCATGAGATGACTGCATGGTCCTTTCTTACAGCTTTTCCTTCTAAAGGAACGTTGATCCTTCACCATGCCCCAAATAAGAACTCTTCAGTACTTTTAAGGAAAAATTACCCCAGAGATGAGGAAAACATCAGGAATGTATTTAATTTGGAATATCCTACTGCTATGAAGTCATTAAATGCCATGCTTTACTGTGTGACAAGTGGAAAGAAAATATGATGAGAAGTTTGTTTTTGTTGTGTTCATACTTTTCCTGGTGTCCCCAACCTGCAAGATGCCAGATGGTGGACACTTCGTGCGAGCTTGCTCCAGGGTATCACATAGAGAATTCCCTGGACTCTCATTGATATCATTGACAGCGTACACCCCTTCCCCTCCCACAAGTCTCTGGGCCTGTACATTGACAGAATGCCCGCTCTTCTGGATTTTTAGTCCCTAATGGATGATGACTTTGATGGATAGACTTAATTCTTATGTTTTTAAACACTGCTGTATGAAAGAAAACGAAACAAGGAACAATATTTAGGTGTCTTATGTTACTTCCACTTCTCCTTCCCCATTCCACCTCCAGCCTTGTCCTCTGCTTCTGAGACAGATTATTTCTTCTGATATAATAAGCAACTCTCTGGAGAGATGAGCAAAATGAAAAATCCCACAATTACTGCATTAATTTTTAAATGTACCAGGACTGCTATATTATGTCCCACAGCCTTCGCTTTTTATACAAAATTATGTGAACATTTCCAGCTGCTTTTTAATAGAGGGAGAACCTCAAACCCAGCTTTGCACCCCTGAGCTTTAGTGGCTTCAATATAGTGGAACATGAAGTGAAATTGCACCTGGTTTAGGTTTCACAAACCCCAAATGGAGCCCTGGTCTCCTCAGTCCATTTCTAATTTAAAGGGATAACCATCATTCAAAGTGGTTATTCTTCTAGATTTTGGAGTTCCATGTGCCTGAATTTTACATTTCCAGCCTGGCTTTTCAAGATGTGAAATGTGGATGTTACTGGAGCTGGCAACTTACCTTCTGCAATTATAACCTACAGAAAGAAGCCTTGATTCTCAAAACATACTATACCCAGTGTGACAGTTCCATTCTGGCACTGATAATTACTAGCTTTATAGTATGTAAATGTTTATTGAGCACTTTAAACTGAAAATCTGGTATTTTTTCCCCTATCTCGTCTTTTTTTTTTTTTTTTTTAGACTTGTGCACTTACATTCTTGTAAGTGGTATGGAAATGTAAAGGGTGTTTGAGACATACCAATTTGGGACAACTTCCACATGGAAAAAGATGAAATAAAATTTGGTTTTTGTTGTTCCTCTCAGCTCCCTCACCTACTCTCTTCAAACTGAAAATCACCTCTTTTTTAACTCTTCTCCCCATTTACTCCTTTCTTGCAGAACCAATGCTGTGGATTGCTGAATGGACCTGAAGACTGGGGAAAAAATTTTAACCAACCTTCCTCAAAAATCTGTCAGTGTGAAGTAGAGAAGCCCTCTAGTTCAGACCTCTGCACCAAATATGAAGACAGATACATCTATAAAAAGGTGAGAAAAATGTTTACTCTTCTTTCCAAAGAGCCAAGTTTTAACCCAAGGTTATCTTTGGTGACTGGCATAGTCAGCAGTTCTGTATCTCTCTGAAAAGGGAAGGTTTTGTGCTCTCTTTGTTAGCCAGAATTACCCCTGCGCCATCTGTTAAGAAATGACTGTTCATAACTCTGCTCCTTCCTCTTCCTGAGATGCTTCCAGTTTAGGCTCTTAGCAATCTGTACGGTTACTGTTGATGAAAATTATTATGACTTTGGGGTCGGGGTATGCCTCTGGGCCAGAGCTGCACACCAGCTACCCTTTGGCCCTCATTCCCCTCTCAGAAGTTTATGTTCCCACTCAGGCTCATTGTAGTAGTAGACATGTTGACTTAGAGACTTTCAAAATGCTAAGGTATATGGAAAATCAAATACATTAAATTCAAGACCTTTGGGGTTTTATAATCCTTTAATAAAAAAACCACACTCATTTTGCAGGATCTGCTGGAAAGAAACCTTGCATATTGTAGGATTCATGGCAGAATACTCAAAGAGTGATTTACAACTACAGGCTTTTGAAAATCTTAAAACAATTAATATAATAATAAGGTAAAATATCTGGTGACAGGCAGCAAGAAAGCACACTCAGAAGGGTACCATCTAGTAGACAGTAGAGATCTCAATTAATAAATTTCATGGTTTGCCTGTCTCCTTACGAGGAAATCTGGACTCTATGGGTATGAAAAAAATATGAAAAAAGAAGTGCGCAAAATAATTGAATAGCACAAAATAATTGAAGTTTTAGAATGCAGGTGGTGCAAAGTCTGCCAGTATGCACCTAGCACCAAGCAGATTCTAGCAAATGTCCATTCTGGTTGTACAATTCTTTAATTGCACAGGTCCTTAATCAGGTCCTGTCTGAGCAGTAAGTTCCTCCCCGTGTAGTCCCACAGAAGCAAATACTATTTTGAAGCAAAGAAACAGTCTGGTTAAGTAGAGGATGCCAGAACCCAATCTGGAAATAAGATGTATACAAAGAGGCTGTTTTGGCCACACTTTAATGTCTTTTTTGCCTCAGGCAAGCCCTCAAAGGACACATGAGAAGCCATCTGTGAAATTACTGCAGGTGCAAGTTATCGCTCATATGAACACACAGATCTCATGGTGGTGTGAGATGCTAGTAGAGATATCCAACTCTTCTGATACAGGAAAAAAGATTTGAAATTCAGTGCAGTTATGAGTCAGCTTAAATGAGAGGTTTTTTGGAAGAACTAGAAGACCCATGTGTTTATTGTGAGAGAGGAAACATGGTGAAAACACATAAGTATATTTGGGGGGAAGATAGTCAGAGTGTTGTAACAGTAATGCAATTTTGATTGATTTAAGCTATACTTGGCTTTCCCTCCAGTTTGCAGATGGAGGATTGTCAGTGCCTGGAGAAGATGTAGTCACTGTAAGAACAGATGTATGCATTCAAAAGGAGAGTAGCTCTGCACAGAACTTCAATTGTAGAATCATAGAATAAGCTGAGTTGGAAGGGACCCATCAGGATCTTTGAATCCAATTCCTGGCCCTGCACAGGACAGCCCCAAGAGTCACACCATGTGCATGAGAGCATTGTCCAAACACTTCTTGAACTCTGTCACGTTTGGTGCTGACCACTTCCCTGGGGAGCCTGTTCCATTGCCCAACCACCCTCTGGGTGAAGAACCTTTTCCTGATATCCAACCTAAACCTCCCCTGACTTAGCTTCATGACATTTCCTTGACTCCTGTCACTGTTCACGAGAGTGAAGAAATCAGTACCTGCCCCTCTGCTTCCCCTCATGAGGATGCTGAAGACCCAGATGAGGCCTCCCCTCAGTCTCCTCTTCTCCAGGTTGAATAGAGGAAGTGCCCTCGGCCACTCCTCATATGGTTGCCCTTCAAGGCCCTTCACTGTCCTCATGGCCCTTCTTTGGACAATCTCTAATAGCTTTATATCTTTCATATATTATGGTGCCCAAAACTGCCCCCAGCACTCCAGGTGAGGCCTCCTCAGTGCAGAGCAGAGCGGGACAATCCCCTCCCTTGCCCGGCTGGTGATGCTGTTCCTGATGCACTCCAGGACAGGGTTGGCCCTCCCGGCTGCCAGGGCACTGCTGACTCATGTTCAACCTGGCACCAGCCAGATCCCCAGGTCCTTTTCCCATGGCACTGCTCTCCAGCATCTCAATCCCCAGTCTAATCACAACATAACCAAGGCTGCAAAATCCGGCACTTGACCTTGTTAAACTTCATATGATTGGTGGTTGCCCATCCCTCTGTTTTGCTGAGCTCTCTCTCTAGGGCCCCTGCCCTCAAGCGAGTCAACAGCTCCTCCTAGTTTAGTGCTGTTGGCAAACTTACTTAGTATTCCTTCAAGTCCTGCATCCAAGTTGTTAAAGGAATATATTGAAGAGATTGGACTGAAGATGGAGCCCTACAGAATCCCTCTACTAACCAGACTCCAGCCTGATGTTACTCCACTTACTATAACTCTCTGTGCCTGACCCATGAGCCAGTTGCCCACCCATGGCATAACATGGTTATTTAGCTGTATGCTGGACATTTTGTCCAGAAGGATACTGTGAGACAGGATCACAATCTTTGCTGAAGTCCAAAAAGATTACGCCTACCAGCTTTCCAAGATCAGCTAGTTGGGTTATCCTGTCATAGGAGGAAATCAAGTTCAAAAAGCAGGACTTTCCCCTCATGAAGCCATGCTGATCACTCTCTTCCTTCCAGCCCCAGCCTAAGACCACCAAACATTCGACAAAATTAATTTTTAAGCTAGGTTTTATAACCAAATATTTTTAGTTAATCCCAAGTCTAATAACAAACCTTGAAGTTTCAAATCCAAAGATTAGATTGTTGGGAAAATGAAGTTCACTTTCAGATCTGGTCATGGCTGCATTGGCTCTTTCCTAGTAGTGAATAATTATCAAGTGAAAGTAAGAAAAAACACTTCTTTCCTTGTTAACTGAAAATTATGCAAACATTAGTCATTGCAGCTGTATGTCTTCCTTTGAAACAGTAACTTTTTATGGTCAGCTACTATATCTTCATGCTTGGGAGGGCAAAGACTTTCACAGAGCATAAAGTACTCGTGCTTTTTGTGTTCGTTAGCAACAAGCCAGAGTAAATTCAAATAGCCTTTCTTCAGCACAGAGTTAAAGAGAAAGAGAGAGAGGGTTTGAGAGTTATTTTAGAAGATTCATTCCTATATAACCATAGGATAATATTGCTTACCTATAATTAATAATTTTGTTTTATTTTTCAGCCTTGTGGAGAAGTGATTAAGAAAATAATAAAAGACAATCTGGCCATTATTATGGGGATCTCCTTTGGACTGGCTGTTATTGAGGTACCAGTGTACACTGTTAAAATATTTAGTAGCTGACAGGAAATATGTTCTACTTGGAAATACATTGGGAATGGGATTAAAACACATGGCTTGCTCAATTAATAGACAAGGGAAAACCACCTCTCACCTTAGCTATAACCTTACTGTTATTTCATATAAACAGTATTTGGCTGCTGAGCTGCAAACTTCAGGTGGGATCAGACCACCCTGCTGCCTATGTAAGTGCATCACATGGGACACTTTCTTCAAAAAAATTGCCAGTCCTGAAGCCAGGCTGTGCCTTGACACTGAGCCCTGTGTACAGAGAGGTGCGCGAATAAACAGCACCGGAAGACATGAGGAAGAATAGCCAGACTTTTCCTCCTCTTTCTCATCTTTGCTTGAGGAAAAAGTAATCTCCTAAGAAAACTTAGCCCCTGAAGTACATATTCCTATCATTGAGAAGTTTGGTACAAAATTATAATTCTGAGGCATTACAACTTTAAGCATCAAGATCATACATGAATGTGTCTGAGTGCATACGTGTGATGCTCCATATATTCCTGTGTGTAAAAAACCACAGAGTATGTGAACTGTTTATTTTCATTTCCTCACCATACGAAGAATAACATGCAAGATTTTCTCTGAAGAGAGGAGGAAAAGAAGTGAGGCTATCCAGTCAGCTACTTGATTTTGATTTGAACAGGAGAAAATGATAAAGAAACAGGGGACTTCATCATGATGCTTTCTTCAGTAATTTTTTTTCTTTTCACTCTTCCTCCTTGTTTTTCCTCCACCCTCGCTCTCCAGCAATGGATGTTTGAGGGAAAAAAAGAAATTACAAAGATTGTTGTGGAAAGTTCAGTCTGTTATTCAAAGCAAAAATTTCTTAACATCATTGGCAGAGGATTGCTCCTTATGATAGAAGAGTGGGCAAGAGGCCCAACTCTGTGTTTCCAGGAAAACTGGAAAACTGTGTTTCCAGGAAAATAGTAGTAAGTGGGGAAGAATTATGTAGCTGCAGCACTGGGAGAGGACAGGCCACCAACTTCTTACTCAGCACAGGCTTTGTAGTATTTAAGGAGTTATATGTGGGGGGTCAGATCTCTCACCCATATGTTTACTTTGAGGGGAAAATAGGTGAAATACACCAATATTAAATGGCCTTAAAAATATAATAGAAGTGTCAAATTGCTTCTGTATCCCTAAGGCAAATTATAAGTCACTTTGCTCTAGTTACTGCAGTTATGTGAGTTGTAGCCTTTAGTTCATTGGCCATCATTCTTTCCTGTTTCCAGCTGGCATTTTCTGTGGTGGCTGCCTCTCCCAGTCATAAAAGGATTAGAAAAAAACATGAATAAACAATATGAGACTCAGATAGCACAAATTGTCAGATGGCTATTTACACTTGATAAACATTTAGCCTTTCCTTATTAACTCAAGCAACTGGCCACTTGCTTAACCACCTCTCTGCTCCAGAAAATCCCAAACAAAAACAAGTGCTCTTTCCCCCTCTGCCTGCTTCATTATACCACTTATGGGCTGTTACTGCTTTTAGCTCACCCTACTAGTGAAAATTATACAGATAAGAAGGGCTCAGTTTCATGTGGGAGCAAGGGCAAATGTGGGCACGGTATGTCAGGGAAGCCCTGTCAGTTTATTCCAGCAGTGAGTCCATCCCTTTGTCTTAGCTCTGTGTTACATATGCTTTCCTCTGTCTCCATCTTAAGTGAACAAAGTATGCCAGTGTTCATGGCTTCAAAGGTGTCAGTTGGGTGCTTTCCATTTTTGTGGAACACCTTCACAGATTGGTTAGTTTTAAATTCAGAAGGAAGCTTTCTGGTCTGATCTCACCAGCTGTCTGCCACAGTTCATGGAATTTTACCCAGTAATTCCTGATACAGAAGGTGATCCTACCGAATCTTCTATTTCAAGTAACAGCTTCTTCAGTGAACTCACTATTTTTTCTAACCCAAGTCCATTACTGATAAATATAAAATACTAGTTGCATAATCATTTGCAACTCAAAAMAGTGAGGTACATGTACAGATGTACACCTGTACACAGTATACACATATATGTGTATATCTGTATACATACACTTCTCACATATGGTTACACAAAAGAGAGTGACACTAGAAAAGAAGAGAGTTTTCAAAGGGAGACAACCGTTAGAATACACAGTGAACATTGCTCTAACTTTATCAGAAAAGAAAATGCTCAATTTTTGTCCAAATTCCTTGAACTTCTCAGTAATTGCTGCTCCATTACAGATAACATCTGCGTTTTAAACACCCAGAGGTATGGGGTTCCCCATCCACAGAGACAATCCATCTTTAAAAAAATGAAACTTCTCCATGATGTCTGCAGTCTTACCTGTGGTATATTCTGACTCCATTAAAATGTCTCTATTCTGGAGTCATACTCTGTAAGAGCCACATTGGAAAAAATCTTCTGCATAGCAGATTTAGCCTGCATGTAAATCCAAGACATTTGCAACCAAAATATTCCCATTGTGTATCAGTTGTATCCTGGGATTTCCAGAACTGCCAAGTAATACCAGAAATATCTTTGTTTTCCAGATTCTTGGTTTGGTGTTTTCTATGACCCTCTACTGCCAGATCGGGAGAAAATGAAACTGTGAAAGCGTCAGAATGATGTCACCAGTCAAATCAAGACCTTTCTAGATAGAAGGCTAGAGATTTGGCTTGGCACACTCAGATAAATATATGCATGTCCGAGGCAGCTGGTCTGATGAAAACAGCAGCCCTTGTGCACATGGATGCTTCACAACTTGAAAAATGACCTCTTTATAATTCATAAGACTTAATGATGTGAATATGATTTTTTTATTTGCAATAAACATCTTTGTTTATGTTTCTGAGGTGTTTATTTTGTCTGAAGACAGCAATTATGTCATGTTGAGAGTCTGAGTTCACTATGTGGTGTGCCCTCATGAGTGTTAAACCACCCACAGCCAGAGTCACCATAAACAGCTGCAAACCATCACGCAGTGGCTGACTGCTCCAGGGAACTCAGGCCCCTGGGCACCTCTGCCTGTGGAGCAGGGTGTTTTCATTAAGGGAGTTGTGGGTCAGTTTGTCACTTGATGTGGTCAGGGTTTTGTTACCTGTGAAAAGGGAAGGGATTAACTTGCGTCCAAATAGGAAAGCCATGTCTCCTTTCAGGGATGTTTAAATCAGTATCCTGGCAGCTGAGATGGTCTCTCTCTGGCCCAAACGATGCTTAGGTTGCATAAAAATAAGATGGATTTAGTGTCATGTGTTTTGCAAACAAGCATCAACAGTGAAATCCAAGCCCATGTGGAGGCAAAGCATACACAGAAGTCATGCAGGTAAGGCTTTGCCCAGGGTGGCTAAGGCAAGTGGGTGGACAAACACAGGGCATGGCTGGCAGCACTGCAGCAGCCATGTAAAGCCTGCCTACCTTTGGACTGACCACTGCATGCAAGTGTTTGGGCCCTGAGGTACTGACAGCCCTGATTGTCCCTGCCCAGCTGCCTGGGGTACTCTGCACACTGCCCATGGCAAGGACACCACATCAGCCTCCTGGGCCGGTTGGCCCCTGCCCCACCAATGTCACAGTAGGGCTGGTCTCCAGCTCCCCTGCCTGGTCATGGAGTCCCACAAAGCTGGGCCCACCCGTGTGTCCTGGTGTGGCCTCAGCCCATCCCCAGGAAGTGAATGATGCCAGGGGCTGGGGCTGTCCTGGTGCCCTGCACTGCCCCACTTCTGACTGGGATGGAGGGACGGGCCAGGCTCTACCTTGCCACCCCAGCAGACCCCATGTGGTCCCAGCCCCTGGGGAGCTGCTGGCCTAGGTTGCCCTCTAACAGAAAGCAGATGGCATCAGGGACAAGATTTCTAAAGTACGAGGAGGTCTAATGATGCCCACAGAGACCTGCTGAGGTTTTACACAGCAGGCTGGTGGGCTCCTTGCTGTGTGTTGGGATTATCTGATTTATTCAGCTCCACTGGACCCCCATCTTCATATTAGGAGCAATGTTAAACACCTCACACAGCTGCTCTTAAGAGAAAACCACGCGTCATGCTCCTCTAGTTAAAGACCTCTCGGGTGCCCTCAGCTGTCTCAAAGCACACCCTGACTGCTCCCATCTTGACAGAGCAATGCAACTGTTGCTTACAAATGCATTAAAAGCTTTCCTTGATCAGAGACCTTTGTCCATGCCTTATTCCAACAGAACTAGGTTCAGGTAAAATTCATCTGCAGAGACCAGGTTTTTTTTAAAACTCAACCAGAGGAAGTTTCTGTCCCATCCCCCACCCTTCCCTAGCACTCAGACCATTAGGCCAAGCAGTGGTCCCTGCTTCCACTAATTCATGTGTCTCCCAGGAAAGTCATCTAGCTACCAGACAGTTCTGGCACTTGTTCTTCTCACTGCTGAACCTCAGAAGCTGTGCCAGAAAAATTCAAACTTTGTTGGATCAGAGAAAAACCATTACTCCATAACCCAGCTGTACTGACTGGAAAAAGAAATGCTGGCTCCTAGTTCCTCCTCCTCCCCAGAGTGTTTTTTTCTGTGCATATCTTATCCATGATCTGAAGTCCTGGGAGCTGAGCCTGAATCACCCAGATCATGGTATGGCAGCTGGAGTCCTGGATTATCACCACAGAAAAAAATTGGGACTATAAGGGCAACATGGAGAGAGAATTGCACCTTCCTCTTCTTCCTTCTCCTTCCCATTCTCCTATTTGAATGGAGGACCAGAGGGATTCCCACAGAGAGGGATCTTAGAGCTGTGGATGCCTAATGGATGGACATGAAGGGGAAATTACAGCTCACCCGTGCTGCCARGAGGAGTCAACTTCGGGCAGCTGTAAACTTGCGTATTACTGGCATGGATTTGTAATGAACATTGACATGAGACTGACAATGTACGCTGGCTCAGACACCAGTCTGGTCCTGTATGTTGCTCTGGGGGATCCAGATGTGTAAAACCAAGCTCTTAATACATCTAAATTTTGGTTGTCTACTGCCTGGTTTTGGATATAATCCTCAAAATAATCTTTGCTTGCATCAAAATAACAATCAGACTTTTTGTTAAAACAGTTAAAAACATTAAAATCAGCATCAAAACGTCTTCAGGAGTGACACAGGTGTTTTATCTGGAGCTAAGGTGAACAGTTCCTCTGTTTATTTAGCAATTTGTCTCTGTTACCTAAAGCTCTAAGGAATAAAACTAAAGCACTATGATTATATGCTACCATGACTGTTTAAATGGGATTGAGCCAATGAAGTAATTCAGAATATTATCAGCTTGCTGGTGAAGTGGGTTTGCCCCTAAAACATGCCCATTGCCTTTGATGTTGCAAAAATTATTTACTTTTAATATTCTGTAGCCTCCTGAAGTTTTCTTCCTCATTTTTTCAATGGAAATAGCAAAATGCTAAGCATAAAACAAAAAGAAACCTGTCTGGATAAGATTCATCTGGCCACATGCAAAACAACGGAGTAGAGACTCGTATCACAGAATTATGAAATGGTTTGGATTGGAAGGTACCTTTAAAGACCATCTAGTCCACCCCCATTGCCATATCTGAGCTACCAGTTTGAACTCTCCCTATAATCAATGAAGAGAAAAAACACATCTAGGATTTGAGCCATCTCATTTTAAAATATATGTCCGAAGACGTTAGGTGAGTAATTTTCATTGCAAATAGGGGAAACTGGAGTGAATGAAACCCACCCTACAATACCGAACTTGTTAAAAGCATTAGAAGCACTGATCAGTCAGGAAAGAGGATTAGTTTAATATCCCATGAAGGTGCATTGATTATTCATTGATTCATTGACATTTTTGATCAGTCATAATCCAGCCTGCTATGAAATGAACCCTGTCTACTCTCTAGGCTGGTAGGATAAGGTTCATCTGGTGTGCACAATGCTGTAACAGAGATCCCAGCACCATTCCTTCATGTTCTCTTGATATTCTTATCAAAGAACATTTATAGTTAGCTATTGACTCAAAATAGCAACCAGACACTTTTCTGAGCCCACAAACACTTTTTAATCATGATGTCTGGAATTGCTGAAATGGAATTTGATAATAAATCCTTGACAGGACAATAAAACCATAAGGGTTTTCTTTTGTGGGGTGTTGGGGAAGGTTGTTTTTGTTTTTTCACAACCATCTCATCAGCTCAGTGTTACCTAATAAAATAAAGCATACAGAGGAAAGACACGTCCAAGACCTTAGTTCTTTAAAATAGCAAAGGGAGAAAAAGCATTTATCATTATAGTCTTAAATAGTATAAAAAAAGAGTGCTAGGAGTAAAGACAATGTGTTCCTGCCTTTGCCAATGGAGCTAAACTCCACCTTAAAACCAAGTCTATTTAAAACACACTGGTAATTTATCACATCAAAACCAAACATCTATTTAATGGCAACAGATAAGACATCACACCTGGGTCAAAATTTCTCCAAAGGATTTGTTACGTCATTTAAGGGATTTGGAGGGGGAAAAGTGTTGCTCTCAGAAAGGATTGTATTTGGGGGGAAACGCAGCCCAAATAGAAAAAGAAAAAAGTAAGAATTTATGGCAAAATATGAGTCAGTAAAGCAATGTCAGGAACAATGAAGGGAACATTAATAAGTCTATTATTGGAAACAAAAATTAAGGAAGAAAAAGACAAAGGCAGATATACAAAAAGAAATATGATTTTGAAAAACTGAAAGAAGAATAAAGCAAAATAGGACAGGTCAACTTGAAAGAAAGAAAAAAATATTATCAAGATCCAAGAATTGGATCAATTCTTTTAACTATATTTGCTACGTGTGCAGAATCTGTAATCAAATTAAAAGGTTCTGGGAAGAGCTGAAATGCTCTGATCACAGTTGCACCCAACTCATCATGAGGTGCATTAGGCCCCAATCCACCTTTGCGGCCTGGATGCCATGTTGAAAGCAAATTCAACCTGTTCTTAAATCAGTGCTAAATCTGCCCCAAATGTGTCTGGCTATCCGGGCCTCTGAGAAGCTGGGGCTCATCAGAGCATAGCTGGTAGCCAAAAGGTACACCAAGAGACAGCTGTGCTAGTTGTATGGTCTCTGGGAATGCCTGGAGAATGAAACCGAGGAGGTGAAACAGCTGGCTTTCCCTCTGGAAAGGACACCAGGACGCTGTGGATCTGGCCAAAGTATTTTTAGAGACATGATTAAGTGAGGCAGAAGGATTTATTTTTAAATTAATATGGAGGGTTATCAGTTTAAATTTTGAAATAGGATTGAAACTACAAAACTAAAGGCCAGTTATTTGGCTCTGCTGAAAGACCTATCCTAACTGCTTAGAGCAAGGTTTTCTGGAATGGGAGAAACTCAGCTGATTTAGACTGGATCCAGCCCTCCTCAGCTGAGGGGATGTTTGACTTGTAGTTGTTTGGGGAGCTCAGTTAGAGAGCAAACACCCAGTGTTGCTCCAGGCCAGAAAYAAAACCTACCCCTGCGAAGATTCAGGCTGATGAAGTTGCCTGGACATTTCTCCTCCACGAGGGAACCGAGATGTGCTGATATGGGGAAATGTTACATTAGGACTTCATTCAGGGACCAAAGGGAGGCTTGGATCTCTCCTGGTTTCATTCATGGCAATTTGATTTTTCTTAATATCAAGTAAACTGGCAAGTTTTCTCCCCGCCCCTGTCAATTGCAATATTCTCATCCTTTCACTGAAAGACTCTTTTTTTGTGCAGTGGTTTGGATTAAATTCCTTTTCGTTCTTTTCAAGTATTTCTTTTTTGAACTGAAAGCTGACCCCTTGGTGTGTTTTGCAAAATGCTCAGCCTGCTTGGGTTTCTTGGGGAGATAGAGGGGTGATGTCATTCGCCACGTGATAATCCTTTATCTATCTGAACTTGGACACTGGGGAGGAATGGAAAAGTCATTTCTTTTCTTTTCTTTCTCAAATCCACTTACATTTTTTTTTCTCTTTGTAGAGAAATAAAAGTCTCTACTTACTCCTAGATTTTATAAAATTTTCTTGAGCAGTCCAGAATTCTTTAAAAGACAGGAAACAGAAACATAGAAAAGGCATGGAGGAATAAGAGGAAAATTAGCTCCTTGTGCATTAAGAGGGATAAGAGACATATAATACTCTTCTTTCCTAATCTGTGAGGAGCTCAAATTCAGCTAGTATAGGTCATTAGAGAGACTACAGTTTCTTCATCTGCATTAACCCGTGAAAGACTGGAAAAGACTGTTTGCCCTATTTTTTCATGAAAATTAAAGCAAACTGTGTGAATGGATTTGCACACACAAGGCTATGGAAGAAACTGGTTAAAACAACTGGACAAAAACTATGGACAAACACAAGGGCACTCTCAGACAGCTTCATAAAACAGTCTCAAGGCATTTCAGTGCATCAGCCCTTTACACTGGAAGTCTGTGACCTTGCTTAAGTAAGGAGATTAATTAGTGGTTTACAGGGGTTGTATTAAAAGGCCCAAAGTGTCAGTATACTGTTTCACATCTGCCATTAAGTGAACATAACGTGTTTCTAAACTATTTCAAACTGTGTTTTTATGTTTTTGTTATCTAAAAGATTTGTTAGATCAGCTAAACCCAGGTTGATATATGAATACTGACTATTTCACTGCTGTAATGCATTTTCTTGCTAAAGTTTCAGCTGAATATATTACTTTGCTTTAACACAAATGTTTCCTAAACCCTATTTCTTGATACTCATGAGTTAAAGTAGCAGCAACTCTCTGAAACATTAAGTCTATCATTATTCAACCTGACATTAAGTTCTTTACTATTACAGTTAATTCAGATCAGGGAGGGTCTTTTGTAGATTTGATTTGTTGGGGAAGAGAAAGAAATTGAATGTACTTACTACTGTCTCTGTTAAAAAAAAATCTTTTAGAATGTATTTGGTTTTGTCCAAAAATTTCTGTCAAAACCATTGATAACATAGCTTTGTCAAAGCTTAGTATCTCTGTCACTGATTAGGAGTATACTAAGAGTAACAATTATTAGGAAGTGGAGCCATGGAAATGAATGTTTCCTGTTCATTGGTGCCTCCAATATTTACTTCTGTTTCCTGCTTGGACAAGGGTCTACTGCTGTAAAGACTGTTGAGATCCTCTGGAATAGGATTGAAATAGACTCTTTCAAGAAAAGCCAGTGACTGAGGAAGTTGTTTACTAGAAAGTATATAGTAATGGTGTGAACAGGAACAGAAATGGATATACCAAAGCAATATACCAGCACTGCATTGATGTGTAGGAAGGGAATTGCAATCACTTCTCCCATTGCTGTAGGAAAGGAGTTGGGAGCACACTGCCTTGGTATCCTGGCTATTGCACTTCTGGACACTTATAGACAGTCAAACAAATGGGGCAAAGAGTAAGGATCATGTGGAAACAAGGCTCAGAACTCCAGAAACTAAAGTGAATGAGAACAACAGTAGCTGAAAGAGGCAGGTGAGACACAGAGCTGAGATATTTTGGGACAAGAAGGAATGGCCTCAAGTTGTGCCAGTGGCCATTTAGATTGGATATTAGGAAACATTCACAGAAAGCACTGTCAAGCAACAAGAGTCTTTCCAGGGAAATGGCTGAGTCATCATCCCTGAAGATGACTCCCATCCCTTTAAAAGACAAGTAGGCTCAGGGACAATGTTTAGTGGTGGACTTGGCAGTATGGGTTTATCATTGGACTAGATGATCCTAAAGATATTTTCCAACCTAAATGATTTTATGATTCTATTATGCCGTGATTCTATAGCATGCTTAATTGCAACTGCAAGAGGAATTCAGGGAGCCAGAATGTGTATAACATGAACTGGGGTGCAATCGGAGTGACAAGACAGAAATTTACAACCCAACGTGATTGGAAGGTTGATGGATCCCTGCAGCATCTTGCCAACTGATCAAGGACTGGGATGTTTGTCAGCATAAATGAGAAATTACAGACTACTGAACACAACAGAGTGTGCTGAAAGAGGAAGGAAATAAGGACTTGTTTTACAGGATTTCAAAAAGGTCCTCTGCTCTAAGAGATATTCTAGATTGTAAAAGGATTCATCACATTAAGTACAGGAAATTGTCTGTCAGATATGGGTTTGAGTACTGTGGTCGAGGTACAAAATATCCAGATGTGCTATCTCTGACACACTTAATACTCTGTAGCACAATTATGAAGAATTACCTTCTGCCTGTGATTTAAGATTCTGCTGTCATTCTACACATGGACTGTTACACTGACATGGGGAACTTCCGGCTATTACCATTCTCATATTCCTCTTATTCTCATTCCTCAGTCTTTCAGCCAGTGGAAAAAGGATTTGAATCAATAGAATAAAGACGCCATTCTAGAGTTCATTGTGGTGAACTTATTAAAATGTAATTTTTTAAATATATACACAAAGAAACACAAAAACCATCTGAGAAAAAGAATTGCCTGTGGCTTTAACATAAGAGATGTGCTGCAGATGAGAAAAGCTGTGGACAAAAGAATTTAAGGGCAGTTTTTTCAAGCTGGAATTTGCTCTGCTTCAAATATTCTTGAAAGACTAATTTTCTTTGGATGGTAGTGACCATAAGTTGATATTAATAATGCAAGCCCATTGTAATAATGTGTGACTTTAACTGCGATAACCACAACAGTATTATGTCAAAGGAACAACTGCCATGAATTTCTAACTGGTGTGGAGAATTTTGTTTGCAGGTGGAGTGGATTTTATATCTTCGAAGAGGGACACTTGAGGTATTTCTGGTCATATGGCAGCCATTCCTGAAGCTTGAAATGATAGGTGAGAAAGTTAGCATAAACCTTATGTTCTTGTAGATTCATGATATGAATTTATGCCTATTGTCTGATGGCTATCACTTTGAGTTATACTGGGATAGAAATATATTAGAGAGCCTGGAACTATGTAGGCAGAAATTAAAAATGTGAACAAAGTGATGAAAACAGAAATGAATATTGACATTTTCTCAAGAAATGCAAGCCACCAGACTGAATATTTAGAGAGTATTTCACAGGGTAGCACACTTAATGTACTACTGCATATTACAGATCCTGACCATCACATCACAAACATGCTTAAGTCTCCACAAAGAGAAAATATAGAAGTTCCCTTATCTGCTCTGAATTTCAGTGGATCTGTTCATCAAATTTAGACTGAAAAATTAAGGGGGATTCAGTCACCTAAAAATGCAYTTTGTGTCTTTTAGACTTCTGTGGCTTTTGCTTGGACTCTCACTGCTGCTTGATGAGACCATGTATATTCTCTGTCCTGTGTTACATCTGGCAGCCCTCCATGGGTTCCTTCCCCACCTTAGCAGAACTAAAGTGAGACAATTTACTTTAAAGCTCTTGATTCGATCTCCTTCTCCCTAGAAAATATTTTCTATCACTTGACTACCAGTTATGAGGGTTGTTGCAACAGGCTGCTTCCATGGAAAAAGCAGAAGTCTGAAAGTTTGGTGTATGCTGGAAAGAGAATGCTTGTGTCAAAATGCTGCTATGGATTAGATACCCAGGTAGCCTACTGTTAGAAATGCTAATGGGGCTATAGTGTGACTTCACAGTGTGCTGGAAATAGACACAGAATAAAGCCTGAGTTCTGAAGTAGCTGATCCGACTGCGAGAGGGAAAAGACACAAAAAAGCTCCTGTGGACCTTGTGGGCTTAGTGTTTTATTCACATGAAGGAGTGACGTGGAATCAGTAAAGCCACAGGCATTAGGACTAAATTAATTTCATAGGCAGCAGAAAGTAAAAGAAGGCTGCAAGGAAGGGAATGACTAAAATGTTTTAAGGCTGCAAAGTGCAATTCCTTTACACTTCCTCTTCCGAGACTTCATCATGCACCTGGGAGCAAAGTTATATTGGCATGGAAAATGTTGGGCAGTTTGAAACAGATGCTGGTAGAAAGCAAGGCAGCAAGCACTACCTTAATTAATGTTCATGGGTTGTCCTGAGGCTTGTCAACATGCTGAGGACAGTTTTCTCAGGCTTTAGAACTGCAGAACGCACAAAAATTGTGGCCCCAAGATAGTACTTTCCGTTGCCTCTCCAGGGAGTATGTTTAGCTTATATTTTGTATGTCATATGTGTCTTATTACTCTGGCCAATGTGTGGCTACACATTTTGCACAGCTCAGGGGTCACTCGTAGCCTAGAATGTGACAAATTCTAGCAAGGATATATACAGTTATTAAGTCCCAGATGCCTGAAAAGCATGCAAGGCGTGACTAGGGATATGGGTCACAGCGGCCTCCGTGTTGGCAGCCTGCTGTCAGGCACAGGACACAGCTCAGCACCTGAGCCACACTTTGAAGTTTAGCATTTGCCTGCAGCCAAGAAATGTCCACCCCACTGGAGTATGGATTAGCAGAGTGCATGGAAAATAAGTTTTCACAGTCAGTTTATAATTTATCATTTTGATTTTTCTGTATGATTTTGCAAATGTTAGTGAGCAGAACTATGCATTAGGGACACTGGGGGCAGGTGAGGTGCTAGCAGATGAAGTGGATTTGCAGAACAGCAGTGAATTAATAAGATAACAGCATGCTTTCACAGATTTTCAAACCGTGCTTTTATTTTAAACCACCTTGTTATTCTATGCTGAAACTGCATAATTCTGCAGAGGATGTTATTTGTTAATTGTAAACACTTAAATCGCTAAAACACCAAGTTTCTGAAAAATATATCTATTTTTTTCTAACAAAAATGGAAGAGTATCTGGCTGGTGACCAGACAACATTCACAGACATTCACAGTTCCTGGGGAAGGAACCCACAGGAGTCAACGTTCAAGCAGATATAGTGAATTTGTGCAAGCTCAGAGTAGCAACAAAGAGAACCACATCAAAATCTTAGAAAACAGAAAACTGTTTCGTTCTATTTACCCCGATTTAGACTAAGGAATCATTGGGAATCAACAGATTACAAAAGAAAGTTACTGTTTAGGGCAACAGTGCTGTGTCATTTGTGAAGTAATAATGTTCTCTTTAACACCAAAAATCTCATTTACCCAGGAGACAAAATGGGGCCAAATCCTCATCTGATGTCAATCAGCATGATTCCTTTGACATTAGCATGGCTTCAATGTGTTTTGTGGAGCAATAGCAATACTTGAGCTGAGTGCTTTGCCCTTGTGTCTCATAGCTCAAAGAAATTAAGCTGCCTTCCAAGTTTTCTGACTGAAGTTGTGTATAGTTTAAATCTTGTTGCAAAAAGTCTGCTCAGATATGTTTTTTCCTTTCTGTTTCAAATGATTTTGCATATTCATCACATGAGTTTAATGGAATATGTCTAATTTTCATCAAACCATGGCAAACCAAGAAATGTTCACAGGTTACACCAATGACCCATTTTGCTGAAAAAATAAAAATGCACTTGAGCTAAATTTATGTTGTTGAAATGGTTTCTTTTTTTCCTTGTTTTTAAATTTGCAAAGAAATGTGAAGAAAGTTAGCATATGAGACATTTTACATCTCATTAATAACATTTTGACAGTTCTGCTTTGAAAGCCTACTCAAAATAATGCAAAAATCCAAGAAAATTATGTCAATATTATTTTAAGTTAGAAAGGCACCCTTTTTAATTTTTGGTTTTTAATTTGGTCATGTTTAAAGTGGCCTGTCTTAAATTTGCAAAGCACTATAAATTCACAGTTAGAGATACGCTTTTGTCCTTACTGAAATTAACAGGAAAATCATAGTAACTACAATTCATCATGTTTCATAGTGAGAACATCCCACACAGACTTTAATGGTAGCTGAGATCAGGAGTGCTGCATACTTCCTCCTGCAATGATAGGTTTCGCAGTTATTTTTCATACCTCTGCCATCACTAGAGTCAACCTTTTTATTAAGTGAGGTATTGAGTAGGTTTATGCATTCATTTCATTTGTTATGGTAGCCCTAAAAATCTCACAGTCTTTCACATATGTGTGTCTCACCTGCAACAGGCTGCTTCCTCAGTGGTGAATTCACTCAGGAGGTGAATGTTGCTGAAGACCAAAAAGAAAGATTTGTGTGGAGCTTGAGAGAGATGGAAGGGACCTGAGAGGGGTTGGTCAGCCCCCGTGGTGAGGAGGACCTGCCCATGAAGGGCTGAAAGTCCCAGTGGAAGGAGTCTTTGAGGGGACTCAGTATCACCAACAGGAAGTCAGGTCCGTGTTGGTGATTCTGAACGAGGGGTCTGAATACCAAAGGTCTTCCCTAGGAGGAAGGAGGCAAGAAATTGTGCCAGTAGTTTGGAGATATTCACATACTGGTACATGAAGTGTTGTGCTGGATTATTCGGGAGAGGGGGACATGAGAAAGGATCAAACCTCTTGGAGTAGATCTACCTAAAGAGGAAGCTCTTAGTTTCAAATTTCCCTGCACCTTTGTCATCTTTTCTTATCGACCCCATGACCATGGCAGGAAACCTCCTTATAGCTTGGGTTCAGTGTGACCCTGCAATCAGAAGACATGACCGCGTGCATCCAATCATGTCACTTGTGACTGCCACCATGAATGTGAAGAGGAGAAAAGTCAGAGTGGGTGAGGACATGGTGAGCCCTGGTACTGCCCGGGCCTGGAAGGATCTGATGGCACGTCTAAAGAAATAAGCCCTTGTAAGCAGAAAAGTAGAGAGCGTTCCTCAAAAGAACTACACAAGAGGACCAAAACAAGCTGTTTCCAAGTAGATCCTTGGAAACAGCTAGGGCTCTGCTGGCATGACTTTGTCAGCAAGTCTGGAAACTCCTAACTGAAGCACAGCTCCAGCAGCCAGGCTTTAGTGCAGATCGGGACTCAAAAAGGGCCAGGATGTTCTGATGCATAATTTCCAATGCAGGTCCTGCTAGATTAGGATGTGTTTTTCATTTGAAGTTGAGCTACTCTAACCCAATTCCCTCCAAACAAACAAACAACTGAACGAGCAAGCAAACAACCCTGTGGGAGGGATGGCTTATTCGAGCACAACAGGGAGCAAAGCAGGGTGGGAACCAACTGGCTCCAAGCGCCAGCGCTGGCCTTGTTTTCCCCTATAACTTTCATCCTGTTTGTCGCTGTTACCAGGGGTTTACAAACTCAAAGCAAACATCTGGTCTGGTTTAATACCAACAAGAAAGAAAACTGGATATTAATTTTGATATGATAGTAAAGCAGTTTGATAGTGCTCACGCTGACAGAGCCACCACACCATTTACAATCTCTAAAACTAAATTGGTTTTCATAAAACCCTTGTGAGATCATATTAGGACTGACAATTAAAATTATAATGCAGCCTAACCTGCTGAGGAGCAGTAAATTTTCTGGGAATTTGGTCAGTTGGTTACATTGATTTTATATTAAGTTAGAGAAAATTTTGTTCATGTAAAGGCAAAAGCAGTTTAAATCTGTTTCATACACTGCAGCAGGGTCTCACTGATTAAAAATACCTGGGCCTCTTCCAAACTTGTCGTCATATTGGCTACACGACTGTTATAAGCAAACCCCCGCAAACAGAAAGATCTGAAAGTTCAAAGCTTATTTAACTCGAGACTGCTTGTAAAAGGGAAAAAATGCCATTTCTGTATGGAATAATGGCTCGTAACTTTTCCAGCATTATTTTTTCATTAATATCGCCTGAATCTGATATGCATGTTTCACAGCAGACTCTAAATAAGAAATCTGGTACCTTTTGGCATGTTATTCCTGTACCATCTGGCTAACAGGTACTGTACTGTTCTTGCAGTGTGACGCACCAAATAAAAAAGTCAGATCTTTTTAAAGTCACAATAAATTTCCCAAATGAGTTTGTGTGAAATGTTAAAAAGCAGAAGATAGAGGTTTTGGGTTACATTGCCTCTAATTTGAAAGGGGGATAAGTGGAGCCAGGTGGGCTACTTAGCCAATACCTGCCTGTTCCAGCTTTTTGAATCTGTGAACATTACACCCGGATACAGATGGAAATTGGAAACAATAAATGATTATTACAGAGACTTTATCATCCTGTAACTCGTGCACAAAAGATGAGCCACTCTCAAGGACACTTTGAAAGTGTGCTGCTTAGGCATGTATCCGGACAGATGTGGAGAAGTAGGAATATGCCATATATCAATTGAGAGGAATAAGATTTCTTAACTCCACTGTGACAAGCACAAGCATCTTCTAAAAACTAAACCTCCCCTTCTCAGCATTAATCCAGTTTCTTTCTGATGTCTCTTTTTTGGTTAAGATGAGCATCTCCCATTTCCAGAAATCTGTTAGTCCGCAGCTGGAAATGAGGAATGGTACAAGCAGACAGATAGAAAAAAGGGGCTCACAATACCTTATCAGATTTACAGCTACAAGTCATAAAGGCAAGCTCAGACAGTTAAGTTCTTCACTCCCACTGGCCACAGTAGACTTATAAGTCTGTATTCCCATTAATTTTCAAAAAGCTACATTTCAGGACAACAGCTGCAAATAAAGCAAAATCAGAACATACTCAATGACATATTTCTTCATTGACTGCTCATGGACAAAACTTTCCACATGCATGGCCTGATTTTGTTGGGGAACGGCTGGGAAGCAGAAAAATTTCCATCACAAAATCTCTCACTTTCTTCCAGCTCGTTTGGCAGTGGCCAACTACCCTGTGGCCTGTGGTCCGTGCTGCCTGTTCCCTGCCAGTTGTTGGAAGGAAAACCATGGCTCTAGGGGCTTTGGCAACAGCTCAGCCCAGATGCATCACAACCTCAGGTGAGCCAAATCTCTCTGCAGAAGTGTCTGTCTTTTCCCATTAATGAGGAAGGCAGGAGCTCAGGGCTTTCCTTTGGAAGTCTTGAGTTGGTGACAAAATGAATGCTGAGAGATGAAAAACCTCAGCAGGGGGAGACGAGCTTCTCTGCACGTCTCTAAAGCCAGCTGACAGGCTCTTCTTTTGGGATGGGAGACCACCACAGACAGCACAAGTCCTGATAAAACCTGTAAGTACTGGGCAGGTCTTCCTACACTTGCCTCTGAATCTCACCTGTGTGAAAAGGTTTTCTAATTCTGTTTGAGACAAGTACACCAAGGGGCTGAGCCTTAGGATGCCATGTCAGGGATTGGGATGAAGAGCAATACATAAATGCAAGGCAGGGGTCCCAGTCAGCTGTACCCTGAGTGAAGCGTGAGGGCTGTAAGGGCATGGCTGGCCACAGTCCATGTGGCACCCTAGTGGGAGAGCAGGGGATACTGTGCCCCTGCACAGGGATCCTGCTTGCACAGCTGGGATTCAGAGTCCAAGAGCTCTACTCAGGAGCCTAAGGCACACCTCTGTTTTAAGGGACAAATTTTGTTCTTTCACAGTATTGCAAGGCTTTCTTACAGCTCACTGAGCGAAGTGCATACACTTTGGGTTAGAAAGGAGAGGGCAGAGGACCCATTGTGCTGGACTTTGGTGATTAAGTTTGCTCATGGCTTTTTTCTGCCTCTCACCCTCACACATTAACATTTTTTACATTGTCTACTGTTGTCAGTCTTTTTTTCTTCACAATAGTCAGCTCACTTCAGCTCCTTGTCAAGCATCACCAGGCTCTGCAACACAGTAATTAGTTAAAGGGCAGATAGGGAAAATAAAACACGAGCTGGAACAGCAGGACTGCATTTAAAAGAAAAATAAAAACTTCTTCCAAAATACCGCCATGCATAAGAATGGGAAATTATTCCTTGGAATTGGATCAAATCAGGGTATTCCATAAGATGTAAGACTTTGCTCAGGAGGAACCACTGGAATGAAGTGTGATGGTGGGCTTAACACCATCTCTATTTAAAAGAGAAAGAATCTCTATTGTATGAGAAATAAAACAATATTTTCAACATTTATATTCATTCTGAATTAGTGGAAATGCCACAAGGATGGTAATTCTTCGGCCTAGCACGGAAAATGCCGGTTTCATAACAGTTGTATATGTTAACATACTTGTTCCCTTTGGGGTATTTGTATGTCTTACCAGCTTAAATAGCACCACTACTTATAAACTAGTACACAAATGCCTAACAGATGTACAAGTTCACACGAGAAGAATTAAAAAATGCACAAAACCCCTCACTCTTTCATAACTAATCTGCTTTAATGTAGCAAACAGCCCACTTGCTCTTCCTTCACTGTGAATGCTTTCTTACTCTGTGAGATCCCTGAATCCCAGCCTACCCTTTGTTTTTTTCATATTTGAAATAGCTGTTGGACTTTTAGAAGCCCTCCGTAAGAGTTTTTTAATTGTCTCATGAGATCCAGTGCTCTGAACAAGCATAAATAAATGTCTTTCAAAACTGAGAAGGATTTACTGGGAGGGTTGAGGTGGGTACATTGCCCCTTACGTAACAGCAACCCTGAGCTGTAACCCTCAGGGTTCCTTTTCTCCCCTTATCCACAACTGCGAGGCATTAATCTCTGAACAGTTTGATTGTCGTTTAATTGGCACATTAGCCTTCATCTAAACAGTTTTGAACTCCTAGTTCTCCTTCTTCCTTCTTCATCATCTCTTTGGGCCAGAGCTGTCTGGAGCTGATGCTTCTTCCTTCGTTATTCTTTCTTTTACCTCCTGTTTGCTGTGTCCTTTCTCCAGGAGATCATGTACATTTAGGATAGTTCTATGATGTCCCACAGTGTGTTCCTGCAAAGAGATGGCCTGAGTAAGCTCTGTGTTACCAAGCACAGGCAACAAAGCACAGATGTCTTTGCAAAATAAATCAGCCTGCAGTGTTTCCCTGAGGATAAATTTATCCTTAGAAGTACAATAGTATAGTCTTCCTGAACTGCAATATTATTTGGGCTTAACTGCTTCTACTGTCCAAGTTAGCTTGCTTATGTTTGAGGCAGATTGTTCGTATGGCAGTAATTTGTATGACACCACCTACACGACTCAAATTCAGCTCAGCAGTGGAGGATGCTTGGACTGATCAGTCACTCAAGTGAGTTTCTCCAACTGTTGCACAGAGCATATGGTCTTGTGTGCTGTATGACACCAAAATAATTCTTATGCTATTAAGCAACCATGTATTTTCTGAAAGAAATGAGAGAAGAATACTTCTAGACCAATTATTAGTCCATGCTTGCAGGAGCACAAATGAGGAATACATTGCTATCACTTCAGAAGCACTCAGCGCTCTGCTAAGCATCCATTACCTTTATGGCCATTAAGCTTAACAGATGACAGTTAAAAGATTGCAAACACCATATCCTTAACAGTGCTGTGAATCGTGCTGCTTTACTGTCACCAGTGAGACCTAGATCATCTGGCATTTCCCCCACGCTCTTTGCTGTAGATCCTGCCTATGGCTTTTGGGTTAGCTCTTCTCCTTTGTCAAGAGAAGCAGTAAATAAGCTGGTAAATCTGTCCTCTGCATTGTCAAATTGTAAAGTTACACCGCATCTGTATTTTCTTCTTCGTTTTGTTTTTTAATGATCTGTTGGGTTTGTTTGTTCAAGTTAATAAAAATAGTATGTTATTGTTATGTAGTTATGCCAAAACACTTCACCAGAAATTTCATAAATGTTTTCTGGTGCATTGCCCGGTTTCATGTGGTTTCATTTTTTTCCCTTCATATAGAAGAAAAGCACATGGAAGATAAAGATCGTAGGGTTAATAYAGCTAGAAAAAGCCCTGGGAAGATTCCCTTAAACAGCAAAAAAGGAGTTAATGAAAAATCGAGCACAAATGAATTATTGTCTGGCTGGCTAACAGTAAAGATTTAAGGCCTCAATCACAGCTTTTATTTGCAAGAGTACACATTTATTCTCAGCAGGAGTCCATCCAGCCAACTTTTGGGGGGACCATTTGTGTGAAAAAACACACATCACCACAGGGAGAGGTTTTGCCACCTAACATTTGCAGCTTCACAAAGTTTCAAAATTGTCCTTTGCTCATAGTAGCATTTCTTTTGGGCTAATGAGTTTTCATACAGTTAAAAGGAGAGAGTCTTTGCCTCCAGGGATTTCCCAGCTGAAGGTCAAAAACACCAAAGAGAACCAACCAAGGTTTGGGGTTTTATTTTTTGTGCAAATCAGCATGATGCTACAAAACAGCATTTCACTAGTGTGTCTCTTAGGATGTCTCTGACTTTTCTGTCAGCACAGAGAGTCAATTTTCCCAGAAGACATCCATTATCTGTGCAAAAATGCATGTTTTGGAGATGGCACCTGAGAAGTTCTAGAACTGTGAGAAAGGGAATTATAAGAAGACAAAGGCCTAACAAACTGTAGTTTGTTCTGATACATAGTGCAAAATTGGAGTGCAATAGACTTGCAAGGAGAAATATGTGTTAAAGTGTAGAATTTGTCCCTCTGATGGTAATATATCTACTAATTTAATTTGAAAGCCTGAATTCTGACAAACCAGCTTTATATCCCATCTTTGCATCCTGTCTGTATACATCTACTGTGGAACTTCCTGGATATTTTTAAGAAGCAAAATATTCCTCATTTCTGATTTCTCCGTTGTTCATGTTAAATTTAATGGAAAGCACACTTTGATTTTATTCAAGTGGGATTAAACTCTCAAACATAATTTAAGACCTCAGCCAGCTCCAATTGCAGCAACCAGGTCCAAAAACTAACAGCTAGACTTGCATATGCAGATTGCCAAATGGAAGGAAAACAGGCTGAAAGAAGCATAAATACAAAGGGCACTGAAAATAAATTTATTGGAAATGAACACTGAGTCTGAATTAAAACTGAACTGCTTTCAAATCAGTTTCAAAGAACTGATACAGAAAAGAAAGGCCTTCTTAGCCAGTATTATGTCCCTTACCTTAGATAAACTAACGTACTAATGTGACTTAATGTGTCACGTATTTTTCTCTGAGGCATCTGCCAAACGTCTCTACGTGCGAGTGAATTCGCAGATCCTGGATTGCTTTCAGAGGCAGGGTTGTAGACACATAAGTTCCAAGTCAAAGTAATGCGACCCTCTTTGTAGCTAGATACTTTTTTTCCCTCTAGTTTCACATACGCTAGTACAAATTTCCCAAGACCAGCCACATCTGCGTGGAGTTATGTGAGGAAGCACATATGCTTCGATGAGCCACATGATAAGGGCACAGATTCTGAATATGGAGTCCAGGTTACAGTATTGGGCCACAGCCTTTCCCCTCTCTGGGGACACCTCAGGCCTGAGTAGCAAATTTGGCAGATTTAAGACCAAGGAGACCAGCTGGATTTGACATTTAATTACCAGAAAATAAAGCACAAAAGGAATGAAGTAAAGTAAATTAAAAGGAACAAAGAGTCATACATGGTGAGATGGCGGGTGGTGCTAAACTCCCTCATGTTATTTCTCAGTCTTGCCCACCACAAGTTCCCACCTCTTCTCACCCAGTGTTCTTCTGCTCATCTTTTCCAGTACTTTTCAATCTGCAGGTCTCCAACCCCTTTCACTCCTCCTCATCTGCAAATGTTCCTGATCTGTATTTCCAGACCTCCTTGTGCCTGGTCTCCTACTGCCCATGCATGTCCCCTGGGTAAAGCCCAGCTTGTTTTTGGGATGATATCCCATCCCTCCCCTTAGACTTGTTCCATCCCCACTTCTGTCCACATCCACTACTGCTTTCCCATCCTGGCTATGTCAGCTCCATAACCTGATTGTCCCTGAAGAAACAGCCGCATGTTAAGAACCTGGTCGTGGTCTGCAGCCATGAAGAGCCTTCCAGAGCTGCACCATGAGGGTGCAAGGTGTGGCAGAGAGGCATGACTTTGCCTTGGATCAAAAACTGGGAAGATGTCATGGCTCTCCCAACATGCCAGGTACCAGTTTCATTGGGGAGAAATGTGAAGTAGGAGCCAGTTACAAGGGTGTGCATTATTTGAGACTTGAGTCCACCACCAAAGAACTAGTAGTTGTTCATCAAACTTACAATAAATTGTTAATAGTAAGTTGTTACCAAACTTACAATAAATATAACAATGTCTAGGACAGCTGGGGTTGGGAGAACCAAATATGGAGCTATAAGTCTTTCGTGGAGCCACAGAATAAATTCAGTGAATTTCCTCTCACAGACAGAGAAAAATAATTTCCATGAACACAAGCCTGTCTTCTCCTCTTCCTCCCACATTTCCCCCCTCTTTCTCCACCAGTAGAGGTACAACAATAAAACAGATTTTCTTTTTCTGTCCTTGGAAAGACCCGCTGCACATTAGTAAACTCCCTTTTGAAATCTAAACTGAAAAATCATGTGCACTAGCATAMCATATTGTGTTATTATTCTTGAAGCCAAGCTCCCCTTGGGTACCTATGCAGCTTAAAAAAGCAGTGACAGGATATACAGCTGGACAGAGGATTTCCAGTGGAGCCACTCTCCAATAGACAGTGACATTTTGGTGGAATGTGTTGATTCTGTCAGAATTTGTGCTGGGACCCACTCTGGTAAGCAGGTGGGTGGCCAGAACCACAATATATATTCCATTATACATTTCTTTTGTCTTTCTGACTTTTCCTTCCAATTTGAAGTAAAAAATAAATCAAATCTGGAAATGGTAATTTTTCTGTGGAGCAGGAATTCCTAAGCCTTAACCAAAGAAGAAACTATTTGTTTATTTTTCCATTTGGCCCTTCCTCTCTGTTTCTCTGGCTTCTCTCACTCAGCCACCCTTCCCATTCCCCTTTTTTGTTCCTTCTGCTGATTTTTCCCCTTTCACTGTTCCATTTCTCAACCGAACTGTTCTCTCACTCCTGGCTTTGCAATCTATTTCACAGCTGATCCTTTGCTGAGCGTGAGCTCAGTAACGCTGGAGGTGAACTTTCACACTCGTGTCGTTTCAGAGGATTAGGGTAGACAGGTTTGCCCCTCTCTATGAAGTAAGTAAGGTTAATGTATAAACTTCCTCTCTCTCTGCTTTATAGTCTCCTCGGTTTTATTATCTTAACTTGCCATTTTGTTTTAGAACCCTGATCCATATCTAAACACAACCTCATGTGAACTACCTGGCCACCACCACCACCACTTCACCATAGCTTAGCTCCCCTCTTTGAGTATTAGAGTTGCCATTTGAAACACGACTTTAAATTAGAAATGACTTCAGTGTTCAGTGCAGTCTCTTCAGTAATGGAGTTCGCTAATGGAGTTCCTGCTATAGGCACCTTTTTCCTCTCAGCCTGAGAAAAGTTTTACCTCCCTTATTAGTTTCACTAGCAGTAGCACAGGTTGTTTTAATATTCTATGCTGTCTGTAACATATTGCAGATGTACCTATGTGAAACGGTCTCTCGTTATTGGAATGCAATAAAAAGAAAACAAGCTTCTCAAGAGGAAAGAAGGTAAAAGAAAAAAAGTTAACCCAGTTTGGGCCTGAAATTCCCCAGATTTTTATACTAACATTAACGTTTATAATACAACTATTAAATTACACGTAGAAGTGCATTTAAAAGGGCTCTGGGCTACATTCCATATTCTTTCCTTTATTCAGTCCCTATGTCTGTTGCTGAAGCAGTAATAGAACTTGCCTGATTAAGGCAGAAAAGTAACATTTGCAAAAGCATGGTAGCGATTCTAGGACCTCTTCCCTGATATTCAGAAGCCTAAGGTTACACTCGTGTCATGCCACACAGAACAATGAGCAGACACCTGACATAGCAGAAAGCACACCATTTCAGCAGCAGCAAGAGTCTGGGCATCTTATCTGGGCTGTACCCCAGTTCAGGGCAGAGCATTTCAGCTCAGCTGCACCTTGCAGACCTGGTTGCAGCATGCTGAAGACTGGGGCTGGTGTTCACGCATGTTTCTGCACTGTTGTTTGAGAGTACTGGTTTTGTTATCTGTGCACTGTGTGTTCTTGCATGGTGTCAATCTACTGCGAGTCAGTTTTTAAATGGGACCTAGTCTCCTAAGTTAATGGGAAATTTGCAAAATGTCCATGGAAAACACGAGGGACAAATRTTTTCCCTTGAAGGAAAGCCCTCATCTGGTATGGTTCTGACACACTGTGCTTTTTCTCATTAAGCATGCAATGTGTTACGATACTTCAAATGAGGTGAGCTATATCATATATATATGATACAAGCTATATCAAGCATATATTGGTTGTCTCTAAAGGAAAAAGGGCCAAGCAATCCAACAGAATAGCATCCATGCTGATCTGAAGCATGTTTAATGCAGCACAAAAGTGGTAACAGGATCAAATTATGTGCCTGTGCACTTGGTCTGTGCACCCACGGCCATCTCTAAAGGGCTTTTGGTTCATCTGAGCTGGCAGATGAACTCATCCTCTAATTCTAAATGCGCCTTCAAATTGCTTGCATGAGTGTGTAAGTGTCTCCAGCAAGTAACTTGAAGCCAGTACAAGCATTTTCATTTGGTTTAATTCACTGCCTCTGTGAAATGAGACCAAGGTAGAATGTCCCTCTCTTCCCCAGAAGAGCACAGGATTGTGCCAGCGCATTTCTCAAGGCAAGCTGCATTATTTCACACCAATTTACTCCAAGTTCTGAAAGAGTTCCATGCAAACACTGGTTTTCACCCAGGGTTTGTGTTTTCAAGTGCAGTGTTTATAATGGATCCCTAATAGTTTGAGTGCTTTATTACCCACTGATGCTAGAGCTAGAAATACGAAAGTTTTTTTTGGCATGAGAACAACATCTATGATTTCAGTGGACTTTGTAAGAGTTGATTGCAAATGTGTAGTTGTTGGTCCCATGCCAAAACAGATCTCACTAAAAAATGAGTCCAGGTCAATATAGCTGGGGATTCTGACTTAGGTTTGTGTAAATACATGAGTTGGATGATCTAAAACTAGGGAAAAAAAATGTATCTGGCCCTCTATATCTTGAGAGATGAACAGTGAGGAAGAAACAGTGTTATTGTAGTGGAAAGGAAAGAAAACATTGTGCAGCAGTTGTTTGCAATGAGCTAGTTCATCAGCAGGGTTAATTTGACAAAGCTCTGCTGCCTTCACTGAAGCTGCCCCATTTTATACCACTGGAAGACCTGTCTTGGTGTACTTTATCACTACTGTCAGGAGTCCCTGTAATTTTAATCTTACAGCACCTACGAAGACCAATGTGTTATGCACACCATAAGGGAATCATAAGGGAATCATAAGACATTTGGTAATCTTGGATAATCCCTGAAGCTATGAGTCACTAGAAGCAGAGGCCCTTCATGCATCGTTTGAACCCCTAATTACCCAACACATACGGGTGAAAAGTGAAAGGCAACAGCAGGGCCAGAAGAACCAGAAAACACTGGATGAGCAATTTTGAAGGAGACTTCCTTCCCATTAATATAAACAACCTTCTTTCCTTCCTAATAGTGCACCTGTTAGCAAATATATTCCTGTAGAGCTGCTCTCGTGCATCTGCTTACGACTTTGCAGAGGAAGTAGCTAATTGACATTAGGGGACTTTGAGGTGTTTCCTGACTATAAATGTGCGGTATTTAACACTGCTTTATAGAGCACAATGCTCAAAACACTGCCAAAAACTCCAGAGCCCTGCTGAAAATATGGAAGAAGCAAAAGGTTTCCATGTCCAGAACAGTGACCTAGGATTTAATCTGTTTCCAGGTAGAATTAATAGCAGTCTGGCATGCAGCCCAGTCTCTTTCTCTGCACACAATGAGTCCTGATGAGAGTTTTTTCCTCTCTGAGTGACTAATCGCATCTCTTTTCAAAGAAACGTGATTCCCTTGATCATTCTCTGTTCCTTGGGGTGGAAAAAATCAGATCTATTGAAGAGAAATCTGAGAAACTGCAGGAACCTTTTAGAAGCAGGGTGCAGGCAGCGGTGGCAGCAGGTTTCATGTTGTGCCAGGCTCAGCACATGTTGCGCAGCAGGAAGGGGACTTTCAGCCCCTCGGCTGCCTACAGCTTGAAATCACTTGTGACTGCCTGTGGGGTACACTACCCAGGCAGAGCTAATGCTCTAACCTGCAGCCTATGGGTGTACAAATGTGCAAAGCATTGCAATGAGAATGAAGTCCTTCTTTGAATGTATTTCGCAATTCATTCAAAGGGAAACATTTTTAGCCAAGTTTTTGGAAGGAACAAGGTTAATAATCTTGCTCACTGTGCATTGTTTTTTCCCTATCTTTTGATTTTATTTTATTTATATTATTATATTATTATATTTTTGGTTGATTTCAGTGCTATTGAGGCCTTACACATCTCAGGGAATTCACAAAGAGAGAGAGGGAGCGATTTATGACTGCCCTGAATGTGTAAAAAGCTGCAGCAGAACCCACATCTTCATAAACACAGGAGCCAACCAATCCTGCGGCACAAGGAAAAGGAGGCTCCATTAGTTCAGATGCCCCTTTAATTTAAATACTCCTTCTGCATTTCAAGTCAACCACATGACAGAACTAAAGGAATTTCTCATGAGATGTGTGGGGCCTTAGACAGTGGTAGTGGATAGGACCATCAATCAGTGGTGCTACTTCCGGTTATTGCTCAAGGTAAAAGTTGGCATTTGTACTTCAAGTGTGAAACTCCAGAGGGGAATGGGCTGCTGAAAATTCAACCAGCAGGAAGGTAGAGAGGATTGAGACTGTATTTGCTACAAGGCTATTGTTGGCTTTAAGACATCTGTAGATCAGGTCTGTCCATTTGGTGTCTCAGATTAGCTAGAATTATTTGGGCCATTGCCAAAGAATTCCCTCTTTATATCTTCATCAGCCCAGTAATGGTTAAKGGGATGGAATGCCAGAGCACACTTTTGGGAGAAAAGTGAGATATAGGTACTAYTCTGTCCCTCAAAGATATGTTCAAATTTGCCCCAAGGCTGCAAAACACACCTGGGTGGTGAAAATGCTATGGATTTGGCTATGGGCTTGTTATAGAAATTATTGCAAGAGAACACTCTGAAGTAACAATCTATTATATTTCTGGGAATATTTTTTTCATCTTGCTAAAGCTGGAGGTTTTGCTCTTTTTTTAGTTTAAGTTTAGCTTGCTAATCTCTTTCTCTCTGTCTTTTTTTCTCCTTTCAGGAAATTCATTTGTGAGTAACTTCAAAAATGGAAAATATTTTTAAAACTATAAACAATTTCTTTTGTTTTCTTGTGGGGGTCTGTTAGCTGGCACGGGTCTAAAGAAGAAATCCCACAGCTCTCGCAGCCAATTTGGTTTGGTTTTCTCCTTTGGTTTATTTTATAGTTACAGAGGCCGGATGGGTGGAGATCAAATCAGTATCATTGCAATCCCTGTTGTATCTGTCATCCCACAAGTCTGTCTGCTTTCCAGAAATGATTGGTTTTGATTTCAGCAGTTCTATCAGCTAGTATAATGTGCTATTCGGTGCTTCCCTTGCCAAAACACACCTATGGCATCTGAAGACAGGAAGAAGATTTCTTTTCCACAGCCTGTGTGTACATCAAGAAAGCTCCAACACATCTCTGAAAGTTGTGAAACAGCCTCTCCTTTTCTGTGTATAATTTTTCCATTTGCTAAACAGCTCTGACTTCCTTTTCACCTGCTGGTATGACTGTCTCTGTGCAGAAGAGGCAGCCAAAATTCCATTTTTATTATGAAAAAAAAATCTCCCAAGCCCCAAATCCTTTGTTCTGTTGAAGACACTGGAAGCAGCTCTGGGCTGACGGAAATCAGCAACAATGTTGACATGTACTTCACAGGGTCTAAACTTTCCTTCAGTAATATTATGCCAGAGTGTAGATCTTCAAAGAATTTTCTCACTAGAGAATTTCTCAACCTCTACTTTCTTACACAGAGTCAAGCTGGGAATAGATGCTTTCTTGTTAATTTAAGTGGTACTTGTCTAGATGCCTTAAATCAAGACAGAATTGCTTTTATCACCGTACCACTTTGCATATGGGAATCCCCAGAAGATGCAGACACTGGAACCACACAAAATAGGTAACAGAGAAGATTAAGATACTTTATGTGTCTTGCAGACAAGAAACCACACCAGCTGCCGTGATCTCTGTCAAATGGGAAAGGGCATTAATCAGAATGAAAAGAAACCCAAAACCCAGTTGTATTCATTTGCTCATTCTAGTACTTGGCTGTTAAGCAGAGGTAAGCAAAACACTTTTGGGCATATTTGAACTATTTTGTTTTTCAAAGATTTAATTTATATCCACTTTTCATGAGAGAGAGACATCAGCGATATGCAATAGCTCAGGACAGGGAGGAAAAGATACATGCAGTGGGAATCTGCATTAGGACAGTGATGGTGCTCACGAATAAGAGAGCCACAGGCCAACCACAGAAGAGTCAGAGCCAAATTTAATGTTCATTTAAATAGTATATCAGTTTCAGGTAGTTATGAATCCAAAACTCTGCAGGAATGGGTGTTATGGAAAACTCATACAGTTTTGATCTTCGGGAACTGTGAATAAAAATAAAAACCGAGAGAATGAAAGAAAGGGGTCTATAGCAACCAATAAAAATGATAAAAAGTAATATTAACAAAAAAAATCACCTAATATAACACTAGCATTGCAGGTTCATTCTACCATGTACTGTAGCACATCTGAGAGTGGCATTTGAAGGCAAGACATGATTTTTACAGAGCAGTAAGACTGATGCTAAGGCTATTTGCAGATACTTATTCCATTCAAGACTGTTGGTTGAATCAAAGCTGTAGGTATAAGTTGCTTTTAACTTAAGTTAGTTGGTTTGGTATTTGACCAGAGGAAATAAAGTTGTTGATCTGTTATTCTTCAGTTGCACTGCATTAAAGTGTGTTCAGAAGGCTTGATAAAGTAATTTTCATAGAACCTTTATTATGTAGCTGATTTATGTGACTACTTTGATGGTAAGGAAGTTTAATTAGTAATAGTTGCAGTTCTTGAAGAGAATTTTAACAAGGTGCCTCACATATGAAAAGTACAAAAGTCTCTTTGTTCTGAACAACCTCTAACAGGGTGTGTAAGGAGACTTTTCCTCACTCCACTCATTCTAATAAATTAGTAGGCTGCTTTGAGCAAGTAAGCGGAACAAGATCACAATACCATCGAGCATCAAGTCTTGGCCCACTGAGTGAACAGTTGTGCCATCGCTAAATTGCTGCAAAAGATTTATACCAACATCAATGCTGGGATTTCCTTCCTTGCTTCAACAAAAAGGAGCTTCAAACTCCAGAGATCCTTTTCTAGCTGTGTCTAGCTTGGTGTCAAAAACTAAGCTATTTCCCCTGTGCATGCAGAGAAATTGGTACATGTAGGGAGTGGGTCACCTCATCTAAACTCAGGAGCTTAGAATAAGTCAATTCGATTGCTGTAACCAAATCTGCTGAAAATAATCTTCCACGCTTTCTGTTATGAAAAAAAAGGTGAGGCTGGTATTGCAATGTCCYGCTAATTCAGGCTGTGTACCCATCTGAAGAATATAATGTATTCTCGTGTAACTTTTAATAAATAGTTTGGTGTTGTCTGAAAGGCAGTGCCTATGCCACCAACCAAAGGCAGCCAGAGATCACTCTCTGTACTAAAGGCATGGCATTGATGCTGTCCACAGACCTGAACTCCACTCTCTCTAAAAACAGAAATGTCAGGCAGCTTAGCAGGACAGGTCTCTGGCAGACACCTGGCTGGAGGACAGCCTGGGGCAGCACTAATAGGCACCAGCCAGAAGCAGACGAGAGTGTGCTGCTTGTCTCATCACAGTTGTGAACCAGCGTGTGAGGTGTGCCCTGCCAGCTTCTCGTTTATTAGAATAGACCTAGTCAAGAGGCTTTATCCTGAAAAACATAGTTAATACTGAAAGCACTTCTTTTAGCAGCAAAAGACCAGAGGCTCAAAAGTGACAGGTAAGGCAAGGTTATATTTTCATAATGGGAGGACTTATAGAGAATTTCCTACGGACATAATTTCATCTGTTCTTTAAGAGAAGTCCCCAGAGCAAAAGCTGCATTGCCTGTATGGTCTCTAAGCGATGCCTGATCAAATGACTTTCGATTTTTTTAGCTATATCAGATAGACTATCTGACAGTGTCTTGAATCCTTCTCTGTATGGAGAGATGGTGCCTCATACATTTCATAAATGCTCTGAAAGCTTCTAACAGTCTGGCAAGAGAGCAGYGGACTAGAATAATCAATTTTTTGGTACTTTAAATGTATGACTCATGAAAGAAAAAACAGGCTAAGCATTTATCAAACATTGGGACTTATGATAAGACTAGGAGAGGTCAAGAATATTATCTTCAATTCCTTCTTTTTGGTGAAGCAATTTAAAATTCTGAGGTCTAAGACAGGTCAGAGAACCTCAGTTTCAAGGGGATAAGGAACTACAGTGAACAAAACCTCTCTCTGCAGCATTGTGAACAAACTYTCTAGCTCTGAGGAATCCAAGGGGAATTGTGGTAGCGAGTTAACTTAGTCTCATAAGCATTGAAAAGAAGACAAATGGACACAAGAGAGGGACTAAAACCAGAAACTATACACTTCCCCAGTGTCTAGGATTAAACTGAATTTCTGAATGACAGTGAGATGCTTTAGAAGTTAGCTTTTGTGAACAAGTCTCCTACTTGCCATAGGGATCCCCTGTGAAACTTATGTACATAGAATTGGGAAGTTATTTTGTGATACTTTGTCTTCACCAGGTGAAGTCCTGTGATTCATTACAACTCTCACATTTGATGCAAAGCAATAAGTTATTAATAATGATAATGATTGTCTACAATGGGGACAAAAGGGTGAGTTCCTATGTTTACTCAGATTATATTGTCATATACAACCAAATCTCTGACAACTACCAACAGGTTAAGAAATACATAAAAATTGGTTACAGAATAGACCATCCATTCCTAAGAATGCAGTCCCAACGGTCATACAAGCACAGGCTTTAAAGCAAAGAGGTATTTCTCACTGTGGCAATCTGTGCACTTTGAAAAAATTCATTACATAGACTCAAGCAGAATTTTTTCGGTCTGGAGTATATATTTAACTGCAGAGACAATGGGATTCAAGTGTGCTATTAAGAAAGCAAAAGCAAAACAAAACACATATATTTCTTCAGTGGCTTGAGATAAAGAGTTGAATATGGCCTGTCATATTTGAAGCATCTCAAAACCAGACGTGGGGCTTTTAAGTACTGCAGTGCTGCTAATGTCTAACAACTCTTCAAGAGGAAGGAAGAAGATAATGTCTCTTGCCCTTCAGCTGTGCTGCTCAGATGCTGACTGAGATAAAGGTTYCTCATAATGCAAACAGCTATTGTCCCCTCCACCGAGAAGCCCTCAGTCAGACTCTCTGGCACACTGCAGGGCTGATGAAGAAGGAAGGATTAGAAAAATAAGCAGAGCACGTAGGACACTTCATTGTGGTGGAGAGYACTGCAGCCTGGATCTGTAATGAGCGATACGGACCTCTTGTGGTGGCCAAACCTCAGTATGTTTCTGCTAGTTAACTAGTGTATGTTTCACAGAAATTAGCTGGCATTTTATCCATCTATTATAACATAATTKGTTTTAGAAATTAAAAAAAAAAATCTGTGTAGCTTTCTATTCTTTCTCAAATATCTCTGTGTTTTTAAGAACAGTCTCTTGCATGAATTTTTATTTACATGTTTTATAAACCCTGCAATTTGTGGCAATTTTTCCTTCAAAATGTAACAAATTAGAGACCTGAAATGTTATTAACACAGGTCTTTTTTGTGYATTTCCTGTCATGTGCACTTCGAAGTGTCCCAGGGAAATCTATTAATTGGGAAAAGTCAATAGCAGTCAGAACACTTACAAGACAAACTGGGAAAACCAATAGCAATTATGTAACAAATAATGAATATATCAGAATCAATCAAATTATTTTCTATTGCAGAAAATGTAGACATAATTAAGAGTAGGGACCAATTAGTGCTATTCTGTGTGACAATGAGAAATGTTAAGGTAAAGGGTACATGGAACAATTAAATTATGCAGGCAATTCATTTGCAAAAGCCTGGAAAAAAGCAAATGATTAACTGAAAGCCTTGATCTAACCCAGCAGATGACTGCATGAGAATTAAACTGCAGCATGTACACCATTACCAGTGAAAATATCTGGTGGTGTTACTTGAATTTCACAAAAAAGAGTGGCCTTTCACACTCACATATATATATATAGATACATATTACAGCCTTTGTGGTGCAAATGTTCTTGCAGACTTGGCCTTATTTCAAAGAACAGTGGGTTTGACCCATATCAGCATGTTATGAAGAAGTATTCATTTAGTTCACTTGCAAAGGCTTCCCCAGTGAGGATCTTCCATGGGAATCTGCACTTCAGATCTTGGTGACACTTTCAGAGTCTCTCTGTGAGAGACAGGATTAACAGTATTTTGAAATGCCCTTTTTACTGCTTTCCTCAGCTATTTGAGAAATGCTGCCTATACTGCCTGCTAGCAGTGCCCAGCAGCTAGATATTAGTTGCAAGCAGCTTTTCTCATGCACCTCCACGATCTATCTGGACCTGTACCTATCAGCCCACGTAGTATCCCTACAGCACAGCAGAAGAAACACTCTGCTCTTCTTTGCAGATAGCTTTTCTTTGATGAGCTCCTGCTATGAGACCCTCTCGTGAGGCAGGTGCTCCTGATAGTGGTGCTTTTGGTTTCATAAGCACAGTGGCTCCATGCTTCACATGTATTTTCAAGTCTTTGAAAAAAAATCTCACCAAATGTCTTGAGCTTTGGGGTGAATGCAGCCATATYCAAGTCATCCTTGGGGAGAGCTGCTAATGATGGAGTCACATGGACAGTGTAAGAGAGCACACCCTTACCCTTCAGAGTACCTAAGCATCTGAACCAGAGGTTTCTTTCCCAGTGATCCCATTTTATTATGAACTCCACATGGTACTGTCCAATACTAAGGCCCTCATAGGTCTTGGAGTCGCAAGAGCCTGTGGAAACCACTAACACCTTTAGAGAGCACAGCTTCTTCATATAGCTGGCTTTTCCTCATTTTTTTCTGTGAAGCACACACCGGGAGAGAACATACAACTTCCCCAAATCAGCTACTGCATTGCTGGACACTTCTGCACTTTTGAGCAGTTACAYCAGGACCAGATGTTCAACAATTCACTGGAGTCTGAGCTAGCGCATACAAGTGGAAGAAAAGGGAACTCTACACAGAAGAAAATCTCTTCACAGAGAAATAGGAGACTTTTTGTAATATTATTCTATTTTTTTCTTAACAAAGAGAACACAGATGAAGAGCTACATTTTATAGGAAGATAGTATCTATAGATTAAGGCAAGTAGACAACTCTTTTCAAGCKGAACTCAGGACATAAACCAGACAGTAGCACTTGCTTATCTGCAGGCCTGTAATTATTCTAACTCTCCACTGGATGTCAATACTGTGTAATACAAATGCTGGCTCTGAATTCACTGCTTAGAGCACAGGAAGCCCTCTTCTTAGGTGTGATTATTGTTTAAGAACATAATTAGGTAATTAATGTAATTATAGCAAGTGAACCTCATCCATTAGGAGGYAGGCAGAGGACAACCTTTAATAGTAAAGGCAGTGCTTTCTCCCTTCCCTGAAAAGTTAAGGTTGCAATTGCGCTTCCATTACATAGATGATGCTTTCTGCCCTGAAGAGTTTGTAAGAATTGGGAACTTGGTATACAAAATTTCTACTAAATATAGATAAAGCATTCTAAATAAAACCAGTTCAACACTACTTTCCAATTTTTAGAGAAAGGAGAGACTTACAGAATTCAGGCATTTGAAACCTGGTGCACAATAATTTTCATTTAAAAAAACAACTTCTAAAACCACATGGCCAAAATCACTGATTGGCTTGAACAAGCCTCAGTTGAGCTCTGAAATTCCAGGACCTTATACCCCTTTTGCTTCTACCTAAAACCAATCCCCTGGTGCAGAGTTTTTCTCTGCAGAGAAGAGACATGGTGGAAGCACTAAAGGAAGAGCCAACAGTAGCAGGACTGCAAAAGCAGGAGAGGCCATGGCATGAAGGTAAGGAGAGAGAAGGAATAAAAATTCCCTGTCCTGCAGACATAGAGGTTTAGAGGGTAATCTATATTTCCTTTGAAAACCCAGTGAACAACTCCCTGGTAAAAATTCCATTAAATGAGTCATACAAGGGCAGGGGAGTTTAGGGATCTCTATGACCCTCCTGCTGTTGCCAGCACAGATGAAAACATGATGCTCCTTTGTTTTGGTCTGGTCCTTAAAATTATTGGAAATGCCTCTGCCTGAATTAAGGTGCAAATAAGACCATATGTCAAAGTCAATAGTATGGATTTTATTTAACACTAAATGTGAGAGAGACAGAGAAAGAGAGAGAAAGAAAGAGAAAAGAGATGGGGGGTACAGATCAAAGAAAATACCACCACTGTGGATCCCACTGGCATTCTGATAGTCAATGCTTCTCTCCATCTGGTCTTCTCGRTGGTGAGGATCCCCCTGAAAAACATAGAATCCAATGGATTAATACAYGTTCAGGCCAGGTGGGAATGCCCAGGTACCTCCCCCGGGGAAGGCAAGTTCGACACAGTCTCCTGCAACAGACTCTGGATCTGTTGCACCACTATGCATCATGTGCAATGCTGCGGTGCAAGGCCTCAGGAATGAGTCTGGGGAGCACTTCAAGGGGTCTTTCATGGATACTGACACCCCCTCAGCTGCCTCACATGTGGATGTCCCATGGATGTGGCCGTCCTTTGTTTGGAGGTTCCACAGCTGGGCCAGTCTATGTAAGCAAGGATGAGSGTTCACTGCCTCTGACCAGAGGTTATGCCACACCCCCAAAACCTCCCCCTCACAAAATCTGAATCTGAGTTAGCAGAGTATAATTTCTTAATTAACAACTTTTTTTTAGGTAACTGAAAGACAAGCAGTTTAATATAGTACTTTTGGCAAAGTAGGGGTGTTCAGGTATTTTTTTTTCCTTTTTTTCTCCCCCACTTCAATATATAGCAAATTAGCACAAACAAAATGTAGAGAACAAAATGAACAGAAATAGGTTTTCTATGATGGAGCTCCCAAAGCTGAGCTGATGCCAGTGGCACCCCATGCTTCTGTGATTACGCCTAACGATGCCTGTGGTATTTAACTTTCATAAGGATTTAATATTTGACACCGTGACAAGATTTTTTCCAAGCATGCACAGAGTGTTTTTTATACTCTTTATTTGGCATATTTATTCAAAATGTACTATATTTAAGATTGCTGTAATCACATACATACATTGGCTACTGGCCACAATGTTCAAGCTATTAATCATACCACAGAATCTATGGCAGATGTAAAAATTAAGTTTTATTTATCAAAGTTACTCATTGGAAATGTCAGCCCAAGAAATTTAGTCCTTAGGATTTTGAGTTTTCTTACATACATCTGGCATTGGGTTCAAAGTTTTAGAAAGGTGTAAATCATATTTTTGCTCCATCCAGACAGTGTTGGCACAAAACTAAAATTATATTTCCAGAAATGCAAACCCTTTTGTTTGGATGGCCTTTATTTTTCTGCCMATTTATACCACCAGTGCTATTTCTTTAGTCTAACGCTATTTTCCATTATAATCCCATCTTTTAAGAAACAAACCAAAGCCTCTATCCTTACAGAAGTTTCACTCTCACAGATATAACTACCTTTCAGCTGAGTTGGGAAAGTGGTCTCCAGTGACAGGCTTGGAGGATTCTKGTTACTTTTTCCTTAAATAGCTAGATGAACAGCCAATAACTTGATARAGAAAAACAGGTTCAGGAGAAAGACTGTTTCTGTGGGATTACCCACAAAAGCTCAGGCTCTGAAAACGTTAGCAGTATATGAGTTTATTTACAAAAGACAGTGTCTTTGAATAGAACTAGCATAAGTTTAAGCTGACAGGCCCCAAATGATTGTGATGCTGTTTCTGTTGTTTGCTACAATGGTAGAACCTCCTACAACCCAAATTTCCCTAGTTTTCTATTAAAAACAACAAATTAGGTACAATAGTACAGAAAATAAGGAAAAAACCCCAAACACTAACTAACAAGGTTAGCAATATGGGACAAAAATACACCCACCATATGAGTGTACGGAGTACTGCAGATTTGCTGCTGTTTGGGGTTTTTTTCTTTGAAAATTGTTTTTGCTTTACAAGCATTCTTTTTATATACATATATGATATATTAAAGTGTAAGAACTAAATTAATTCCAATTATCTTCTGCTTGGACTGATACATGTTACATCTAGGGCCTTTTTTATTCACCTTCACTTTCCAAACGTTGTAATACATCTTTTTGTGTTAGTATCACAGATCTATTATAGCGCATTATCACTCAAAAACCAGTCCTTGAGCACCTTATAAACTAGCCCAATGAAGAAAGCACCTGAAGGACAGTACGTAAGAGAGTGTATGGATGCCAGTGGAGGGCACGTCAGCACAGAAAGGAATCCTCTACTAAGATGCAGAGACAGAAGTGTTTGGGCTTTCTTTACCCAGGCCTACCTGCTGTAAAACCCTAACAGAAACTGTCACGCTGTTTGGAAGCATATTGGCATAAATCCAACAGTTTCAATAGGCTACTTCTGGCATTAGTGTTAATACCACTGCAGCTGTTATGAGGGAAAAGATAAGCAGGAGATACYGGGTTCTTTCCGTGACCTGAAATGTGGTGATACAAATTCAATGCACTTATTATTTATTTGTTCTTAAACACTCTTCTCAGGGTTTTTTTGGTAAGTTTTCCTACATTCTTCCTACTTCAATGTCTTCTTGTTTGCCAGTATCCTACTTGTAGTCAAAATGAGTAAGATTTGTTTTCCAGAATGTCAGCATTTCCAGGTGTCAATTTTCATCCTGTTTCAGATGCAGAAGTGCCAGCAGGGGGTTGGCTCTCTTTTTCTGGCTTCACTGTACATTAAGGTCAACATTTCCTGAAAAAGGTTTTTGTTTCAGAACAACTAATTAAAAAAAAATACCAAAAAATACCCCAACAAAAAACCCAACAAACTCACCAAGCCCCAAAACAAGACACTTAAAGGAAGAAAAAGCTCTTGACTGCAGTTTGAAAGTTCTTCTAGAGGAGAAAGGCAAAGGGCTGAAAGAACATACAGTTCTCATCCATGCCCCTTCTTCATGCCAACATATTTCTTCCTTCCAACTTCTGATCACAAATTAGTAGTTTAGAAAATCACCCTGTAGTGTTTTTGACTATTATTCTGGGTCTGCTTTCACCTAAATAACAACCATCTGGCAGTGTCTCAAATCAGATTCGTATGATGAACTGTATATAATAACCAGTTCAAGGATTGTCAGAGGAAGGGTTAACACTCCTGCCCTGAGCAGAAGGACCGCAGCTGCATGCCGTAAACTATGCACAAAGACTGTCAGAGAGGAAGGGCTGGGTCAGCTGTAAAGAATTAAGCAAATCCCCCTACTACAAGAAGAGGGAAGAAGAGTGGAATTAAGAAATCCTTTTCTGCTCTTGTCTTTGGTTAGTAGTAAAATAGATAACTGGTAACATTTGAAGCGTACCTCAACCCTTAACCTCTACACAATTTTTCCTTATGGAGGGCCTTGCTCCTTGATCTCACACAACCTGAGTAATTAATCTTCCATTCCAGTAATGTCCTAGGGTTGCACAAGGTGTGTGGAAAACAGATCATGTGAACCTTCAAACTCACTTGCTATTTGTCTGGAAATCTGTATCCCTGCTCTCAATCCAATGTTACATCTCTAAAGGAAAGGTGGAAGGTTTACTCTATGCTGAAACGCTCCCTGCCCAAATCCTTCTTCAAGGGTGTGATTGAATTAAAGTAGCACGGAGGTGTCTTGTTTTCCCCCAAAGTGTTAAAAGCCTACTTTAGTACAAACAGAACATCCAAAATGCAGTTCCCTGAAAGGTTTATCACAGGGATATTGAGAAGTAGTAGATCTTCCTGCTACAATAAGTCACAGGGCAGTTGGGAACAAAATACATGTCACAGGACGTTAGAGATGGAAAGAAAAATAACAGGGGCTGGCTGATTTTGTGTATCCAAAGGCTCTTTTGCGGAGAGGAGGAATGTGAAATGCTGGAGCCTGTTGCAGAAAGGAGGCTTTCACAAAAGGCTGTGTTTGAGGATGCTGTTACAGCCTGCGACCGTGGTAATGGTATAGTCCAGACTTCTCATGATGTGTGGGGAAGGCCACATTCTGCTCTGTTGTTTCTTTCTGCTTTCTTAGGTTCTTTGAGTTTCTTGGAGTGCGAAGGKTTATCAGGCTTTGGGCTTTTTGTTTGTTCCTTTGTAGTTGTGGCTTGAGAAATAATTTTCCTCTATGTATCCATGTGAATGTAGCTTATGTATGTATATACAGAACCAGAGTACACTTATGGATGTAAATATATGAACGCATATACATCTGAAAACTTCAGGAATAAAACTGTTTACATACTGAGTTGTGCAAAAGCACAGCCCCATGCTTATGTCTGAAATCAATGAGCCTTTTTCCAACAAAAGCAGATGCGTGGGGTGCGTTTTGACAGCCGAGAGTACAGACTCTTTGTTCTGAACCCAAATCCAGGCACTTGCTGYTTGTCAGAAGGCTGCTGCACCTCTGGTGTCTGAGGAGGAGCTGCCTAAGGGGGCAGCAACCGACCTGAATCTGCCCCTGCCTTCTCTGACTTGTGTGAACTGATGCTTTGTGAACTTGTTTTCTCTGTAACCATTGCTGCATTGCATGTGACTGAAGCTGCTGTCCACCTGCAAGATTTACAGCAAGACTTTACTGTAGGCATTACTGACAATGGAAAAGGCAGACTTTTTTCCTGGGTTTTTTTTGTTTGTTTGTGGTTTTTTTCTTTTTTTCTTTTTTTTTGTGGGGTAAGACTATGTTTCATTTATGAAAACATTTTTCAAAATTATTAGATATCTCCCTCTATAATTTGATTTGTTGGGTGGAAGGAGGGGGATGTGGAAGGAAAAAACCCATTGTAGAATGTTTTTCAATATAACTGTGACAACCAAGACTCTAGACCAACAAACAGATACACATGTGCTTAGCTTTAAATCTGCGTTAGACCCATGGGGCCTATATTTGCATTTGATTAACGACGATTATTTGAAGAAAGATGGACTGGGTGGGATCAACTGGAAAAATACGTAGTTATAAAAACGTATGCTTACTGTAAACCATTTTTATATTGTGTCAGTTCTGTTATATTCTTTTATCTTGCATATTTGRCACCCATTTTTAGGTTTCTAGCATAAGGAAAAGTTTGCACTGTCAAATTCTGTTTYGCTCTAACAGAAGGGTATAACTAAATCCCCATTTGCAAACAGAAGCGCAAGCAGAAATCCTATTAGCACTAGGGAACTTGGTTGCAGAATTGGGACCTAAATTTGAATGAGCTCCAGGGGTTAATCTCCCATTCTTCCTTCCTCTGGTGAGTTCAGTAGTGTAGTCCTACTTGTACAGTTACGAGATTTAGTTTACAGTAGGATAGCAGGAGTACTATGTCAGCAATTCCCTTAATCCTCAGATGTGTTTTATCTTGTCTGTACACAAACCTGGCAGTCTGCAACCAGGCATTTGAGAGCAAAGTTAGAAAGCCATTTTACCATGTTAAATCTGCTCTGAGGAATCTAGCTCTCCCAAGTGATATGTAAGAACTACCTTACTGCATTTCAGAGATGGGACACAGAAAGATCAAGTCAGATGATAAAGGTGCTGCCACTCAAGTTCCYTTGTGAAGCTGGCACTTGGCTGTACCTCTGCAACCAAACTTTCTGGAGGGTTAATATCTCTTGAGTCTAAACTGCTGCTCCAACCTCAGCCTGAAAACCTCTTCCTCTCTGAACTGCTTGACATTGCTGCGCATTTTTTAAACAACTGCACATCTCCACTCCTGAGGGACTTGCAGCCTTGCACTGGATGAAGCCTTGTAAACACAAACATGGTTTTGTGTACATCATTGGAATCTGCCTGGATAAAAGGTGGCCCATAGACAGAAGATCATTATTGCTGTGCAGTGATGGTTTTACACCTAAACCTCATGAGCCCTATGGTTGAGACAGATTTTATCTTCTCTTTGGTAGTAGTGCCTAAATGGAAACYACCAAGACAGAGGTAAAACACCTACACAAGACTTAGCCATTCAGATTGCTCCATTCTCATAAAAGGTACATATTCTGCAAATGTGTTGATTTTCTTCTGAACTGAGTAAGACAGATGGTCCAACCTACATCAGGTTGAGTGAGGCTTATGGGCAAACTCAAATTAACAGAAATGATGTTGTGTCTAYCTCTAGTGCATGAAGTTGTTAGAGAAGAAAGTTTATCCACAACTCAATACTGTAAATTCAGTGTATATAACAATAAGTGCAACAAACCCCAGACTTGCAGTAAAAAGCTTTTGCAGACTGCCCCTTGGGACTTCAGGTCAAGAGTTCCCAGTCTCTCTTCCTTTTCTTCCCACTGTGGCACAATTTCTACCACGAGAGCACAGGGCTGGGGCTACTGCTGGAGTAATGTACCAAGAGGGAGTTTTGCCTTCCTAGAGCCTGTAATTCTGGACTATAATCACATACAAATATCCTCCAGAGACTTTTTGACAAACTGCTGGGAAGACACAGGAGCCGTGGAGTCATTTAACAGAAATTGCTGTGTTTGACATGTCTGTGAGGTTATTGAAGTACAGCGGGGTTTCAGATTTTATTTTCTATTTTCTATCAAAGTGTGTTTTACATCCCTTTAAAGACTCTGAAGAACTGAAAAACTGAACAGTGTTTGAGTAGCCTAATGTAGTTGCTATTATGCCAGTTATTTAGAAATATTCTCATATTTAACAATGCATTCCAGTGTTGAACAAGGAAGCGTGTTCTAGCACTGTAGCATGGGTACATAKTTTCAATATATAAACTACTAATTCAAATGAACCAAGAGCATGTGTAGTTATAGTAAATTAAATTTTACATAAATTATCAAGTGAAAGTAATTATTGGGCCCTATTGAGTGAAAAATTTCTACAGTAGGCTATGATGACAAGTTATAGAAAAGTAGATGTTTGACTTTCAGACATCATCTTATCATTTTCTGGCTTTTGGACCTGCAAATCTTCATGCTTGGTGAGTAGAACCTGGGCTGGAGCAAGGGTTTGAACCCCAGACCTCCCACATTTTAGGAGACTATTCTGAGAGCTAGGTTTTTGGCTATTTGGTGGAGGACCTCTGTCTGTAGTTTTGAGAAGAAATTTCATTCTTGGGCAGAAAACACTTTCCCAATCACTGTTTCATTGAATCTGACATACTCTGTGCGAAGTTGTATTTTGAGTGAGTCAGTACTTTCCAAGTAAAATCCACTTTGTCAGAAAACTGGCCACTAGCTTTCACCCTGTGCTAGCTGCACAAATCCCCGTAAGGAAAAAAACCCAGCTGGATAGGATGTTCCAGCCGTGGGAGCTTAAGTCTGGCAGGTGACATAACTGGTCTTTTCCATTCCTTCCCACAGATCCATYCGACCAAGTGCTGTCTTTCCTGTGTTTTCCCAGCCAGCAGCCTGATCTCTGCTTCATATGGGATGATTGAGAAAAGAGACCTCTGACAGCACCAACGCTTGGTTAAAGGCAGGACACACGAGGGTGTGCTGAGAGTGGTGAAATGGGGGATAATCCTGCACAACAAATTAGGTGACAAATTAATATGAGATTGTGCTGCTGTTAAAGCAATGATTCCTGTAGAGTAATAAGTATCACGAGAGAGATCAGGGTCTTACCAATCTGCAGCATATAGCCTCTGTTGTTATCCAGTATAGATGTTCCATTTTTATTCCATTTTGTTGGGGTTTTTAATAAATAAAATAAAATAAAGTATAAAATAAAATAAAATAAAATAAAATAAAATAAAATAAAATACATGTATTTATATGTATAAATCAATGCAAATGGTAATAAAAGTGAATGCAAAAAAATCGTTAAAAGGACAATTGCATGACCAACTGAAATTTGTTAATCGATTTTAAAGTTACAAAACGCCTTTAGGAAAGGCATTTATGGAAGGAATAGGGGGGTGTGCCGGTTTGGCCAAAATCTAGCAATATATCCTCTGAGAGAAAACCAGGATTCAACCACCCTTCCCCCCATAGGGTTCGGGGAAAAAAAAAAATATTTTCCTCGAAGGAAAGTGAATGAGATAAGAACTATTTATTTAACTAACACACAGGAAAAGGATAATAATGCTAAATAATGAAATGAAATCTCCCGCTATAGAGAGAAACCTGGGAAGATTT
>RAHM01000951.1:9857-22479 GCA_003713295.1 Parotia lawesii
GCTACCATAGGATAGAGATCTTCAGTTATCTTGTTAACAGCCCGTAAATCCTGTACCACTTGGTATGACCCATCAGGTTTACGGACAGGCAGGATAGGAGCATTAAAATCAGACTGGCACTCTTTTAACAGTCCTAACTGTAAGAATTTTTCAATTATTGGGCTAATTCCTTCTCTGTCTTCCTTTTTGAGGGGTTATTGTTTAATTCTAACTGGTTGTTTTCCCTCTTTGAGTTTGATCTGTATTGGGGTTGCATTTTTGGCTCTCCCAGGTACATCTGTGGCCCAGACTCCTGGGAACACTTGACTCATTATCTCTTCTCTAATTTCCTTTGCAGAGCCTGTGGTTGTTAATATCAGGCTCAGTATTTTCACATACTGTTGGTCATTTACCTCCAGAATAATTTCCCCATTTCTAAATGTAATGGTTGCTTGTAATTGTTCCAATAGATCTCTTCCTAAAAGTGCTTTTGGAGAATTGGGTAAATATAAAAACTTGTGGATACCCCATTGTTTCCCAAATTTATATTTCAATGGTCTGCAAAAATATGCTTTTTCAGATTGACCCGTTGTCCCTTGTACCACAATGTAGTCATCCCCCACAGGCATTAAGGCTTTATTTAAAACGGAATATGCTGCCCCCGTATCAATCAAAAATTCTGTTTCTTTTTCCTTTTCCCCTAGCTTCATTATAACCAGTGGATTGGCTAGGGTACAATCCCCCGGTCCTCTTCAATCTTCTTTCACGTGTGCAACCACCCTCCCTCTTTCTCGGTCTCCTCTCTTCTGGCGGTGTTCTTGTCTTCTTTCTGGGCACTCATTCTTCCAATGATCGAATCTCCTGCAAATTGTGCATTGGTCTTTACCTAGCCGGGGTGGGCCCTGTCTGGAAGGTCCTTGTCTGGGGGGTCCCTGTCTAGGTTTTTCCCTATTTCCTTCTCTTACTACTGCTACTAATTTCTTCATCCCTTGCTTGTAACTTTCTTCTCGAACACTGAATACCCTCCAAACTGCATCTAATAGAGTTTCCAGGTTCCTTCCCTCTGGTCCCTGAAGTTTTTGCAATTTACGTCTGATATCTCCTGTGGATTGTCCTAGAAACAAGGATACAAGCTGTTGTACCCCTACATAGGTCTCAGGATCCAGCAATGTATTGCGGCGCATTGCGTCCCTCAGACGATCCAGGAATTCAGATGGTGACTTGGAAGGACGCTGTTTTACTGCATACAAAGCTGACCAATTTAGGGTTTTGGGAATGGCCCTTTCCACCYCTTTTGCTATCCATTCTTGATAACTTTTTAATTTCTCTAATTCAGCTGTTCTATTTGGACTCCAGTGTGGTTCCTGGAGTGGGAAGTAATCTTTTACATCTAATTGTTGCATTTTGTAATAMTCCTCTGCCAAATCTTTTGCTKTTTTCAAAACTAACTGTTTYTCCGTTTCTRTTAGTCCACCCAATAGTAATTGTATATCWTCCCAATCTSGATTATGCTGTTTTATTATGAGTYGCAAGCGTTCAGCRGTACCCGCTGGATCACTTCGGTARWTTTTGGCAACTTTATACCACGCGTCCAGGTCAGCAGTAGAGAAAGGTACTCTAACCAACATTGTATTCCCATCAGGTGCCACCGCCTCTCGCAGGGACGCCATCAATACCTGCTTCCTGGTTCGGGACGAAACAGGACTGCCCGGGGGAGAGGAAGTTGGCGTTGGTGCTCCTTCCGAGTCCGCATCCTCTTCCCGTCTCCTAAGGGGAGGCTTAAGCAAATCGGTTAGTTCATCACTGTCTTGTCCCTGAGCTGCTGCCTGATAGACTTTGTCTGACCTTGTACATCTCTGACCTATACTGCACAACGAACAACACCGCTTAATTCTTCCTCGGCCTTTTTTATTTTCTTTTTCAAGAGCTAACACCATAGGATCACTGGGGGGTTTTAATTCCACAATCTTTCTGCCATTCAGGGTGGTTTCGGAGAGAGAAAAATGTGTCGGCATTGGAAACTTCTTCCCACTTGCCTTCACATCTCAAAAACAGCATTAACTGTAGCAAGGTATTATAATCTAAAGTTCCATTTGGCGGCCACTTTGCTTCATCTTCTAATTTATACAGTGGCCACCATTGGGTGCARTATTTTACAAGAGTTCTTTTATTTTCTGTGCCTCCAGTTCCTACTATCTCTTTCCAATGTGCCAAAATACAACCATGCGGGCTCACTCTGGAGATTTCCTTACTCTGTCCGGTTCCCATCCTGTTCAGAGTTCGAGTTCACTCAAATACTGTGCCACCCACTCCGGGTCACCTGTATAGTGTATAAGCCACTCTTTATAAATTCTCTTATGCTTTCTGCCAGGCCTGCTTCGCTGCCACTTAAAATCTTCTTCAAAAGCCTTTACTACTTCCTCCCAATCCTTTTCTAGCACACTACTATTTTCGGGAATGCGATGCTCTTTGCCACACAAAAGTTTTAAAACAAAATGGTCTGTACTTTCCCGGCACTCTGGGCACAGATCTCTGTCTGCCAAACAAGTAGAATCATAATATCTCCGACTTCCACAAAATCCACACTGTGCTAAAACCCACAGCTAGTGTGGGGCTGGAGTCTTCCTATGCCCACACACAAAGCAAGGAATCCCTTCTATCACTCGTGCAGGTAGGACAAAAGAACAAAAAGAGTCGGGGGCTATACTCCTACCATATAACTGTTGAGGGATAGAGGGGGGCAACGACCTCCCTCCCTGCTTAGCCACTGTTGTTTCTACCTCCTTCTCCTAGTTTTATCTCGCTTCCACCCAAACCTTTCTTCACACTCTCTCATGGTTCTTTCCCAGTTTTCTTCCCGAACCTCCCAAACTTCAGGTACCAAATGCGACACAAACGTTAAAATCTCAGGCTCAAAATCGATTTCACTAGATTGCCTCTGATAACACTGAAAGCATAAGCTCTGCCGCCTGGCAGAAGAACGGTACCACCTCTTCTTACAAATTTTACACTGTATTAGTACCCACGCAGCATGCCACCCTCTCGCTGAACAAAAAATTCTAGTGCATCCACAAAAACAAGTTATTCCATGTATTCTTTCAAAACCTAAATCCTCTGCTGCTGGTTGTTCCCAATCTAAAAGCTACTAATCTTCCTGCGGAGGTTCTACATATTCCCTCTAAAGGAACTCGTTCGCCTCCTCTCTCTATCCAATGTTCTATCGGATTTACAAATTCCCAAGAATCAAGACCAAACCACTGAGGGGGAGGGGTTCTTCTAACCTCTTGCCTAGCCACAATTCTAATTCAATTAGCACAAAAAATCAATAATCTAGCACCCCCCCCAAACAAATGCTTCAATACAACGTACTCAAACAACACACAGCAACATACACATCTCCGATCTACAAACAAATAAGCGAGCTAATATACAGCCACATACATATAAAAGCAATCCAACAACAATCAAACCAGCTACTAGTAGCCAAAATATTCATAACACTCACTTTTAATAACTTCAGGGTCCCGCTTATTTATTCTCCCCAATACAATTATAAACAAGTTTTGGCGGAAACCCCACCTGGAATCACCCAATCTGCTCTCAGGATGGCTAGCAGCCACTCTATCGGTCGGTGACTCCCCCATGCCGGCTTCTGTAACCGGCTGCTTGCAAGCTCTAACTTTACCCACACAGGTACCACGCTGTGCGCCAGACATCTCTGTGCAGCTTACCAGCAGCCCTGGCCACGTGTATGACTTACAGGCACCCTAAATCCAGAACATACCATTTATCTGCAGTCCCAGCAGGTTGTTGTCTGCCCCCGCTGTGAGCGAACCGAGAAGCGGAGTTCCTCCAGGAAAGCCCCCCCCCAATTCATAACAGTTTGAGAACGTACTTAAGTTCACAGTAAAATGAATGGAATTGCCCCTCTGGCAATATTGCTAAGTGCCCAGCACTGTGATATGCCTTTATTCTACTAATAAATGTTCAAAATTATGCTGCTGAAAATTCAGCTCGCAAATTCATTTATCTCAAGCCTCTGCTTGCAAGAGTGGCTGTTGAACTGGACCTTTTGACAGCTGACCTCACTGGGAGGGACCCTCACCATCTGCTTGGGTGCCTCAGAGGAAACCTGGGACTCCCGCCTTCTCCCTCTCTCCAGAGGAAGCACCTCCTGGCTGCTTACGGGAGATCCGGCTGCTGCTGCTGTTGCCAGGACATCACATGGGACACGTGAGAGCCAGGGGAAAACCCAAAACACTCCCCCGTCCACTTTCTCTCTCTTCCTGGGTCCACCTGGCCCCCAGCTGTTGTCTGCCACCGCTCTGGGGTTATTGCGACACTTTCGTTGCCAAGGGTCTGCTCGCCTCTGCTGTTCCAGCCCGCTGTTCTGAGGCTACTTCTACAGTCCAGTTCGCCCCCTGGAGTGGTACTGAGACCGGCTGCTCCCTGTGAGTTTTGCAAGGGTAGCCATCTCCCCTCTACCCCCTCGCCCAAGCCGCCATTGTCACATGGAGGCTGCTAAGCTCGCATCACAGCATCCCCTGCAGCTGCAGGGGAATCATCGCACCTGCCCTGCCTGGCCAGGGCCCGCCAGCACCCTCTGCTGGCTGCAAGGCTGTCACTGCAGCGGTCACTTCGCCACAGCCCGCCAAAGCCCCTGCTGGCGAGAGAAGGCTGTTATTTGGTTTCTGTTTCATTTGTTGTTGCTGCTATTGTTGTTGTTTGTTTGTCTTGTTATATATATTCTAGTAACGAACTGTTATTCCTCTTCCCATATCTTTGCCTGAAAGCCCCATAATTTCAAAGTTATAATAATTTGGAGGGAAGGGGGTCATATTTTCCATTCCAGGAAGGTTCCCGTCTTCCTTGCAGACACCTGTCTTTTAAGCCACGACAATAGCTTGAAATTGGGGGACTATCTTTTACAGGAATCACATTGGTTTCTGAGGCTGTCCCAGAATTAAAGATTTTTCTTCTCCATGAAGACTGCTACCGTCATTGGAGTCACAGGCCTACAAATAAGAGGTGAACTTGACAACATCAAAATTGAAACCATAGGGTAAAATTTTTATTTTACTGTACATAGCCCAGTTGTTCAAAGCACTGAGCTTGTTTTTATTCCCTATGGCAACTTATCCCATAAGCTTTAATAGGCCACCTGCAGAGAGACAGAACCATCTACTTAGAATGGATTTTTTTTAACCACATACACCTAAAAAAACTATCACTACCCTGATAGAGCTCTATGCGTCTTTAATTAAGAAGGACAGAACCCGCATCGGGCAAATGATGGGATATGACCCGGAGGTAATTAATCTACCACTGTCTCTTTACAACTATGAGTATTTGGTACAAAATTCACATATTTTTCAGATAACATTGGCAGATTTTGTAGGACAGATTTCTTTCTCTTTACCTTCAGACAAACTTGCAAAAATGTCGTTCACTTGCCTTTAACACTACAAGCTATTGTGTGCCATAGCCCTATTCCTGGTGCACGTAATGTTTTTATTGATGGATTAGGAAGCACAGCAAAAGCAGTTGTTACATGGCAAGAAGATTGTGAATGGAAATATACAATATATCAAACAGGTCGTTCCACTCAACAGGTTGAACTCCATGCAGCCGTGTTAGCTTCAATGATTTTTAAACAAGAAGCAGTCAATATAATTAGTGATTTTGAATCTGCTGTTAATGTCGTAATAAGAATACATGGAGCTCTTATAAAGGAAATTAGCCATAAGATATTGTTTGAGCTTTTTGTTCAATAAAGTCACTAATTGAGAACAGAAAACATTCTTTTTGCCATTCATATATGGAGTCACACAAATTTACCAGGTCCTATAGCAGAGGGGAATGCCAAGGCCGATAGCTTAACTGCAGCTACATTACAATTCAATCATGCCTGCTTATCTCATTCATTTTTTTTCAGCAGAACTCAGCAGGGCTGAGTAAACAGTTTTACGTTCCTTTGTCTAAGGCAAAAGATATTATGCGCATTTGTCCAGACTGCCAGAAATTGCCTTCACATCCTCCCATTCAGGGAGTTCATCCCCAAGGCCTACAGCCTAATGAGTTATGGCAGACTGATGTTACTCATTGTCTCGGTTTAGAGACAATTTTAGGGGAAACACTCTGGAATGAATGCCTCCTCTAAAGAAAACAGGTTTTGGCACTCCCTTCCCACCCATATGAAAGGAATTTCTTGGATGAAAGTGAAAAAACCTGTTTATTTAACAAACAAAGTGCCTGCAGGGCACAGGAAAAAATGAATAGCTGTTAGATATTGAACCTCTTTGCTGCAGAGAAAGCTGGTGGATTTAGAGTTCTTTCTTTAGCTGCCTCGGCTTCTCCTGAGATCCAGAGCTGGGATGCGGTGTCCCGCAGCCTCCCCGCCAGTCCGCAGCATCCAGCTCCCACCGATGGTCTGGTTCTCAGACCAAAGCTAAGCCAAACAGTTCCAGAAGAAGCCACAGAAGTCACCGGAGGATAGCTATTGCAGTCCCAGGAAAGCTTCATGCCTCAGCTAACAAAAACCAAGTTAGCTAAAAGCAAAAATGTAACTCACTCCCCGCCCCAAAGCTGAGCACACGGGGGAGTGAGTGCTGGAACACAAACTGCGCCAGAGTTCTCCCCGGCTCCCACCCCTCCCTCGGAACCAGCTTAAAGCTACAGGACCCATTTCTGGGCATAAAGCAGATGATAGGGAAATACAGTATTATCATAAAATCACCCCAAGACACTCATATACATTCCTTTGGTTGTTTGTGGTTTGTTCATGTCGCCATTGATACATTTTCTAGCCTAATATGTGCTTCTGCTCACACAGGGGAAAAAGGTACAGACATCTGTAAACATTGGACACGTTGCTTTGCTATTATGGGCCTGCCGAAGACTATAAAACATGACAACATCCCAGATTATACCTCTAAAAATACTAAGGAATTCCTTCACCAATGGGGTGTGAAACATGTTATGGGGATCCCATACAATCCCCAGGGCCAAATCATTGTAGAACGATGTCATTTGACCCTCAAACACGTTATTAAAACATAAAAGGGGGAATATGGCTCCTCAAGAACAATTAGATAATGCAATATTTGCACTAAATTTTTTGAACGCAGATCAGCAATCTCGATCCCCGGCAGAGTGACACTGCTCTGAAGGTTTGTGTGTGCAGAACCAATTTCCAGAAGTTTTATATAAGGATCCACAATTGGGTGTGCAATGGCAAGGCCCAGCTGATTTACTAACCTGGGGAAGAGGGTATGCATGTGTTCTATCGCCAACAGGTCCAAAGTGGTTTAGCTCATCTGCTAAAACCGTACCGTGAGCTGGAAAGACCAGCCCAACAACCCGATACCCCAGCTGAAGAGACTCAACAGCAATGAAAAGGAGCCACAGGACACCAGCCATCAGCAGTGGACAAACCCAGAGATAATATGGGGGATGCTGAAGTGACTACAACAAAGAGCTGTGACTACAACAAATGCATGGTATAGGAGCAGCACCAAGTCCAGAGAATACTTTCCTGGCCTACCTAGCAATCGTAGCTAGCAACGGTACCATAAGTTTATTCTGCTTTCTTTTTATCATACCCTTGGTGACCTGCAGAACAGGTATATTGGGCTCACCTTGTTGATCCCCCCATTTTTATCAGATGACTAATATCTTTTATTATCTCTACCATAATAATAATAATAGCAGCTACAGCTGCTATCACAACAATGGTGCTTACAAAAGCTGTGCAAACTGCTCATGCTGTTGCTGATGTGTTAGGTAATTCTGTGGCAGAAATGGCCATGCAAACAAATATTGATCAACCAATATTAGCTAGATTAGATGCATTAGAAGCAGCACTAGTGTGGTTATGAAATCGACAAGAAGCTTTAAACACTTGCCTGAAACTTTGCTGCAATTGGGAACACCAGCATCGGGGTTGCATGTTACTCCCTGATGTGCAGCAGGCCCCAGCCAGAGTTGACTTACAAGATGAATCCTGGGCACTATGTGACTGACACCATTAGTATTATTTAGCTAAAAATAGATGACAAAAATGCTTATGCTAGCTGTTTAATGCCAAACCGGCTGCTTTAGAAATTTTGTCATAACCTTGTGTTATCTGTAAGGAGTGTATTATTTTAAGAAACTTTTCCAACTGACTTTAATAGAGTCTTGTTTGTAAGATATTTCAGGGAAAACCCTCCCAGCCAGGGTCTGGGCTCTGTCCAAGCCCTGGCCCTGGCTGGTCAGGAAGTATGCTATCAGAACCAGGTGTTTCTACACTAAAAATATAATCAAGTAATTTTGACTTACTGATTTGGGCCTATAAAGGCTGGACCCCCTTTTGGGGAAAACTCGGAAACACCTGTGGGTGGACACACTGAGCAGGATTTCCCAATTACTGAGAAGGGTTCTTCAGGTCCTCGCTGTGAAACAAGGCTCCCCAGCAATTGTGGACTCTGGATGATGGTAAAGTATTTAAGCAGTTGATGATGTAATATTCATAGTAAAATAAGACCATTCTTTCTATTGGTGTCTGTGCCCTTTAGATAGCCCCTGTCAATTGACAAAACATTCCCCTTCACTGGAATCAAACCATTTGCAGCTGGGAACATGTTAAAGCCCATTTACGGGGTGCCTTTTCTACTAACATTAACAGTGAAGTGCAAAGATTTAGCCCAATCTTTAAAAGAGCAGATGGTGAGTGTGCCAAAGCTAGCAGAACAAAATGTATGGGATGAATTGTTTAATAGTGTACAATGGCTTAACCCCAAACACTGGTTTGAGGGACTTAACCTGCGCATTTGGATTTTCATGGCAGTGGGAAGTTAGTTTTTAATCTTTTTGTGTGTTTATAGTTATGCGACTTGTCTGGAGAAACATCGACTGCCTCCGAGGAGACAAAGCTCAGGTGTTTGCCGTGATTGCCATGAACCCTTTGCTCAAAAAACAAAAAAGGGGGAGATGTGGGAACGGTGCCAAAAGCCTGGCATCCTGACCAAGATTAGAACAAGAGAATGTTAGCCCTAAAGGCCCTGCTAATTTGTGTGTTTGCTGAGAATGCTGTGAATCTTGGTGGAAAACCACCATATGAGTATGTGGCTTGTTGTGATTGCAAACAATCACATGCATGGAATGCTTGAGACGTTTTGTGTGTTACAAAATTAGCAAGAGGCCCTAGGGACCAATCAGGTGGCGGTTTATCTGTAATGAAATCAAATAAAAGGGAGCTTGCATGAGAAAGAGACAGACAAGATGAGGAGAAAAACAACACCTGCCGAGTCCAACACTATTACAGTGCGTCAGTGTGTTTTCTCATCGCCGACATGCTGATATTTTACATTTAGATTTTTTTTTTTAATATTTAGATTATTTCTTGCATGTAGATTTTTCTTTGCACTTGATCCCGTCATCACCAGGAACTGGCCTGGGGAAAATGCCACTGAGTTAACAGTCTTAAAAAAGAATGACTTAAAGCCAAGTAGCTTTTGCAGAGTGAATGTTTAGTCCACCCATTGTGCTTATAGCCACAGGAGGCTAAAAATAATACTCTATGAGATTTTAACAAAAGTGGGGTAAAAATATCTTTGTATAGCTGTCTCAGTTTCTGAAATCAAACACCTTAGGTTTTAATTTAATTTATACTCTGTTTCTTTAACATGTGGGGTTTTTTCCATGTTAATGCTGCATTATTATGCATTTGAAGAAGAGCTGTGAAGAGAGCTCAACCTGCCACTTAGCATACAGCAACATTAACAACCTGAACCCAGGTACAACTGTTATTCCAATACAGGTGATGAGCTGCTGATAAGGAGTTGGCAGTTGAAGAAGTTATGGCCATGGTACATTTAACTGCTAGCACTTTGTCCAGAAAGCATCCTATGAAGAGCTATTTCAGTCTAGTGTAATTTTGAGCAATTTTAGGACTGATTTAAGTTGGACTAATGAAAAGACGGTTTCAGGCATAGGCCAGAATTAGGAAGGTGAAGAGAAGAATCACCTTTGTTCAGTTTTAATTCCCTTGTTCCTAGAACAGTGTGGTTTACCAAAGAATTTGATCCATCTTTCGCAGTTTTTCTTTTCCTTTCAGTTACAATAAGGACAATAATTTAGGAAAGTGTAGAAGTGAAAAGTGAAGAGAGGGACAGCATACTATGCCATACGGTCTCCCAGGAAACACACCTCTTGTGCGAGTCGACACAGGCAGACAGCCGGGACAACCACAATCTCACAGCTAGAACTCAAAGAGTAAATTTATTTCAGTTACCTCACTAACTGGGGGATCCCCGAAGCAACCACCGGGTAGAGATACAGAAGCAGAGACACAGGCACCATTAAACCTGGTCCATGCCAGAGGATCACTGGCCTGCTGTTCATACAAGCTTATCCCAGCTTATTCCCAGCTGCAAGGTCACTTGAGCAATTTACAATCCTCCTCCACAATCTTCTGATTTTTAATCCATTCCTCCCAACATCCTTTAGGGGCAGACACCTAGTGTAATCACTACCTGTTCATATCATCACAGTATCAGACGATGGTTCCTGAAATCACAAGTATAGCCCTGGTCTTTGCTTGTGGCAGTGCATTACTGCACTCTTGCTTAGGGCTTGGAACAAATTCACCATTCAGCCTTGAGGAAAGTTTGTTAGCTAGAATATTAGCTACAACCTTCAAAACAAAACTTCTTATTTTATTGTCACAGAATGCCTGTAGATTTATGAGGTGTTGGGAAGACAATAAATTAACCACAGTAGTACTTGTTTGCTTGTATGAAGATTTGCAAAGCAAGTAATAAAGTGTTAATTTGGGTTTTTTCCTACATGTTCCAGATCTAGTTAACTTCTTTAAAATGAGCTGTTCTGGAATACATCTAGGTACCCAGCATCTGGTAGAAAGTGATTAGGGTTTTAGATGTCACAGTCATAAGTTTTATAAAAAATCAGTCAGATCCTAAGTTCAATCTTCATTGCATTTATTCTTTAGCTGAAACAGTCTTCCATAAATTTTACAAAAACCTACATGATACAATGTATTGCATTGCAAGAAACTATCTAGAAAAAAAAGGATAATTAAAGGTAATATGCACTGCATTTCCAGTAAAATAGATGGAAATAACAAATGGTTTTATGTCTTAAAATAATGAATGGCAAACTGATTTTTGCTTTTACATATTCTTCATATATATTTGTAGCTATGTAGCCTATTATTGTATAACTACATAGATTCGTAAGCTAGCATTTTACCTACCCTGTTAGACAGAAAGACAAAACACATTCCTAAGACCCTATCCTATCTCCTGAGAACCAAGGTCGAGCCAGCTTCTCTAGACACTTTCTCATAAAAAAGTAGAGCTAGTAGCAAGGAAGGGGGGCTTCAGCAGAGGGTCAAACCAAGAGGGGGAGTTACCTCATCATCTGTGTTTCTAATTGGGAATTCTTGTCAATTATGCTAATTTGCTAAATTTATAAAACTGTACTCTCCTGATGTCACACATGCATCTTCGGTGCATTTTCGGTGTGTTGTGCACCTGAGGAGGCCCTTCATAAAGGTAACCAAATTTTTATCACCTAACCGTGTCTGGCTTGTGATTCTAGGGGCCAAAAAGGCAACAGCTTCTTGGTGAACTCCGCCGGGACAAGAGGGACTTCTGAATACAACTTCTCAGACCGAGAAACATCTCACTACCCCCTTTCTGCTGGCATTTTAAAATGGGGGCTTTTCACGGCAATCCGAGGAACTTCGGGGGTTCCAGAATCCATCACAGAAGCAAAGGTAACTCATAGGCAGTAAAAGGCGGTAATTTATTTCTAGAATTTGTGGTTTTTACATTTCATTTGGAGATCTTTTGTAGTTTGTTTGGGGCAGGGGAAGAGGCCAGGGGCCCACCGGGGGGGGGGGTTTCATTAGTTTGCTATGTTCCTTCTTCTCCGCTCCCTGCAAGCAGTGGTTTGGTCCTGCTGAGACTGAAGCTGCTGCCATTGGGCTTTCGAAAAGAGGCATTGCCTTCAGACTGTAATTGTCCAGCTTGGTCTGTGACCAGATGGCGCCGACGCTAAGCGCTGGTCTCTGAATCTCAGGAACCCTGTTTCGGATCCTGGCCGGGACAACTCTTTTTTCTCGTGCACACTCTCACTCTTTCTAGTCCGTTTCCTGTACAGTCCTGGCACTTTTCCGTGCCTTAATTATGCCTCCCCTGATGGGGGAGAATTTCCAGAGCCCTTGCCTGGACTCTGTAGATGAACGGGACTTTTCCACGCTTCTTGCTTTCAGATAGTTGTTTATTAAGTCTTATCAAAGGAGCTGAGCCACGGGCATGACTCCCCATAGAGAATGCGAGACAAAAGGCGAATTATCAAGATTACACCGTCTTTTAAAGGTAAATCACCCAATGAAAACCCAAAACGAAAGATATTTTTACTTTTCTACCAATGTTCAATAAATCTTTCTGTCGCATAAAAGGAACTGCGGAATTTTTCACCCAATCCTCTCAATCCACTTTTGCCGCAGAACATGGAGTAGTAGAAGAAGAAGAAGAAGGAGGTCTAGAGAACAACAACAATCCTCCATTTTGGAGTTTTTGCTTTTTATCTATTTACTATATTAACAAACCCAACACCTCTAAATTTTCACCCTGTG
>RAHM01000952.1:1919-12611 GCA_003713295.1 Parotia lawesii
AAAGTTAGGGTGAATTGTAACTTCGAAATAGTTGTAATATGTTGGGAAACGTAGTAATAAATGTCTTTTAAGTTGATAAACTACAGAGCCAGAAACCAGGACATCTTAAAGAAACAAAGAAGATAAACCGCATGCACCCCAGAAAGTCTGTTATCTCATCAAAACTCACACCTCCCAAAGAAACTGTCAGCTACAAATTAGGCTGGAGACTGAGGAGGCACCGGTGGGGGGTGCCTGCCTTCAATTCTGAAGCTATCCAGAGGACCGAGACAGCATCGTGCTGGCAGGAGGGGGCAGGGATCGGAGAGGGGGCAGAGTTGAGTGAAGTGTAAATTATTTTCTGGGCTTAATGAATATGTAACAGTTTGAGAAAGTACTTTAGTTCACAGTAAAATGAATGGAACTGCGCCTCTGGCAATATTGCTAAGTGCCCAGCGCTGTGATATGCCTTTGTTCTACTAATAAATGTTCGATATTATGCTGCTGAAAATTCAGCTAGCAAATTCATTTATTTCAGACCGTTTCTGAGGTAACACATGGAGAATAGATCATAAATTAATGCCCTTTAAAGCTGTGTACAATTGACTTTAACTTATAGGAAATTCTCCATAATGTGATTTTATTCCATAATTTCTGTAGACCTTAGTCCTCTGTCAATATCTGTTGGTAAAGGCTTATTTGTGTTCCTGGCTCCACGCATCTGAGGAGGGTTTAGGTTTCTGAGTGAATTTCTCCCCATTGTTACCAGGGTGACGCTGGAAGGGGGGAGGCGGCAGCTTTTCTAAGCAAATAGACAGCGATTAAGGCACAAAAGGTGGCTGATAGCTCTGGCATTCAAATGGAGTTGTTTCAGGGTTTGAGAGTTTTGGCTGGGGGGTGGGCTCTTCCACTGGGGTTTTTTCTGGAATTGCGGCATAATGCTGTGAGAAGTGTTGGGGCTGACCCGAGACTTGGCAAGGGGTGGGGGAGGGTGCAGCCTTCCTTTTGTTCGGGATCCGGTCGAGCGGTCACCTGTGTTGCGGAGGGTGTGCGCCTGGCCTCGGGATATTGCTACGCTGCAACTCGGCACTATGATCGAATCTGCCTGCTGCAGATAGTGGTGCTGAATCGCCCCAAACCGGGCCAAGAGACACTTCAGAGACAGAGTCCAAGAAGTGGGTATTTGCTTTATTCGGTGCCGGGTGCATAGGGGATCGCTCCTCCAAATACACACACACGGCACTTCCTACAACACAGTATTATGGGTAAAATTCATGAATAGTCATCACATTCCACGGGATAGGAGTGGTTGTACAAATTAGTTCTCAGAAGTCATTAATATCATTTGCATATGTGTCACACATGCGTGGTGTGTCCTGGTGGTCTCACTGAGGAAGGCTCCTCTTCTTCCTTGGGGGTCTTTCTGATGAAGGCTAGTAGTCTTCATCACAAGGCACTTTTCATCTTTCTTTCTGGAGCATGCGCAGTCCTTTGTAGAATGATTCAGTGGTTTCTGTGTTGGTTTCAAGTAAATTCTTGTTCCTCTTATCTTGACAAGATTAAGATGAATCCTGTGTCTTAGGTTTTGTGATCAACATTTGCTGTCTCCCAATAGTTAACTATGCTTACATGCGTTAACTATTGATCATTCTTATCAATCCCCCCTTTTTCTTTGGTCATTGACAAATCTCGCATGTCTTGAACGTAAGTACCCTTCTCTATCTTGCTTCTAAGTTTGTGCTTTTGCCATTGAGCATAAGCATCACGATTTCAAGTACATAAAATCGTACAACAATAACTACTAATGCAAACAGTAAATAACAATGCAAATATACAAATAACTATTACGAACAATTGTTTAAGCCAGGATAAGTTGGGTAACCATGCTGTAAGTTTGTCCCATACCTCTTTAAACCCCCAAGAAGTGCCGTCTAAGGTGATCTGATGCAATGTTTGTGTTTTGTCCAGAATTGTCTGCAAATCTGTTTCTATGCGTTTATTTAAATCAACATAACTGCAACAGCTTGTATTTATAACTGTACATACTCCTCCCTCTTTGGCGTACAGCAAATCTAATGCAAGTCTATTCTGTATAGCCAATTGTGAGATGCTCTTAATCTCGATTTGCTGTGCTCTTATGGCATCTTCAGTGGCATTCATTATGGTTTCTATGGCAGTGAAAAGATTCACTATCCATTTCTCTAGCTCACTTACTCCGAGGCTGGGTATAAACCATCTGGCAAAGCTGTGAAATCCAGTGGGTCTATCTATCAAGGGGTTTGATGTCCTTCTGGTCCTGCGTATAAAAGTTCGGAGCAAGCCTTGTAGTTGAGAGACAACTTTAATGCGGGGAAATACTGGTCCTATCGCACAGCGGCCTTGCCATCCTAAGGGTAAAACTTTATAGGTGCCGTGTCCGCATATCCAGTACCAACCCTGTCCTGAGGGCACTGGCCAACCCTTGGGCTTTGGTCCTCGTCTTGTTTGATTCTTATTCCACATGTTAGCCCCCCCATAGGTCCAAAAACCTGAGCAGTTGGGGTAGCTGCCTATAAATGTTAAGCTCCCACATTTGGAATCTGTCTTATTTCCTCCTGAGTTTTTGGGTATAGATTCCTCCCAGCACCGCTGAACGCAGGGTACCAGTGAGGACTCATTTATTGGCTCCTCAAGCTCTAGTTTTCACTGAAGTTGGTCTAGGGATATGTTGACATAATGTGAAAGGTTATTAGTACTAAGTGCAGCATGGATTTCTGTTGTATTAGGGAATGTTGCCTCAACCAAAGGAAAGCCTCTAGCAGAATTTTCAGGCAGCTGGAAACATATCCAGCAATCAGTTAGATTAAAGTTCTCAACAACACTTTTGAGCAATCGAAGGTATGTATTTTGAGCTCATGCGCCCGCCCCAGTTACCAGTGCCACTAATATGGTCCAAATCATGTTGTGTTGATTTTTCGTATTTGAAGGCGCAGAGGTCCTGTTCTTCTTGCTTCCCATTCTGGTTTTGGCGCAGGTTTGGTCCTTGTATAATGGATCCAAGTCGGTTTTCCTTGTACTTTAATTGCTATATGAGTGGTCAGCAGCGTCTGATAAGGTCCTTTCCATTTTTCCTGAAGTGGATCCCCTGAAAGAGACTTAACATAAACCCAATCTCCTGGATTCACATTATGAAAGGGTTTATCAGGTGGTGGCGGTTGACAATTAACAACTGTAGTCCGTATTGATCGTAATTTTTGACCTAAATGCTTTACATAATCTATTAAGTAGCTTTKCCCYACCAGAGCCACACTGTCATTGTGARTCACRTTTGTTCCATAGGGCCTTCCATACAGAATTTCAAAGGAACTTAGTTTTTCCTTAAGCCGYGGTTTTACCCTAATTCTTAGCAAAGCCAYGGGCAGAGCCTGATACCAATATAAATTAGTTTCTTGACAAATTTTGGCTAATTGTTGTTTTATTAAGTGATTCATCTTTTCTACTTGCCCACTTGCCTGGGGTCTGTATGGTGTATGTAATTGCCAGTGTATACCCAGTAGATGACTCACTCCCTGCACCACCTGGGCTACAAAGTGTGATCCCCTATCAGAATTAATTTCCCTGGGCACCCCAAATCGTGGAATAATTTCCTGTACTAAGGCTTTAACAACTTCTCTAGCTTTATTCGTCCTACAAGGGAAAGCTTCTGGCCAACCTGAGAAAGTGTCTGTGAGGACTAAAAGATACCTGTATCCCCCTTTTCTAGGTAATTTAGAAAAGTCAATTTGCCACACATCCCCTGGTAAAGCTCCTTTAGGGATAGTCCCTGTGTTTAGCCTAACAGTGGTATTAGGGTTGTTTTTAAGACAGATTTCACAAGTGGAAGTTATGTCTTCAATTGTCTCCTTTAATTTTGATGCTATCACTTTGTCCTTTAAGTGGTTATGCAGAGCATCAACTCCCCAATGTGTCTTAGAATGTTCGCTCTGGATAAATAATTTAAAGTTTTCTGGGTATGACTATGAGACCCTTTATCTTAGCCCACCCATCTGTTCCCATTTGTCCCTTTTCTTCTTGTATCCAATTTAAATCATCAGTGTCGTATGGTGGGGGGTTTTCACCCATAAGGATGCTAGAAGGGATTAGGGCTAGGGCGTGGATCTGAACCCCACTAGCCACTGCCTTTGCTGTTTTGTCTGCCATAGCATTTCCCAGTTCGGGGATGGTACTGCCCTGGGAGTGTCCTTTACAATGCATTATAGCCACTTTTGAAGGTTTTAGCACCGCTTCCAGCAACTGTAAGATTTCAGTAGCATGCTTGATTTCTTTCTTCTGTGAGGTTAATAAATCCCTTTCTTTCCAAATAGCCCCATGAGCGTGTACCACTCCGAAGGCATACCTTGAATTGGTCCAAATGTTGATAGGTTTTCCTTTGGCTAATGCCAGGGCTCGAGTCAGGGCTATTACCTCAGCCTTTTGAGCAGATGTCCCCACAGGTAACGGATTTGCTTCAATGACGGCATCTGTGGTTGTAACTGCATACCCAGCAAGCCGCTTGCCATTCTTGACATAGCTGTTCCCATCAGTGAACCAGTTGTCCGCATTTTCCAGCAGAGAGTCCTTCAGGTCTGGGCGGCTGGAGTAAACTGCCTCCATGGTTTCCATGCAGTCATGCTGTACAGGCTCCTCAGTAGCCTTGCCTTGGAGGTAAGCTGCTGGATTTAAGATGTTAGTTACTTGGATACTCACATCTTCCGATTCTGCTAGGACAGCCTGGTATTTGAGAAAGTGGGATGGGGTTAACCAGTGATTTCCTTTCCGTGTGAGCACTGCTGACACTGTATGAGAGACAAAAACAGTCATCTGCCGGCCCATTGTGAACTTGCGAGCTTCCTCTATGTTCAGGATCACGGCTGCCACTGCACTCAGGCAGGCCAGCCATCCTCGGCTGACCATGTCCAGCTGCTTGGAGAAATAAGCCACTGGCCTTTTGTACCATCCCAGCTTCTGTGCCAGAAGTTTTAGAGCCAGTCCTTGCCTCTCATGTGAGAACAACAGAAAAGGTTTAGTGACATCCGGTATGCCCAGTGCTGGAGCTTGCATCAATTCACGTTTGAGAGTTACAAATGCATTATTAGTCTCTGGTGTCCAGCATAGGTGAGTTCCCCCAGTCTCTTTTAGGAGTTGGTATAAAGGTTTCACAATTAGTCTATAGTTGTAGATCCACAACCTACACCATCCTGTCATTCCCAGAAAAGTTCTCAGTTCTTTGGTTGTAGTTGGCCGGGGCATTTGACAAATTGCCTCTTTCCTGTTATTTCTCAAGGCTCTCTCTCCTCCCGCCAGTTCATATCCCAGATATGTAACTTTCTGGAGCACTAGCTGAGCCTTTCCAGGGGAGACCYTATATCCACTTAGTCCCAGAAAATTTAAAAGACTTACAGTCCAGTCCTTGCAGTCTTCATGGGTCCTTGTTGCTATTTGTAGGTCCTCAACGTACTGCAGGAGTGTACCTTCTCCAAGTGGCGGTGTCCAGGCTTCCAGTTCCTTGGCTAATTGATCTCCAAATATTGTGGGGCTATTTTTGAATCCTTGTGGCAATACAGTCCACGTAAGTTGGCTTTTTCTCCCTGTTCTGGGGTTTTCCCATTCAAAGGCAAAAATTTCCTGACTGCTTTCAGCTAATGGCAGACAAAAGAAAGCATCCTTTAAATCTAAGACTGAAAACCACACCCAGTCACTTTGTAATTTTGTAAGTAAAGTGTAAGGATTGGCCACTGTGCGATGTAGTGTTTTTGTTATTGCATTTATTGCCCTCAGGTCCTGGACTAATTGATAACTTCCGTTTGGCTTTTGTACTGGTAGAATTGGGGTATTGTAGGGAGACCTACACTCTCTCAACAACCCTTGATCAATAAATTTAGCAATTATTGGTTCTATTCCCACTCGTGCTTCTTGTCTTAGCAGATATTGTTTAACTGACACTGGTCGTGTGCCTTCCAGCAGTTCAATAATCACCGGGGAAGCCCGTTATGATCTCCCTGGAATTTCACCATCACATACTAGTGGGATCACTTGATCTGTTATTTCACTATCCATGGGTATTTCTCCTCTTTCAGGGAACTTTGCTAAACTTAAGGCCATAATTAATTTTTCCTCGGGAACCTGTAGTCTCACTCCTTGTTCTGTAAATTCTATTTTTGCTTCTAACCAAGTGAATAGATCCCTGCCTAGCAGTGGCTTTGGTGAATTTGGAAGATATAAAAATTGATGTATTTCCATCTTTTTACCTAGTGTAAATTTTAAGGGTCTTAAAAAGTAGGCTTTTTCTGTTTTCCCCGTGGCCCCAATAACTTGAACATAATCATTGCTTATAGGACTCAAAGTCTGACTGAGGACTGAGAATGTGGTTCCAGTATCTACCAAAAATTCCACCTCCCGTTCCCCTAGCCTAACTTTAACGAGCGGGTCTGCTAGGGAGGGACCAGCCAGTCCCCGTCACTGCTGATACAGTTGTGCTACAGTCACTGGTTCTGGCTGCGCTGATGACTGTGTCATCGGAATCGCGGCATGATTCATAGGACAATTCCGCTTCCAATGCCCGAGCTGGCCACACAGTAAACATTGGTTAGGGGCTGGGCGTTGCTGTCTTTGCCCCCTAGGTGGATAATGTTGGGGGTTTTAGGAGTTCTCCTGTTTTCTTTTTCTCTTAAAGAATTTTCCCCATATATGTTGCCAGGGGGACARATTRCTRGGTGCTTAAGAAGAACAAAAGAGCYGGCCACAGAGGGCRGGGGGTCCAACTAGCTACTTGTTTTTCACCTGGGGGGKGGGGGCRGCGGGGCTGGCTGGTGCTCTCAGTGTGCAGAAGGAGTTGGTCAGAGCTGGAGGTTCCTGTTTTTCGGCTGCTTTCCTTCTACCGGAGAAACCCGGGATTCCCAAGCCCACCTTTCCCTGCCCTGCTGGGAGCCGGGCTGCAGCCGCCCTGCCTCCGCCGTGGCTTCAATCGTTCGCTACACTGTAGCCCCTACACACCCTTGCCGGCTGAGACCTCCTGAGGTTCCCACTGCAGCTCCGGAGTTTGATACATCTCGTCTGCCACCTGGGATCTGTGCTCGTCTCTGCTGTTCCAGCCTGCTTTTCCCAAGGGTCCGGCCAGGCACCGGGATCAGCCGCCCAGAGGGTTTGTGAAGCTTTTTTTCATCCATCCCTTCCCGGGACCCCGGAGCCGCCATCACCGCGTGCTCCCCGAGCTCGCTCCGGAGCGCCCCCTGCTGCCGCGGGAGAACCATCGCATCTGCCCTGCTCACCGGGAGCCGCCAGCGCCCCTGCCGGCTGTGACTGGAACTGCACCGAAGGGGAAAGTGCCTGACAGCCGAGAGAGGCTGGCACTGGGTTTGTGGTTCTGTTTGCTGTTACTGCCATAGTTATTGTTGTTTGTTTGCCTTGTCATACATATATATATATTAGTAAAGCACTGTTATTCCTACCCCTCATATCTTTGCCTGAAAGCCCCTTAATTTTAAAATTACAATAATTCAGAGGGAAGGGGGTTGCATTTTCCATTTCAGGGGAGGCTCCTGCCTTCCTTGACAGACACCTGTCTTTCAAACCAAGACAAGGCCTCCTCTCACCTCTGGGGAATCTCGGTCCCCTAACCTGGGCAACCGCGACCGTAAGGGGCTGTGCTCTGTTTTATAAACTTCTCACGCCGCTGCTAAAAGTTTCTCTAAGTTCCGGTTATCTGGTTCCCTGATCTTTTGCAATTTTCTGCATATATCTGGCGCTGATTGACCCATCAATAAGTGTGGACGTTGAAAAGCTTTAGCAGAGAAATTTTTTAGCTTTCTGCAGCATTTTGTGAGAGCTTTGTTTTTCTTATACAAGTTATTTAAAACAATGTTACAGTTTTGTAAACTTTTTGCACCTGCAGGTTGTTTTGCAGTATTGTTATGGTTTTAACTAAAAAGATATTTAGAAATGGTTGTTTTAGAATTTGGCCAATCCCCTCAAGGGGTGGATGGCCAAAGGACTAATTACTTTATGCTATTTAACACACTTTTGCGAACTAACATATAAAAGCTTTTGGAAAAATTATTAGATCGCTTCCATTTATGCCTGAGCCTAGACTTTGTGTCGTTTCTCTACCCGTCCGTGGTGCAGATAGCGACAAATAAGGATATAAACTGTTGCTGCCTGATTTTAGAAGCTGGATCCAGTGTAGCGTGTCTCCTCATATTATCCCTTAGCCTTTCGACAAATGAGCCTGGGGACTCAGTGGTTTCCTGGTGAATACTGAACAACAATGACCAATTAACCGTTTTAGGTATAGCATTTAGCAGTCCCCAGTGTATTAATTTCCTGTATCTAACCAAAACCGGATATGTTTGTGGATCATTTGGGTCCCAATGTGGATCTGCCGTGGGGAAAATGTTATCTACATTACCATGTAATATCCCAGTAGCTATTTGTCCCTGCACGTGTGTTCTTGCCGTGGATATTGCAGCTGCTTTTTCTGTTTCAGTTAACTCTGATAGCATCAAGTCTATATCCTCCCAATCAACATCCTGATTTCTAACAACTAATTCAAACCTCTTTGCTACCTTTTCAGGGTCTTTTCTATACATTCTGGCTGCGTCCCTCCAGGTATCTAAATCCAGAGTTGTAAATGGTGCTTTAACTTTTGTTATTCTTCCGTCTGGCCGTACCACTTGTCTGAGCGGTGCTATAACCTTCTCCTCTACAGGGGCCTTGCTCCGAGTTCTGAATTATATTCTTGAGCTAGCCTCACTTGTCCCTTCATCCCCACTATCCTCCGGGAATGTTGGGGATGCTGGGGACATTGTCCCTGATGTTAGGGTGTCACCACTGCATTTCATTAACTCCTGGGTTTCTAAGGGATTTTGGTCTCCCTCAGTTTTGAGCTTTAAACATCTCTGCCCTATACTGCATGATGAGCAACACCTCTTTGTGCGGCTTTTCCCTTTTGCCTCCTTTTCTAAAAGCAGGACCATTGAATCCTGGGGTGCCAAATTGATACCACACTGTTTCTGCCACTCTGGTTTACATCTTAAAGTAAAAAAGCAATCCGCATAGGAAATCTCATCCCATCTATTCTCCCTCCTTAAAAATAACATTAATTGTAGTAAGGTGTTATAGTTTAAAGTCCCATTTTCTGGCCACTTTTCACCATCATCTAATTTGTATAGTGGCCACCATTGGTTACAGTATTTAATTAGGGCACTCTTTTTCATAGTCCCTCCGGGGATTCCTCCTAGTTCCTTCCAGTGTGCCAACACACATCCCAGCGGACTCTTCTGGGTTATTTCCTTGCTTTCTGATGATCCCATTGCCTCCTTTGTCTGTTCCTCTCCTTTCTCTCCCTCTCTTCTCACTTCCACACAAGCCTTCCTRCACGTCTCCTCCCACTTTTCTTTCCAAGCCTCCCAAATCCACACACTAAAGCCACAATAAACCTCTCACTATTCTCTGCCACTCTCCCCTTACTTTAACATTACCTACACCCTCATTTTGGACACCATCCACTTCTTCTAGCGCAATACCACTTTCTCTCACAATCAACACATGTACACAAAGTCCAAGCCTCACAACTGTTTCCACGGAATTTCAGAAGGGAAGTTAGGTTGATCTACATTAGAAAAGGGGTTGGGTGTCTGGGTGTTCTCAATTTAACGTCGAAAATCTCTCCCCTCCAGTGATACAATCCACCTCCCTTCGGATAACAAGGTTGCACTCCAAACCAATAGTTTATATGATTTATACTCATTCACTCGCTGCCAATCACTTCGCTTTTCACTGGCCGCTCCCATCGCCGGGTTACGGAACCGCAGCTAGAGCTCCACACTCACTTCGTGTCCGGGACACGTCTCATCCGTTCTCACTCACACAGTAGCAAAACAGCGACAGACAGAACAAAAATGCAATAGTGCACAACAGCGGGGTCCAACCCCCGGGGCCTCCAACCCCTTAAAGGTACCTTTCTTTGTGCACAACAGTGGTGTCCAACCCCTGGGGGCTCCAACCCCTTAAAGGTACCTTTCCTTTTGCCCAGGACTAATTTTGGGAGACCCAGTCTCCTCAGGACTTTCAACCCACCCTCGGGGACTCGAACCCCAGACTCACGGGAATTTCTACTCAACAAAAAAATAGCAAATACCTTAATTTGGTGCAGATGGTCCTTGTCTGCTCCTGCCATGAGCCGGGGACAGCTGAGCTCCCCCCTGAAAATTCAGGGCCGCGGCTGGGAGGTCTGCTTACCCCTGGATCCAGCAGCCGGGCAGAGTTAGGGTCCCATCTGGGGTGCCAGTTGAATAGCCCCAAACCGGGCCATGAGACACTTCAGAGACAGAGTCCAAGAAGTGGGTATTTGCTTTATTCGGCACCGGGTGCGTGGGGGATCGCTCCTCCAAATACACACACACGGCACTTCCTACAACACAGTATTATGGGTAAAATTCATGAATAGTCATCACATTCCTTGGGATAGGAGTGGTTGTACAAATTAGTTCTCAGAAGTCATTAATATCATTAGCATATGTGTCACATATGCGTGGTGTGTCCTGGTGGTCTCACTGAGGAAGGCTCCTCTTCTTCCTCGGGGGTCTTTCTGATGAAGGCTAGTAGTCTTCATCACAATGCACTTTTCATCTTTCTTTCTGGAGCATGCGCAGTCCTTTGTAGAATGATTCAGCGGTTTCTGTGTTGGTTTCAAGTAAA
>RAHM01000952.1:16365-28864 GCA_003713295.1 Parotia lawesii
TAAAGCACACAGAGAAAAAGCAAACAAAAATCCAAAATCAATCAATCCAAACCAAAATAAACCCAATATAGAAGACTGTCCTGTTGAGTCACTAGGTTCAGAGTAGACCCCCATGCTAAACTGAGCCCAGACTTGACCAATAGTTTATGCTTAAAGACCTAAAAGCACTTAAATTAAACTTAATGACGCTTAAACTTAACGGTTCTTAATTGATAAGTTAAGCTAAACAATTTAGCAAAGGATTCATATAGAATTTACTATATCACAAATTCAAAGTACTTTAAGAATCTAGGAGAACAACATTCCTGGTATATTTGCTATAGCATATTCACAGCTGCATGCACACAGACATGAAGAGTCTGTACAAGGCAGTGAAGTACTCAGTTCAGATGCCTTTGCATCTTCTCAGTGGGCAAAGGGTTGAGCTTTCAGGAGTGGGGGTATCAGTCCAGGATCCATCGTCGTCGTTCAGTGATCCTCCGAGAGTTCACTGGCTCCGAGAAGCCCCACTCAGAGGGAGGTTGCTGGGCGCAGCTGTGGGCCAGGAGAGCTCAAAGGGTCTCACTTTGGATGGCTGTTTATAGGGTCACAAGAGAGTTGGCTTTAGTCATAGGAATTTTCCATCCTGGCCGCAATTCAGGTTGGTAACTGTGAGTCGATACAGGCAGACAGCCAGAACAACCACAAGACCACGGCTGAAATGCAAAGAGTAAATTTATTTCATTACCTTACTAACTGGAGGATCCCAAAGCAACGCCCTGGCAGAGACACAAGTGGGAACGCAGGCACCATCCAGCCTGACAGGCAGCAGGCCTGCTGTTTGCACTCATTTATCAGGGGCTCATGCATGCATAGTTTACCACCATGCTGTGATCTCATCTGTGCTTTTTGTGATGTCTGAGCTTTGATGTCTCTCCCAAGACAGGAGGCTCAAACATGTCTGTGAGAGTGTCTCCAAGTCTCTCAAAACACATTATCTCTACACAGAGATTCTACTTTTTAAAACAGGATAAACAGCAGGAGGCATAATATATGGGGTTTCCCACACTGTTTTTCTCCAGGCCTTGGCATTCCCAGCTGCAAGGTCACTTGAATGAATCTACCATTGTCCTCACCATTCTTCCGCTTTTAGCCCTTTCCTCCCAACATTCTACCTCCTTGCTCAAGAGACCACTGCTGCTGGGGCCAGAAGAGTAGGACAGGCTAATTTTCAGAGGCACTTAATGGAGCATATAGGAAAAAAATGAATAAATATATAATGCTCTAAGGTAAATGTCCCAGTCCTCCTGTCAGGGAATTAAACCACTCAGCTAGTAAGGCATCACTGATAGGTTGCCTCAGTTGATGTATGAGATCCTGTTGATGTCAAATGTTTCTCTCAATGCAGGTGATTCAGCAGTCATGTTGAAATAGCACATCATCGAACTCAGAACAGCGTATGTGGTGTTGAGACAGGAGGTAGCTCATCAGCAAGTGATCTGGTAAGGTTCCCAGGTGTAGTGCAGTTACTTCCACATCCAGGGCAACAATTGCCTTTGATGTCCAATTCAAACCTTAGGTGAAGGCACACCTCAGGTGCTCTATATTTGGCCGTTGCCCCAGCTCCTTCAGCTAGAATTACTCCAGGCCTGGTAGCTTAAAATGGGGTGATTGCCCACACAGATTAAAGAGGTTTGGTTTGTGCTTTTTCAGACTGAACTTCAATTTGATTGTGGGTTCGTGGCACCAACAACAGAGTTCCAACGCTGTCCCCCCTAGATAAGGCCCAGGTATTTGGCAGACACCTGAAATACAATACTGCAAGAATCTGATATTAACAGAGGGGAGGATGTAGCATAAGGGGAGAAGTTGGAGTACAGAACCATACTGCACTGTCAGGGGTTATTACATGAATTTTCATATCTAGACTAAGAGGCTGTAGTCCCACCACACAATCCATTGGCACAAATGATTCCATTTCCCCTGTAGTTAATATTTTGGGAGAGATGCCATTTGGGATAACCTCAATCCTCACCATGTTTTGTACTTGAGGTGACCTGATGTGATCATAGGGTGTTTGGCTATGAATATTCCAGTTGTTTAACAAAAAAATGCTTTAGTAAGGTGTGAACTCCTCTGTTGCAAAGTTTTAGGACTGCCTAACATTTTCAATTGTTCCTTCAACATTGTCTTAGGTTACAATGTAAGATGTAACCAAAAAGTATGTATTCTATTACCATCTTCATAAACTGTTAAAAACAGGTGGGGCAGTGTTCTTTGTCTCTTCCATGACACATCCCTGATAACTCCCTCCGGGAGATATCTTCTGCTAATGGGCCATCAAGTCTCACTGCATGACTCATAAAATTACATCACCCCATTGTGAAATGCTCCGCCCAGAGGGAGGAAGGAACCAAGCATTCCATCCTGGATATAATCTGAGGTTTGGAACACTATGGGGAGCCTTACCTATTGGATTCCCAGAGGACAAGAGCTACATAGCCACCACTGGACCTTTAGAGGAAGATCAGACCCTTCTACAGGATCACTGCTTCAACAGAACCACATCTATCACTTCAAAGAGGACTTCAGCCACCATTTAATCAGACTACTACCACCACCCTGACCAACAGGGTGTCAGGTTGTATCCTGACTCTGTCAGTTTAAGCCAGTGTTTTCTGCCTTTATTTTAATTTTCCTATTAAATTTTAGTTCTGACTTGGAATTTCTCACTGGTTTGCTTTCAAAACTAGTACAAACACCCTGTTTATTATTTCAATCAGTCCATTAGTTTGGGGATGGTGTGCAATGTGGAATAGCCAATCTATTCCCAGGCTTTGAGCCCAGTTCTGGACATTACTTCCACTAAAATGTGTTCCTTGGTCACTGTGTATTTGATGTTATGCCTTAAGATTTTTTACTTTTTCATATATTTATAGCTGTAGATTTTAATATATAGTTGTAAAGTTTCTAGCACTTTCTTACCCTTTATCACACTTTAGAACAGCAGCTATCCCTTTATGTCCCATTCTTGAAATTCTGTTTAGTATTATTTTCGAGAAAAGAATTTCTAACAAGGACTCCCTGTTTTGCACCAGGACTTGAGACACATAACAAGAAATAGGGCAAAGAACCCCCTGGAGAGTCTCCAAGGGGCAGACCTAGGGGTGGGTCACCAGGGCAACCGTTCTCCTATTGGATGCACTGTAGCAGGACTTCCCCTCTGCCACAGAAGAGCTTATCTGTTGTGCCAATCAGCTGGTGCATAGCTCAGGGCATCTTCCCCCTCACATGAATTGGTGAGATAAACCAGGCCAGACATCTGTCCAGTAGTGAGTTATCTCTGGCACCAGAGAGGTGGGATTCCCAGCTGACAAACATCTCGCGACTGACAGATACTTCACTTTACAAACTATAAAAGCTACACAAACTTTCACAAAATCAGAAGTCTTCTGCACACTAACGTGTAGGGCTTTTTCCTAAAGTTTGGATGCAAACTCCATCGTTAGTCTTCCGGAAGATGAGTGAAAGGGCTCTATGTGTACTCCATCATCAATTCGGTGGTAAGTGACATTGACTCCTAATCTATACTATTTCTTTGCTAGCTGTAATATAGGTACCTTTATCGTGCACTGTATTTGTATCTACTAGTAGTCCTTTTGTTTATCCTGTGTAGTAAGTCTGTTTAAAGTCTTCTGTGTGTTAATCTTGTGTCTATTTAATAAATAATTCATTTTATAATAGACCTAATTGCGGGAGAACAGGACTTTTGAACAACGAATCAATATGATTTTGCAAAAGCCCGTTTATTGTTTACATTATTCTTATGCATTCTTGCAGCTGTAGTTCACGCGATCACGCATGACCCGATTGGTCCCTCTATGTTGTCCACGCGCCCTGCATGCACCTTTCAGAGAACCTGATTGGTTCTAGTCTAGGATGGTACAGTCTCCCTTTATCTTCTTTCTTGCTGTCTTGTTATTCTGTTTTCCAGCGTCTTCTCTCCTGATTTAGCACGGCTTACATTCTAGTGACTCTGATAAGGGTAGCTGAAGATAACTTGGCTGGGGCACTCTGACAGGATTTGAGTGCTTTACAACACCTAATCAGCCATTCTTAAGAACTTGTGAGCGAGAGCAATTTGGGGTGCAGGCCACCTCAAATAGAGCTACTACCAGAAATCTGAGCCCAAGGCAGGACTTGTCTAAAAGCTCTCACTCCATTCGTAACATGTACCTGCTAGATATTCTAATTCATTAACCTTCTAAAAATTGTAGAAATCCTGTAACACACATGTGCATAGCTATATTTGTGCGCCTGAAAGCTTTCATTAAAGAACTGCTCCTTATATTACCTCTTTAATGTTGTTTGGAAAAGTCTTTCTTCTGATTCCAGGCAACAGATGAGGAGGTCCATATTGATGAAGGAGGTTTTCTGATGTTTCAGTAGTGCTATTTGGTTGGCATATTTGTTGGGTTTAGCAAAGAGCAATCCTAACACTTTATCCACAGCAGTGAAGACATATCGCCACCCCCTTGATGGGGGCAGGGAGCCAATGTAATCAACATGCCACGTAGTCAAAGCCCACTGACCCTGCTTTATTTTCCCTTAGGGCCTATATAATGCCCTTAAATGCAACTGTGCACAAATAGTACAGTTATGTGCAAATGTCTTATATACATGTAATGGCAAAGAGATTTGGTTGTGGGTAATGTTCCAGGCATGTGCAGTATGAGCTGATTGATGTCCACAAACTACATGTGCATCCATAGCTTGCACATGCACCTTAGCAGGGGTCATATAATCTACTTCTCTATTATTTTGTGACTCAAGCGAATCATCCTTCTGATGGGCTGAGACATGTCTTACTTTTAAGGGATGTTCTTGTAAATGTTGCCAAATTTGTTGCCATATATCTTCCCCCCATACAGGCTATGTCTGTACATGCCAAACTATGCCCAAAAAATGCCCCATAGTACCAGGGCCCTGTATTTTCTTTGGATTAATTGCTCAGCCTTAGTCCTGTATGTGGGCTTTCAGTGATTCAGCAGCTGCCTCAATTTCCTGTTGTGACTCCACCATAATCAATAGATCATCAATGTAATGGTGAACAGTGATAGCACCCGACCACAGTGCTACATCAGCTGCCACCATTCGGTTCCAAATGGAGGGACTGTGTTTATATCCCTGAGATAATACCTGAAAAGTATATTGCTTTCGTTGCCAGGTAAAGGCAAACTGGTCCTGATTGTCTGAAGTAATGGCTATTGAAAAGAAAGCATTAGCAAGATCCATTACCACCTTCCAGGGATGTAGATTTTTGCTGATTTTTTTCTATGAGGATAACTATGTCTGGTACTGTAACTGCGAGTGGGGAGTTGACTTTATTCAATTCTCTGTAATCAACAGTCCCTCTACAAGTGCCATCCCATATTTGAACTGGCCAAATAGGGTTGTTAAAAGCAGTCATGGTATCTCTAACGATTCCCACTTGTTGGAGTGCCTGAATCATTTGAGTAATTTCCTCTTCTCCCTGGAATGTGATACTGCTTTACATTTACCACCTTGGCAGGTGCTGGCAGGGCAACAGGATCCCACTTCGGGAACCCACACAAAACAGTTATAGATCGAATGGCAAATCCTGCTTGCAGAGTCCTGAAACTAAAACGACAATTCAGTGTTTCCACTGTTCACCTTGCCAGCATACAATGCCCAAGATATATTCTTTAATTGGGGCAATTAACACCTTTGTGACAAATGGAGTGGTGTCTCCTATCATTAAAGTAACCTTAGCTTGGAGGGCGGGGGTGGAAGTGCCTCCCAAGCCACAGATCTGCTAAGTAGTTTCAGTAGGAGCAATATTACCATGTAATATGATCACTTCTGTGTCTGCATCCACCAGAGCAAAGTTCCTCCAGATTGCCACTTTATAGTTAGAGGAATATAGAGGTGCCAGTCCCACTCCTGGTGAGAGACTACAGTGGCAGCAATTTGGGGGGACCCGCCGCCCCGCTGCTCCTGCTGTTTCAGCATTTGCCAGGAGTTGCAGTGCTTCAAGGTGGCAGGGAGGTGGGGTGGGATTATTTCTCTTTGTAGGGGTTAACTTATGCCAACAGTGAAACATTTCTCGTGTTGTAATTCCATCTATTTCTGACTGCGGAACACTGGCTTGCACAAGATCGTTCCACACCTGTTTCCTAGTCACCCGTGAGATGACTCTTTTGAGCTTTGCTGGCTTATTTTCTCATTACCCCTACAGCTGGCTCTGAGATCACAGCCCCAATATCCCTCAAGGAATTTGTTAAGGCACCTATATTACCAGCAGCATTCATGAGTGTTGATGTGATATGGGGTTTCAATTTATCAGGTGTCCCTTTCACAAACTGCATTTTAATACTTCTTGTTACTGCTGCTTGGTTAAGATTATATCATGTGGTTAGTGCATGAGTCGCCCCTATCTGCCACCTTCTTCCATTGTACATGAGGTCCTGAGGGACGACACTGACTCAGCAGTATCCACATGTGCTGTTAAAGCTGCTGCACACAGCCATTGATGCAGCATAGGCACAGCAATATCCCATCCATCAGGACCTCTGATATTCCATAGTTGAGCATACTCCTGTTGGGTTTTGTTATCAGTGGCTATAGGAGTTAATAGATCCTTTTCATGCACTAATAAGTGAATAGACACAGCATCACCATCTCAAGCTCGTAAAATCCATGCCAGTATGCTCTCCTCGCTCTTCTGCCGATAAGATTCTAAAAACTCCCATAACTCCTTTGGGATATAGGTCCGTGTGACCTGTATCCCTCCATCTGTCCGATCCTGCTGCCCCTCCATTTGTACAAGGGGTTGTGCTTCTACCACCTCCTTATCTGCCGAGTATGGCTCAAACTCAACCTTGTAGTCTGAGGACTTGGTCAAAATATTTCCATCCCATTCCTTGGGATCCCATGAAGGGTTCTTAATAAGAGCACGAACCTGGGAAGCCAAGACCTTACTTCTCCCATATTTTTGCCTTTGTTTGTTAGCAATGCATGCCACCTTCCGTTCTATAGTGCATTGCTGCTTATAGCACCACTCTTTTTGAGCAGTAAATGTTTCTTGCACAAACTCCTTTGCATCCTTTAGAGCCCTGATTTCCCCTTTGAAGTCTCTAATTTGGCCCTGTAAGGCTATATTGCCATGGTCGAGAGCTCTAAGACCAGTAAACTAACAACCATGCCAATCTCCAGCTAACTTGTGAGCAGACTTCCATGCCGCTTTCCATGATAATTCACATATAGCTGACTCAATTGTCTGGAAGGTAATCACCGCTCCATCATCTACTTCAAGCAATGCCTCTGGCAGAGCCATCATGGCTAGGAAAGCGGCCACAGGGGTCCAGCACTCAGTGCTGGGACATCCCAAAATGTGGGGAGTCACCATCACAGCATCCCCAGTCCCTGATCTTCTTTGATCTTCCCTCTTCCTGTGTGAATCAACATATACAAGTAACCAAGGTCCACCATAAAACCACAGCTGAAATGAAAAGAGTAAATTTATTTCATTACCTCCCTAACAACGCCAGGCAGCAGATATACACAGGGACACAAGGCTCCATTTGGCTTAGTTAATCCTAGCAGACAGCAGGGCAGGTGGGAGTTTGCTGCCTGCCTCACTATAACAAAAGGCTTCATGCATGTCTGTGAGAGTGTGTTATCTTTCCACAGGAATTCTACTTCCCACAACAGGCAGAGGATGAACAACAGTAAGCATGAGAAATGGAGTCACTACATGCCCTTGTAAAAAGTCTTTCTCCATCTTTCTTGTAGGTTCCCTTCAGGTACTGGAAGGCTACAATTAGGTCAGCATGAAGCCTTTTCTTTTCCAGGCTGAATAATCACAATTCTCTCAGCCTTTCCTCACAGCAGACATGCTCCATCCCTCTAATAATCTTGGTGGCCTCCTCTGGACTCACTCCAACAGGTTGATGTCCTTCCTGTGCTGGGAACCCCAGAGCTGGATGCAGTACTGCAGATGGGGTCTCACAAGAGCAGAGTAGAGGGGAAGAATCACCTCCCTCAATCTGCTGGCCACACTGCTTTTGATGCAGCCTAAGATAGAATTGGCTTTCTGGGCTGCAAGCGCACATTGCCGGCTCATGTCTAGCCTCTAAGACACCAGTACCACCAAGTCCTTCTCGGCAGGGATGCTCTCTATCTGTTCATCTCCCAGCCTGTATTGATACTAGGGGCTGCCCTGACCTGGGTACAACAACTTGCACTTGGCCTTGTTAAACCGAATGAAATTACCATGGGCCCACTTCTCGAGCTTGTCCAGGTCTCTCTGAATGGTATCCCGTCCTTGAGGTGTGTCAACCACACCACTCAGCTTGGTGTTATCTGCAAACTTGCTGAAGGTGCACTTGATCCCTTTGTCTATATCATTAATGAAGGTATTAAACAACACTGGTCCCAATACAGACCCCCGAGGGACACCACTTGTCACTGATGTCCATTGGGACTCCGAGCCATTGACCACTACTGTCTCGGTTTTGAGACAATTTTAGGAGGAAAACACTCTGGAATGAACGTCTCCTCAAAAGAAGACAGGTTTCGGCATGTTGGAACCCTGAATTCTGAGAATTACATACTTTCTACTCTGATAAGCAATGATCCTCAAAGGTACACTCCATTTGATCTTAGGCCTTGGGAAAAACTTCATAGACTGTGTGATACTGCTGAGATTGTTGCKGTGTAATTAAAAGTTATGTCACTGGGTGAAATATGTAGAGATATTGAACTTAGGTTTAGGGATATGTAACAAGATAGAGGATTTTGGGTGTGGGTTTGTACTTTTTCTTTCTTCTTTCTTCTTCACCAACCTGTGTTTTCTGGTATTGGTTCAAGAAATCTGCAGTGCAGATCATGTATAGATATTCATTGGATTTTAAGTAAAAACATACTACTTAGCAATTTGTAATTGGGTAGATTAGGGTATAAAAGACCTTGGAAGTAGCACTYAGKGGCCATTTTTAGCCATTTTTCACCTTGCTAACTAAGAAGCACATCCCGTGCTGCTGTGTTACTGATAAGAAAATAAAARCAATCTGAGACTGAAGAAATACCATCGTCTCCTGCTTCCTAATTCAAACTCTGAGTAAAACGGACTCTCAAAATACAGAAAATCATATAGGCATGAAACCTATATTTGGTGCCTCTCGTGTGAGGAACTCAGAGTTGGATTCTTCCTGAAGAACGAGAGAAAAATCAGAAAAAGCAGCTTCGAGCTGGATAAGGAAGAAGAATAATCCCCGGGGAAAAAGAAAAAGGAGCTCAGAAAACCCTACAAGCTGGTGAAAAGAACCAGGACCGGAGCTGCTGGCCAGCCACGGAGAAGGGGAACTGAGGAAAGCTTCTGACGGCAGTCAGGTACGATTTTATGCTTCAGGGTAGTTAAAGTTAATATTCAAAAATGGGAAGCGTTATGTCCAAACAGCAGAGGGATGCTGTTAATAAACAAGAATGCATGGTTAAAGACCATCCGATAGCGGTCTCAAAAGACAACTGAGGGATTTAGTAGTATGGATCAACCAACAGTTTCCAAATTCTGATCCAAATTTGCTTTTTACCCCGTTCCTGTGGGACTCTATACATTTAAGGTTGTATAACGCAGCCTCCCTTGGGAACGCTCAGGCTGCGAAACTTCTCCCTATTTGCGGAGTTGTGTATGAAGTAATAGCAAGCAAAAACCAAACAGAACAGTGCAGCCAAACTCCAACAACAACGACTTTTCAAAGCGTCGAGGCTCGGACGCAGCCTGTACCGACTGCGGGGGAGGGGGAGGGTACCCCGCCTCCTCCTCAGACACAGGCAGTGGCAGCAGCCGTAAAAATTCAAAGCGCATCCCAGGCGGCAGCTGAGATTCAAACGCACCAGAACAAATCTGTAATAGAGCCCGACACAGCTGAGGGCTGTGCCGGCGTGGCAGACGCTATAAAAGAGAGACAATCAATCCCTATGGGAACGCAGGCAGGCAGCTCTGCCGCGTCTTCCGTAGGTGCAGCAGATTCGGCAAAAGCCGCAAAAGCAGCACAAGCCGTAGCAGTGAATTCGGAAGATACCATGGGTTCTGGCTGGGGGAGTGAAGGTTTGCGGTCCCTAGCCGGCTCACAAATGCCAGAGCAGACCGACCCCGGAGCGCAGGAAGCAATAGAACAAAAAGAGTCACCCCAGGCAAGCGAGAAAAAAACAGGGCGCGATTTTGAAATGGCAGTACTAAACACCGAGCGGGAAGTAACATGCTGTAACTCCTTACTGCCCATCGCTGCAGCGCGAGGCTTTTCTCGGATGCCCGCTTTGATGCTGGGACCTGCGGGGTCTTTCAGCGCGGCTGCAAGCCCCACGGTTTCTTGGCTAAGCCCCGGCATGATTCCACCCGRCATGTTTCCTGAGAATCTGTTCCGAGACTTCCTGTTGCATCTCCRAGGATGCGCGCGAGATTTTGTGTTCTCAGAGAATGGCGGCCCCTGGCTCAGCCCTGCCRTACAACAAGATGGCGGCTTGCAGTGKATTCCTGCCGTACAACAAAATGGCGGCCTGGTCACTTCCGTAAACAATGCCTACGTACTTCTGCCTCCGCCATCTTGTGAACAACAAGTTGCTAGTCCTCCAGCGGCAGCGCCACCTGTGGCCACTTCTATTATTGCACCTTCAAATACATATAACAGACAAACATACAGACAACAAGATTTCTGCACAAAGAAAGAAAACACGAATGCAGCTTTAAAGCCAGAAGGAAAAGCATCTTCACAAGGCATAAATCCACAAAATACATACCATCTACAGAATATAAATAAAGAATTAATCGCATTTCCTTCTAATTTGAGAGCATTTTCAAACAATAATCCAAACAATAACTCAAGCAATTCTTCAGAAGATACGCCTAACTGTACCAACTGGGCAGAGATCAGAAGAAAGGCACTGAAGGAAGGAGATTTTGGCATGGCAACAACCGGAATGGTTGCAATGCCAGTAAGATATGGTAGAAGAAATGCAAATCCGAGATGGATTCCACTAACACATGACGTCATCAAAGATCTGAGAAAAGCAATTAAAGACAGCGGCCTAAGCTCTCCATATTTCAAACAGCTGTTGAAAGGCGTCTTCAGCAACTACGATTTGGTGCCTTATCACTGTAGATACATAGCATCTATGGTCCTGACAGACTCATAATTCATGCTATGGGAAGTCAAATGGAGAAGAGCCCTTGCCAAACTGATAGAAGATTATGTTGGTGGTGCCAATGCAGCTCTTACAATAGAAGAACTAGCAGGTGATAAGCCCTGCGACAAACCAGAAGACCAAGCGGACTTGCCTGGAGAAGTGATTGAAGACATCAAAGAGGCAGCTTGAAAGACAATTCTGCAAATTCAACCTACTGGGGTTCCAGAAGGCGTCTATACAGAAGTAAATCAGGGAACATCTGAATCATTCAGTTCTTTCATAGACTGCCTTACTCAAGCAATAGAAAGACAATGCAGTGATGAAGTAGCACATCCTCATCTGCTTGAAAGTCTTGCTTTTGCCAATGCAAACGAAGAATGCAGGTGCCTAATTAGTGCCTTACCAGATCCACAGCCAACCTTGCCTCAAATGATAGAAGCGTGCAGCAAGATAGGCACTCCTCAACATATAGCAGCAATACAAGCGAACGTCTTTGGGGAACAATTTGGGAAAGTCCTCAAAGCAGCAGACCAAAGGCTCGCAAAAACCCTTGCTGCTCTCCATGTGACTCCTCCTCAAGACAACTCTGAAGAAGTATTGGCAGCAGAACTCGCCAAAAGACCATGTTTCAAGTGTGGAAGATTTGGACACATCAAAAAGTTTTGCCCAGAGCCTGCGGAGAGTGCCAGAGCACCGAATCACTGCCCAAGATGCAGAAAAGGGTGACACTTTGCAAATCAGTGTCGTTCCAAAGTGGATGTGGACGGAAGACCCCTACCGATCCCGGGAAACTCCAGAAAGAGCGCAGGACGAAAACGCGCGAAGACACAAGTTATGGTGGTGACTCCTCAGCCCGAGATCCCTCAAGACACACAGTATGTGGAGAACCTCAGACTCCCTGCGCAAGACCATTTGCCGTTTCCCCAGCAACTCAGAACTGCTACCCCCAGGAGAGCAATGCAAATTGGCAGCTTCCAAATTAATATACTTCATGAATGATAGCCATGCAGTGATACCTACAGGAGTCACTGGAACTTCGTGGAAGAGGCAAGATTTTTTGWTTATTGGCAAAGACAGAAACAGCACTTTAGGGCTCATCATTTATCCATCTGTTATTTCAGCAAACCATAATGAAGAGTTAACAGCTTTAGCTCAAGCTTTGAAACCTCCATTGATTGTCCCAGAAAACACTCCCATAGCTAAAGCCATTGCTTTACCATCCAATGCGATAAAACAACAAGTCATGCCAATAGTGAATCAGCAGACACCACCTGAAAGTGGAGATATGGAGACTGATGTTTTCTGGATAAAA
>RAHM01000953.1:0-20278 GCA_003713295.1 Parotia lawesii
ACTGGAAGGGGCTCTGAGGTCTCCCTGGAGCCTTCCCTTCTCCAGGCTGGACATTCCCAGCTCTCCCAGCCTGGCTCCAGAGCAGAGGGGCTCCAACTCTCGGAGCATCTTCTGGATTTGCTCCAACAGATCCAAGTCTGTCTCAAACACTAAAGGAAAGGAGGCAGAGCAGGTGACCGGTGAAGGCAGACATGATAAATAAGATTTTGTCTCATCCCATTTAAATCAGGTGCCCTGGAAGTCATCATGGAGATGTCAGGATGATTAATCCCTATTAATCCCACTGCCAGAGCAGGGAACGATTGCCGGGCTGGCAAGTGGGAAAGCCAAGGGAAGAGGAGCCGGGTGCGTGTGGGAGAGAAGCGCTCCGAAAGCAGCAGGGATGAGGAGCTGACTCAAAACTTTGGGATTTGTGGTTGGAGCTGCAGACGGGAGCTGAAAATGTAGGAGAAACTGTTGTGGGATAATCAGGCTGTAAAACAAGGGAATACCTGCGGCACCAGTCGAGTCAGGAGCTCCACTTTGCATAAGGAATATTTAAATAATGATTTTCCCAGTCTTTAGGGCTCAAAGCAGAGTTTTAAACCAGTTTGGGGTGGTTTATAGTGCCAGGAACTCAGTTCTCCCAAGTAAGAATATTTTGGAACATAAGTCAGGGTGGTCTTAGGTGCTCATGAAGAGGATCCTCAAAATAAAACATTTTTAGGAATTCTGGCAGTGCTGAGCTACTCTACAGCAAAGAGACCATTTCCATCATCCACACTCCATCCAAAATGGAATTATTCCCTGCCCTAAGGCAAATAATTTGATTTTAAGAGTAAAATTATTCCTTCCCCATATTCCCGGGCTTTTCCAACTCCTAACACCCCAAAACAAAGGGCGAGAATCATGGAAAGATTCTCAAAGATGTAGAAACATGGAATAACCCGAGCTATTCCAGAAGGATCATCAAGTCCTGCATGGGACAGCCCCAAAAATCCCACCATGTTCTAGAGAGCCTTTTCCAAAGGCTTCTTGGACCAGGAGACCAAATTCCACCACTCTTGAGAACAAAACAAGTGAGAAACTACCAGAGAATGGCAAGAGTTTCATCCAGCCCACCCTTCACCCACATCTTGGAAGCTCTGGAGTTGAGGACTGGAAAAACAGGGAATTATTGTTGGTAAAACAATTAATTTTTTTATATTGTCATTTTTGGAATGACAACACTGGGAATTGTTTACCTGTCACAGCAATTTTGGTGTAATAACAAGAACTTGTAGCAATTAGGATCTGTTTTTATTATGCAGGAAGAACAAATGACCCAAATCCCAACTCCCACGCCCTCTCCGTGTGGTGACCAAATTCTCCTCCTGAACCTCCTTCCCTTTGAATTCCAGCCTTCCCAGCCTTTTGTGAGAGTTCACAGCAGCCTCCGTTTCCAATAATAGGTGCCTGGAACAAAGAAGCTGAAAGGTTTGATTATCCCAGCGATGCCTTCCGCGAGCAAATCAGGCTCCTGGCCCCGTGGGAGAGCAAAAATTTCCCTTCTTATCCGTGTCATCCTCGCAACAGAGCCGCCGAGGGAAAATAGGGCAGAGGAAACGCAGGGATCCCTTTGAAAGACCACGGGAAAAGCAGGTAACCAGGTTAAAGGGATGCTACGTCATGGAATTTTTAAGGATCACAGGAGAATTTGGCGGATTTGACGCGATTCCCGGGGATTCGAGCTGGATGTGGCTGAGTCACGGGGGGCTTTTCGTGGAAAGGCTCCTCACCTGGAAGGAGTCAAAGAACCCAAAATGCTTCCTGTGGTTAAACAAAGTTTGCTCTCCTGGAGAAGCTGCTCAAACCTGCAGCTCCTGTGTGCTCAAAGCCTTTAATCCTGGTAATTCTGCCCTCAAAGAAGTTTGGGAGCTTGTCCCGAAATGACAAAGCCAAGCAGGGCCCTTGAACCTGAGCAGCAAGACTGGGAGATAAGGCGGGAATCAGCCAGGCCTGCAATTTGCTGGCTGATTAAATCCCTGGAGCGGCAGGAAAATTAGGGAAATCATCTCCCAGACACTTGAAGGAACCACTGGCTGCTGGCTGCCTCCCGGGATAAACGATTTCATCCCAACATTTGGGGGATGACAGTGGTTGTTTGGGCATGGATGAGACATTGTTGGAGTCTCCAGAACTCGCTCGGCCTGTCTGGCACAGGATGGGTTTCGGGTGACGCGGGCGACTCATCCGAGTGAGTTTCCAAGGAACATTTTCCACCACAAACCATCCAGAAAGTTGTTTGTCCAAAATTCTGAACTGCTTGGGATGTTCTCCAAGCAGGCTGAGTGTCCATGGAGAAGATCTGCAGCCAGCTGGACCTTGGCCACACAACGGCCACAGTTCCGAGATGTTGGAGAGGGAATTGATCTCGTTATCCATCAGAATCCTCCTTCCAAAGCGGCACCAGCAGGACACAATTCCAGAATGGTTTGGGTTGGAAAGGACCTTCAAGACCATCCAGTTCCAACTCTCCCCCCTGGACAACTTCCACTATCCCAGGTTGCTCCAAGCTCCATCCAACCTGGCCTTGGACACTTCCAGAGATGGGCAGCCACAGATTCGCTGGGAATTCCATTCCAGCCCCTCACCACCCTCACAGCCAAGAATTCCTTCCCAGTATTCCATCCAGCCCTGCCCTCTGGCAGTGGGAAGCTGTTCCCTGTGTCCTGTCCCTCCATCCCTTGTCCCAAGTCCCTCTCCAGCTCTCCTGGAGCCCCTTTAGGCACTGGAAGGGGCTCTGAGGTCTCCCTGGATCCTTCTCTTCTCCAGGCTGGACATTCCCACTTCTCCCAGCTTGCTCCAACACGATCCAATGTTTTGAGGGAAAGGAAAATCAATCCCAACCCTCAAGACCTTTCCAACTGAGACCCTTTGAACCCAAAAATTTGAGCAGAAACTCATCAAGAACCACCCAATATCCCTGCTCAGAAATTGAGGCAAAGATTCCTGGATGACGCGGCGTTCCAAGCCCACAGAGACAGATCCCGGGAGTCTAACCTCAAATCCCACCCCGAGAAAAACCTCTTGGGGAGGACTACAAATTTCCAGGGAGGAATAGGAATTTCCAGACACTGCCATGCTCCGAGGGCGCTTCCGACCCCCAAGCAATGCCTTCACTGGGTTCTTCACCCAACGGTGCCCACCCGGCTCAATTCCGCCTCTCTGGACACAGATTTCTCGGAGCGACGTTGGAGCTGGAGGGAATCTCATCTGCCAATCTCAGAATCAATGACCCGTGCTTTTGGAAGCCACAGTTGAAAAGTGCAGCTAAAAATGAGGGAAGATGTTGAGGAGAGCAGGAAAATTCCTTAAACATCAAGATTCGGGGTTTGTTTTGGTTTTGGGGTTTTTTTTTTAGCACTTTTATAATTTATTCTCCTCAGACTGATAAATTTCACCTGCACCCAGGTAAGGGTGAGACAGAAATTTAGGATAAAAAAAGCTCAAATTTGAGGTGGGCAAGGAAGAGACACCCACTGAGACATCTCCTAAACGGGGGTCCCGATGAGATCCACCCACTTCTCCCTTTTTCTCCTTTGAAACGCGACAAAATAAATCCCTGCCGGGATTCTTTAAATAGAAATCAAATTAACCATGAACAGCCAAAGCAACTCTGTGATGGTCCAGCCATCGCCGGGTGCGCTCAGAAATCTTTTTATAAAACATTTTCCTCCCTCCTCGCACAACGAACAAACTGAAGCAACAAATCAATACCGAGAGAGCTCTAAAACTCAAATCTTATTCCGGCTGCATTAGAAATGTTCTTGGAGCGTTGCTTGTGAAGGGTTGAATATTTCCAATTATTCTTCCTCCTCCTCCAGCTGACAGAAGAGTTCCTGAGTCAGATGTGGAAAAAACCCAAATCTGCTCCGAATATTTTCACCCTTTGGAGCAGTTTAAGGCCTTTTTTAGGGATAAAAGGAAATCTGTCAAGGGGAAGCGGATCTAAAACAGGGAAAGGAATAAGTGCAACACACGGAGCACATTGGAAGAGTTTGCATTTAAGTTGAGGAACAGGGAAAAAAGGCATTCCTTGGAAATATGTTTTGGTGGATTGAAGGGTTAGAAGCTCAACTGGAGCTTCTTCCTTGGATTTAGGAGTTGATCTGAGCTTAAGGAAGACAGAAACCACCAAGCAGGATGGTTTAGGAAGGAAAACTGGGGATTCCCTTCCCCAGGAATCATAAAAGCACAGTCAGGGGCTTCCCAACAAAGCAATTCCAGCCCACGTCCTGGCTTCTCTTCCTCCATCCCACATCTCCCATCCATCCCGTGGATCTACGCAAGTCTTTCCGAGGAAATCCACTAGGTTTTAAAATTAGGGTATGGAAAGTATGAGAAGATGTTTCCAAGTACCAAAATACTGGATTTTAATTATTTTTTTTAAATAGAGAGACACATCAGGACCCTTCCCATCCTTTTCCTCGTCTTAAGGATGCACGTGGAGCTGCCCTGCCAGCTCCAGGACAACAGGAATGCTTGGAAGAAGAAGACAAGGAGAGATCCCACACCCTTTGTCATTCCTTCTTCCAGGTCCTGCCACGCTTGGATTTTTCACTGGAGTTTTTCTGATCTCCCTCATCAAACAGATCCTGCCTCAAATGGATTCTGTGTTAAGGCCTCGTTATGGTTCCCAGCCAAAAATATTCCCGAGTCTCTCCGTGCCAAGGCTGGACAGCCCTTTCCAGGAGGAATTTTCCCAAAATCCAGCCTAAACCCCCCCTGGCACAGCTGGAGTTTCCTCTCGTCCTGTCCCTTGTTCCCTGGGAGCAGATCCCAACCCCCACCCGGCTCCAACGTCCCATCAGCATCTTCCCAAATGTTTTCCTTGTGCCCAAGTTCTACTTGGAATTTCTCCAAGTGTCGAGCTCCTGCTACAGCCACACTTTTTGTCCTTTTTTTTCCCCGTTCTCCTGCCCTCCCACTCCCATCGCTCCCACTCCCAATCCTTCAGTATCTTGCAGGGAAAATATGGGATAAAAAACATTTCCAGGCAAATTTTGTCGAAAATACAAAGGTTTATTCATGAAGAAGGATCCCAAAAAAATCTGTCTCTGTTCCGGGGTGTCCTCAGATCATCTCAGTGAAATCACAATCTGCATGTTCCCTTCTCCCTCAGATGTTCGGGATAAACGACAAAACCTCTCCTAATCCTGAGCTTTCCCTTGGAGTTCTCGGTTCTACGAAGGAGCTGAAGCGCGAGGTACAACATCCTCAAATCATGGAATGGTTTTTTTGGTGATTTGACCCTTGCTCCAAGGTTTCTCCTGCTCCTGCTCTAGCAATTCCTGCTGTAAGTTTTCCAGATAAAAAAAAGGGATTTTTACACATTTATCTGACTACAGAAAATATTTCCCACTACTCCAGAAGCTCCATATGAGACTCTTCCTTACAAAGCTTGTCTGGCCCACTCTAATTCCCACAATTTCAGGCAAATCTCCACAGCACCAATCCATAAACTCATTTATTCCTGCCCTTCCTATCCAAATACCTCGAAGGCTTCCCTAATTCCACAACTTTCCAGGAGCAACAGTTCCTAAAAAACCCATGGAGGCGACACCAAATCTCCCTTTATTCGCCGAGATTTAAGTTTTGCTGGAATATTTTTGCATTCTCCATAAACAGGGATTTAGGAACTCGGCAGCCGCTCGGGAACTGAAGCGCCGCCCGCGTTTTCCTCACAACCATTCCAAACTTCCCTGCTTTTTCCTGAGCCTGCACTTCATTCCTGATCACAATCAAAGAGCCTCCACGTCCCTCTCCGTGCACGCAACTTCCATGTGTAGCCCAGAGCATCCTCGGCCTCCTTCACATCCAGTTTTCTTCTCCCGAGTTTCTGTCCCTTTGGATTAATTCCACAGTTATTGGTTTTTTTTCCTCCCCATGTTTCTGCTCCGAGGTTGGAGCCGGGTGAGGATCGGGATTTTCTCCCAAGGGAATAAAGGACAGGACAAGAGGAAGTGGCCTCAAGTGGCATCAGGAGAGGTTTAAGTGGGATATTTTTGGGAAAATTCCTCCTGGAAAGAGCTGTCCAGCCCTGGGCACAGGGATGAAATCACATTCCTGGAGGGATCCAAAATCCCTGTGGATATGGCACTTGGGGTCATGGTCAGTGGTGGCCTTGGAAGTGCTGGGGCTCAATCTTAAAGCTCCTTTCCAACCCAAACAATTCCACAATTCTACTTTTTACCTACATAGGTCCCAAGTAATTTATTCCTCATTCCCCTCCTATTTTTTCCTTTCCAATCCCTGTTTTTTGACAGAGTTTTCCAGGTTTTTGTAGCCCCCTTGGACATTTGTGCCTTTCTAGTCCCGCTCTAAATCCTGCTTGAGTCAAAATTCCATGGAGCTTTAAGTTCTCACTAAGCCAAGACCATTTAAGTTCACAAAATCATGGAATGGTTTGGGTTGGAAGGGATTGGATTAAAGACCATCCAGTTTCAACCAACTTCCACCATCCCAGGTTGCTCCAAACCCCATCCAACCTGGCCTTGAACACTTCCAGGGATGGGGCAGCCACAGCTGCTCTGGGAATTCCATTCCAGCCCCTCAAAGGGAAGAATCTCTTCCCACTATCCCATCTAACCAGTGGGAAGCCATTCCCTGTGTCCTGTCCTTCCATCCCTTGTCCCAAGTTCCTCTCCAGCTCTCCTGGAGCCTCTTTAGGCACTGGAAGGGGCTCCAAGATCTCCTTGGAGCATCCCTGAAGGTGAAATCATTTCTACCACCCAGCAAAATCTGACATGAATCAGGAAAACATGAACGAAATCCTTGGATCAGGGAATGTGGGTGGAGGGAGATCCATGAGTCACCGACAACCTTTAACCACTTCCATGGGCAGATTTGTCTCCTCTGAAATTCCCTTTTCCAAGTTCTCCGAAACAAAACCAAACCTGTTCGTGGCACTAAAATATCCAGGCTCAGTTTTCCAAACTTAGGTGTTCTCCACGTTCCATTTGAGGGAAAGGGAACAAAGAATGGAATTGGAATTCCTGGCTTTGCAGTGGGATTTGACACAAGGAGGGACAAGTCTTAAACTCAGCTTATTTATCCCTAAAGCTCCATTTTCTCCAGGATGAGACCCCCTCAGCTGCTCCTGATCTTCCAGACCTTTCCTCAATCCATTCCCATCCCTGGACACGCTCCAGCCCCTCCATGTCCTTCTTGTCATGAAGGGCCCAAAATTGATCCCGGGATTTGAGGTCCCTCAGCACAGCTGGGAATGTCACTTCCATGATCCTCCTGGCCACACAAGCCAGGTATTCCCACAGAATTATCCCCCCCAAAGGCCCCCTTTTCCACAGTGAAAAGCCTTAGGGAAAGACATTTGCACATGCCAGGAGTATCCCGATTTTTCTATTATCCCTACTGCCAAAAGGATGGGCACCTCACAATTCCAAAGGCCACAGACCCCTCCGTGGGCTGATAAGACACTTAATAAGCTGATAAGGCACTTAACGAGCTGATAAGGCACCGCCACCGAGTCACCGCCTGAGGAACACATGGAATGAGGCAAACACAACTTGTGGCTTAAAAGTCTGGATCGGGATTTTCCTACACGGAAAAGCATCGGGAAATGGAGGGTTCTGCTGCCAAACCTGCTCCTCCTGCACACCCAGCTTGGCTTTTCCCCAAGGGTTTGCGTTAATTTCCCGATTGGAGCTTCCCAAAAGACACTTTGGGGGACTCCGGAGAAGATAAATTAAGACCTGTTTTCCTCCCTGCGTATTCCACGTGTTATTCCCATGGGTTTTCCCGCAAAAACCCTTCCCAACCTTGTTCTGTGCTCCGAGCATTACGATGAGGGTGGTGAGGGGCTGGAATGGAATTCCCAGAGAAGTTGTGGCTGCCCCATCCCTGGAAGTGTCCAGGGCGGGGACGGGGCTTGGAACAACTTGGGATAGTTGGAGGTGTCCCTGCCCATGGAAAGGAGTTGGGAATTATTTTTAAGGTCCCTTTCCAACCCAACCCATTCTTTGATCTTATTCCCACTTCCATCCTGATAAAAATCTCTTTCCATGCCCCTGCCAGGCGAGAAAAAAAGGGGGAATTGTTCAGGTGAGCTGGAATGTGACAGAACAGGAATTATTCCAGACTCACTTATCGGGGTTTGGAGTTCCGAGCACAGGATTTTCCTCAATTAAAAAAACTCAGGAACTTCCTGTTAAAACAGAAAATTCCCAGATAGAAAATGTGTTTTCTGGATCACTGTGGGTTTTTTTTTTCAGGAGCAGCACCTACTTCCAAACAGAAAATCCCCAGCATGGCACCGCCACGCTCCGATATGGATTCCTCAAGGTGACACTCAGGAGATGTCGGAGAGGCAGGAGAAGAAGAGGGAAAAGAAAAAGGCTCCTAAAAGGATGGATTCATTTGGAATTTTCCCCTTCCTGGCAGCTCTGACAGATCCGATGGCATCTCCTGGAAATGGCATGGAAGGCGGGAATAGGGAAGGGAATGGTCTCTGCCCCTTGGGAGAGGCAGAGGGTGCAAGGAAAATCAATTTAATGTGAAATTATTGGAAAATAAAGAGGTTTTTCCATGTTTTTGTAGCCCAACTGCTCCATTTAATCCAGCCACACTTAATTAGGGACACACCAATCCCGAGGGAAGCCGCTTCCGTCCTGGCACCATCCCCACAGGAGTCAGCAATCCAAGACTTCCAACCCAGCAGGACTCCTGATCAGTTTAGACTGAATTTAAGGATGGAATTTATTACAGTGAGGGTGGTGAGGAGCTGGAATGGAATTCCCACAGAATTCTGTGGCTGCTGGAAGCGTCCAAGGCCTGGCTGGATGGGGCTTGGAGCAACCTGGGATAGGGGAAGGTGTCCCTGCCCATGGCAGCGGTTGGAATGAGATGATCTTTAATCCAATCCCTTCCAACCCACTCCATGACTCCATGATTAATAAGAATTCCTGCTCCGTGGATGATTCCGGGTCCAGCAGCCTCACCCAACAACCTCTGACCCAAATCCCAGTTTTTTTTCTGGGAAGTGGAAGAAAATCCCCTCCCACCTCACCCAGAGCCTGCTGATGTTCTCAGAGATCCGTGAGCACAAACCCCTCGATTTCTCTTCCTCCAAAAGGAATTCTTCTTCCTGGTGGGGTATTTTTTTCCCTTTTTCCTAATTATTCCCAAATATTTGGGAATTAAATCTTGCTGAGGATTTTTGTTCTGTTATTCTTTTTTTTTCGAGCAGCCCAACCGGGAAAGGGCTCCACAGGATTCCTCCTTTCCCTGTCTTTGAGGGGACATGGATCCATGGATGCACCTTTTGGATTAAAGGGAGCAAAGAATCCTAGGAAGCGTCCAGCAATCCAACTCCAGGCCCATCAATGGATCCAGAAAGCCCTTAAGAGGCAGCTTAATTACCAATAAAATTGAGGATACATCCATGCATCCACCAAATCCTTGTGTCCATGCTCGGGGCAGCTCCTGATGCGTCCCTGAACGTGAGGAATTTAAAAGGGGACACCAAAAAGATCAAAAATAACCCTGGAATATGGAAAAGAAGGAAGAGGGGCTCCTCAAGGAGCAGCATTTTCCCTTCCAAGCCCACCTGGAACTCAGAATCCAGGGACAGCTTTATTTGGAGCTTTTGAAAGGATTTAGAGGACCTCCAAAGGGGTCCCAAAAAAAGCTGGAAAAAGGCTTTGGAAAAAGGCATGGAATGACAGGACAAGGGGGAACAGAGGCAAGAGGGCAGGGTTAGGTGGGATATTTGGAAGAACTTCCTCTCTGAGAGGGTGGTGAGGCCCTGGAATGGAATTCCCAGAGAAGCTGTGGCTGCCCCATCCCTGGAATTGTCCAAGGCCAGGTTTGAGCAACCTGGGATAGTGGAAATTAACCCTTCCCATGGCAAGGGGGTGGAATTCGATGATCTTTACATCCCCTCCCAACCCAAACCATTCCATGATTCCATGATTTGAGCGGTCCCAACATCCCGGACTGATGGTGAGTTGAAATGCCAAAGCAACCAAAATTCCCACGTTATTTCAAGGCACCTCACTGCTCATCCTCCTCTTCCAGACAAGAAACGGCCCTGCTTCCATCCCATAAAGGATTACACTTTTCCATGCTTTTCCATGACCTCTCCCAGCCGGTTGCGAAGCGCACGAGGAAGATCAATAAAAAAACCATAATTCCGTAGCGGCGCTTCCCAAAGTAACGTTTTTTTGACGGCTTCCCGAACACACGGCCCCCTCGGAAGTCATTTCCATTCCGGCACAGAGGGCACGGAGCAGAGAGGGAAGATCAATAAAAATGCAACGAGGCAGACAGGGAAATGTCAGCACTTCGGGAAGAGGCGGCCCAGAATCCGCCAGAATCCGGCCCGGGTGCAAACGGATCGGGCACATGGGTTTTCCGTAGGAAAAACACCATAAGGAAGGAGCCGTGCTTCAATCCAGGGATTTTTCCATGCTTTTTGGTGGTGAAGAATAAAGGGACCGTGTGAGCAAAGGCAGTCATGGCCAAAGGAGCTGAAACCCTGGGAAAACGGGAACAGGGTTGGGACTGTTTAGCCTGGAGAAGAGAAGGATCCAAGCAGACCTTGGAGATGTTTCCAGTGCCTAAAGGGGCTCCAGGAGAGCTGGAGAGGGACTTGGGACAAGGGATGGACTGACAGGACACAGGGAATGGCTTCCCACTGCCAGAGGGCAGGGTTAGATGGGATAATGGGAAGGAATTCTTCCCTGGGAGGGTGAGGAGGGGCTGGAATGGAATTCCCAGAGAAGCTGTGGCTGCGCCACCCCTGGAAGTGTCCAAAGCCAGGCTGGAGAAACCTGGGATAGTGGAAGGTGTCCCTGCCCATGGAATGGGATGACCCTCAAAGGTCCCTTCCCACCCAAACCATTCCATGATTCCCTAATCCTCCCTCTCTGCCACATCCAAGCCCAGAGATCACCAATCCCCTCCTCCCTCTTTTCCAGCTCCTCCAGCGTTTACAACGAATGAGGAAACTCTGCCGTCACCCACAATTCCAAAAGCTCTGCTTCAACCCAGAACCCAAACTTCCAACCCCCATTCCAGCCAGGAACAAAACCTCCCAGGATCCCGCTGTCCATGAAATCCAACAGGCAAAACCTTCTCCCTCTGAGAGTCCGTTTCAAGCCTCATTTGCTCCAAGTTTTACGAGACCTTCCTCAACAATCAGAATTTTCCATGTCTTTCCCTGTGGGAACAGTGGTTCCTGGTCTTGGAATGACACCACTGGGTCACCCCGCTGCCTCTTCCCACCTCCTTCCCACTTATTGTTGGGAGACTTGACAAAAATTGGAAATAAGATTTATTTTCCTCTTGGGAATGTGGAGATGGGGATATCCAGCTTCTCGAAAGTCACAGTGACACTTTTAGCTCCCTAAAACTGGGATTGGCGGATTTATTCCCTAAAAATCAGGATGGTGGAGCTGGATGTGGAAATGTTTAAAGGGCAGGAGCAGGAGGAGGGAAATAAATCCAATCCCTGGATCTGTGAAGCTCAAGGAAAGAGTGAGGGATGAAGAATTTGAGACAGGAGGCACCTCCCATTGGAACAGCACAATGTGATCCTTTCAGGAGCTGGAAAACAAAAAAAAAGGGGATTTGGGGATCCCTGGGAGCAATTTCAGGGATAACGACAAATTCCCAAGGGCACTGGGAGGTCTGGAGTGCTCCACTTCTTTCCCTCAGCACCTGGAGCACATTTATCCCTCAAACAGTTCTTGGCGGCTGGAATTAAAAATAGCCAGCCTGGATAAGTTGGAAAGTGGGGGGGAAAAAAAAATAAATTCCAGCCGGAATGTTTATTTTTGGGAAGAGCCAGAGGAGGAAGAGGAAAGGTCGGGGTTCAATGCGTTATTTAGAGCATGTAAGGAAATAATCACTGGAGCAAAAATGCGGGAGGGAGAGGATGGAGGAAGAGCAGGGAAATGATAATTTAAAGGAGTTTTTTGAAGGAGGAGGTCACTGGAAAACTCTGGGAATCATCTTAACCAAATCTTAACCATCAAAACGAAATTCCCACAGTTGTTTATCACCTGGAGCAAACATTCCCAACAAAAACTCCATAAAACAGCAACAGCAGCCACAGCCCAACCCCAAAACCCCAGATACGATGATTTGGGATCCCTCCCCTAAATCCAGGCCCCTCCAGGGCTCTGTTCCACCATCAGGGAATGCGTGGTTTTACGGGATTTGACATCAATTTGCCTCTGGAATCTGCCTGAATTCCCAGCTGTATTTGTGGTTTGGATTTGGGGTTTTTTAAAGGTTGTTGGGTCATTATTTGGTTGGGTTTTTGTGGTGTCTGTTCCCAAATTCCCAGAGGTGAGACTCCAAAATCCATCATTTTTCAGGAAAGGAAGGACGGCACCACAAGGCTCTCCCGGGAATGGTTTCAGGAGTTTCCCAAACCAGCTTTAAACCAAGACTATCCCATGGGATGCAATGTCCCATATTTGGATTACTGCTTACGTGCAAAATTATCCAGAAAAACTTGCCCTGGATATTCGTAAATGTGGGCTGAGGTGTCGGACTGATCCAGGAGAAATCAATGACCCGGATAAGGAAAAGCCATGAGACATTCCTGGGATTTAGGGGATTTAGGAAGCTGCTCCCGTTCACTACCTAAAGCAATTCCTCCGTGGAATTTTGGAGGGAATTTGTCTCCACCAGCACTATCAAGATTCCAACCCCACAGGAATTTTCCAGGATAATCTCCCCTGTGGTGGCAGGAACCGAAGGCCTGGAACTTTGGGATCAAGGCCTAAGTAGGTCACCTTCAAATCCAGGTACAAAACTATGGATTCATCCAAATTTTCTGGGAAACGGAGGGAAAAAAAAAGCTTTAAAGGAGCACAAAGTTGAGGGAATTCTGTCCCTGGAGCTCTACCTGAGAAGATCAGGATTATCCATAGGGAAGACCTATGGGATGCCTCAGGGATTCTCCAACTTCCCGCTAAAGAAGGTGGTCCACAGGACAAGATTTTCATGGAATGGATTCCACACATTCCCAGGAGGTGTGATGTCCAACCAACCACACACACACGACATTCCTGTATTTTTCAGAAGCCTGGAATTCCATGAAATACCTTTTTAAAAATTATTTCGGATCATTTGGGATAATCCAATCATATAAACGACTGGAAACCCTAAAAAGGTTGGACAATCCATAAAAACCACTTTGGGGTTGCATCCGGGGTAAAAAGTGGCTCCTTGTCCCAACAAAACAGCGGCAGCAATGAATAAAATCCCAAAAAACAGGATAAAACTGTGAACTGGCCAATTTTCATGGATATCAGGAAAATCCACCATGAAACACAACCTGACTCAGGATTTGGAAAACCTTCAGGAGTCTCCCTTTCCTTCCAAACTTTTAGGGTTGGACTCCATGGCTTTAAGGGTCTTTTTCCAGCCTAAACGATTCCATAAATCCCTGACCCCTCTTTGCTCCCACAACCCCAGCAGCCAATCCCGTGGCACAGCAGGACATTCCCAAAAATCCCTTTGAACCCATCTCCAACCCCTCTGGAAAAGAGCAGCCCGAAGACATCTGGCTCACAGACAGCCCAGATCCTGGATTGTCTGGATTTGCAGCAGGAAAAATCCAGGAACCACAGATTGGGGTGGGAAAAGCAAAGACTTCCCTGGAAAACGAAGGCTTCCCCACAGGCCTTCCTTCCCGAAGGGAAGCACTGAAATGCTCTTTCCCAAGGGGATTAATGTTGGGATTATCCTGAAAATCCATCCCTGGTTCTGGTGGGATGAGTTGTGCCACCCTCAGCAACTGGAAATGTCGACTTTTGGAGTTAAATTCATCCAAGTTTAGGTTTTTAGGCCTAGAAGTGCCCCCAGCCAGCGATCCCAAGATCCCGCACTCCAACTCCAGGCCAGGTCGGATGGGGTCTGGAGAAACCTGGGATAGTGGAAGGTGTCCCTTCTCATGGAAAGGGCTGGAATTAAGGATTAGGTGGGATTTAAGGCCTCTTCCAACCCAAACCATTCCAGGATTCTGTAATTCAGGATATTCCATGGAAACCCCAGGTGCTTCCCTTCGGAGGAAGGGGAAGGCCGCTGGATGCCTTGAGCTCTCCCTCCTCCACCCATCCCGAGGGAGGGGGAAGGAATACAACCCATATTCCCCCCAAAATCCACATGGAATAACACTCGGAGAACTCCCAAGAGCCAACACAAAATCACACAATTAACCCGAGACCCCACACCCCTGGGCTAATCTGCATCCGCAACCAAATCCCGCCGCTCTCCCTTTTCCCAAAACCACCCGTTTTCCACTCCAGCAGCACCAAGACCAGCTCCTCCCGTTTGCAATCCCGCTGGTTTTGGGATCCATGAACATCCATCCGGGAAAAGACGTTCCATGGAGGAAGGAGCCCAACCAACCTTCATCCCTGGATGGACAGGGAGGCACCGAGGGAAGCATCACATCCCAATTCCAGCCCTGTCCGAGCCACCTGCTGCTCACAGATGCCCAACAGCTCCCTCCAAACATCCCGAATCCATCCATTTTCTATGGAAAACGTGGTGGTTTTTTTTTTTTTTTCCCCCTTAATCCCACCCAGCTGCATGTGCCAGGTGAGGCTCCGGAGCCCTGGAGCAGCTGCGGATTTCTCCGTAGAGGTCACTCAAGGGGTTGATTGAAGTGGGAATAAATAATAGGATAAAGGAATAACTCGATAAATTACTCGATAAATAACGAAACAAACAAATGAGGAAAGGAATAAATGAGGAAAGAAATAAATGAGGAAATAAAAAAATAAATAACTCCACTCCCATCCTGCAGTTTTCGCAGCCGGAGGGAAACGCAAGGAACTGGGGAAACGGCGCAGGGGAAGAGGGGGGAAAAAACCCCAAAAAATCCCGAACCAGCGGCTCCATCGTCCGTGGGAAAGAAATAAACCCCAAACAACTCTCCCCCTCCACCTTCCCAAAACCGGTGGATTCGGTCCTCCAGATCCCCGCCCCAAATTCCGGCGCTGCGCATCCCGCTGCAGCCCCCCGCGTCCCCCCCCTCCCCATCCCACCCGGCTCCATCCCTGCCCGCTCCCCTTCCCGGCGCATCCCTGCATCAACACCCACTCCCACGCCCCCCACCCCTCCCCATGCCGGGAGCTGCCCCCCCCCTCGCCCTGCCACACCTTACACCTCCATGAAAACACCTCCTGCATCCCATGGGATCCATCCCGGGCTTCACCGATCCCCCCCCGCCTTCCCCTCCCAATCCCGAGCGGGGGGAGCGGGATGAGGTTGGATCCAGCCCTTCCATAACCTCTCCAAGGGAGGAGGGTGGGATTCAAACCATCCCCCCCACCTCCTCCCCATCCTGCAGAGGGTGGGATCCAGCCCTTCCAAACCCCTTCCATGGGGATTGGGATGGGATCCAGCACCTCCGTACCCCCCTCCGTGGGAAGGAGGGTGGGATTGAACCCCTCCAGAGGGAGCAGGATGGGATCCAGCCCCTCCATAAAACCCCTCAAGGAGAACAGGGTGGGATCCAGCACCTTCCTAAGGAGCAGGGTGGGATCCAGCCTCTCCATAGGGAAAACAGTGGGATCCAGCCCCTTCCATAAGGAACAGGGTGGGATCCAGCCTCTCCAAACCCCCTCCATGGGAAGCACGGCGGGATTCGATCCCTCCATAGGGAGCAGGATGGGATCCAGCCCCTCCACAAAACCCCCTGTGGGGAACAGGGTGGGATCCAGCCCCTCCACAGGGAGCAGGATGGGATCCAGCCCTTCCAAACCCCTCTCAGGAGGGGCAGGGTGGGATCCAGCCCCTCCGTAACCCTCCCCACGAGGAACAGGGAGGGATCCAGCCCCTCCAGGGGTAACCAGGTGCGATCCAGCCCCTCCATAACCCCTTCCAAAGGGAGCAGGGTGGGATCCAGCCCCTCCACAGGGAGCAGGATGGGATCCAGCCCTTCCAAACCCCTTCCAAAGAGAGCAGGGTGGGATCCAGCCCCCCCTCCCCACCACGGGAGACACGGTGGGATCCAGCCCCTCCACTGGCAGCAGGATGGGATCCAATTCCCCTCCTTCCCCAATTCTCCCCGAAATCCAGGGTGGGGTTGAGCTCCATCCCCTTTTCCCATCCCCTTCCTGCAGCCACAAGGAACCAGGTGGGCGCATCCAGCCCCCCCCTCCATGCACCAAAATCTGGGAGGGGGGGCGGTTTGGAATTCTCCAGCCAAACCAACACCTGGATGCAGCGCAGGTGGGGATGCCCCCCACCCCCAATCCCCAAAACCAAGGTGGAGCCCCCAACACGGAGCCAGAGGAGGAGGGAACCCCCCCTCCCCAAAAAGGCGCTGAGACCCCCGCAAAGTGATGGCGGGGGGGGGGGGAAGACCCCCCCAAGGGCACCTCGAAGAGGGGGGGGGCACCCCCATAAGCGCCACACGGAGAGGAGAGGGATGCAAGAAGGGGTCCCTAAAGGGGGTTTGGGGGGGCTCGGAACAGGAGGTGCAGCCCCCCCTCCTCCCCAAATCCCCCCCCCCCACCCTTCCCCGCCGCGACGCCGCTCCTCACCTCTCCGCCATGATCCCCGGCGGCTCTACCGCTCGCCGCCGCCGGCCCCGGCCCCGGTTCGGGCTCCCATGGCCCCCCCCGTGACCGACCCCGAGCCCCCCCCGGCCCCTCCTCGCTCCGTGCCCGCCGCGGCCGCTCCCGGCGCGCTCTGAGCGCGGCGGCTCCGCCGCGTCCCCGTCACCAGCGACAACGGCGGCGCGGCCAATGGGGGCCGGGCTGCGGGGCGGGGCCGCGCCGGGACCACGCCCCCTCCTGCGGCAAAACCACGCCCTTATTCAAATGAGGGGCGGGGAGACACCCCCCCCACCCCCACCCGCGGGGGATGATGGGAAGGGCTGGGAGGGTGGTGGTTCGGGTGAGATGCGCGTGCGCTCTGGGAAATACGGTAGCGCGGCGCGCGTGCGGGGGGGGAGGCGCGGTGCGCGTGCGCACTGGGAATTACGGCGCTGTGGCGTGCGCGTTGGTAAATACGGTAGCGGTGTGTGCGATGCGCACTTGCAATTACGGTAACCGTGTGATTGTGCGTGCGCATCTGGAAGTACGGTAGTTGCGTGGTGCGATGCGCACCAGCAATTACGGTAGTTGCGTGATGGGAGCTTGGAAATACGGTAGTTGTGCTGGATGCGCATTAGGAAATACGGTAGTTGTGTTGTGAGGCGCATTAGGAAATACGGTAGTTATGTTGGATGCGCGTTAGGAAATACGGTAGTTGTGTTGTGAGGCGCTTTTGGAAATACGGTAGCTGCGGCGCGCAAGAGTATTTGGGATTACGGTATTTGTGCGCATGAGCATTTGGAAACAGCGCAGATCTGCTGTTACGTGTGCTTGGAAATACGGTAGTGGCGGTGCGCATGCGGGCTGGGAGATACGGCAGGGTGCGCTACACACTTGCAAATACGGTAGTAACGGCGCGCAGGCGCGTTTGGATACTGTAATTATGACGCGCATGCGCATCGGGAAATACGGTAAATACGCACCTTTGGAATTACGGTACTTGAGATGCGCATGCGCATTTTTAATTACGGTAGCTCGGCTTGGGTGCGCATTTGGAACTACGGTAGCTGTTGCGCGCATGCGCATTTGGAAATGCGGTAGTTGTGGGATGCGCATTTGGAATTACGGTATCGCGGTGGGATGCGCTTTTGCATTTACGGTAGCTGAGGCGCGCATGCGCATTTGGAAATACGGTACTTGCTCACTTGGGACTACGATACTTGAGTGCGCATGCGCTCTTGGATATACGGTAATTGCGTGATGCGCACCTGAAAGTACGGTGCCTAAGACGCGCATGCGCATCTGGAAGTACGGTAACTGTGATGCGCATTTGGAATTACTGAATTTGTGATGCGCCTGCGCGCCTGGAATTACGGTAACCGCGCGATGCGCAGTTAGAATAACGTTACTGTCAGTGCGCATGCGCACGCTCAAATTACGGTACCGGTGCGATGCGCACGTCAAAAATCCGGTATTAATTTTGCACATGCGCATTTGAGATAACGGCAGTGGCAGTGCGCTGCGCACTGGGAAATACGGTACCGCTGGAATGCGCACCGGGAAAACAAAATACGGTACCAGTGGCGCGCGCGAATGTTTGTAAATACGGTAATGCCGTATTTCCCGAGGCGCACGCGGAGGGAACACGAGTGGGAACACGCGTGGGAGCTGCCGTGGGCGCCCTGTGTGTGTTGTGTGTGCACGTGCACCAAGCTCACACATGGGGTGTCCCCCGGCACCCACAGATCCCCCCCGGGACCTTCACCCCACGGTGGCACCGTGTGGCCCCTGAGCCACCCCGGGGTCTGTGACACTCCCCCCCCCCCCGTCCCCCAGCACCCCAAAATACCCCACTGTACCCCATGTGCCCCCCCCCCCCCCCCCCCGCCCTCCGTCCATATCCATGTTCCCATTCCCTCCCTGGCGTCACTGGAATGGGGATGGAGACCCCAAACTGGGAAGCTCCAACTCCCCGGGGCCCCCCAGAGCTGCCCAGTCTGCTCAGCTTAGGGGTCCCCGCTGAAGTTCATCCTTTCCACTCCAAACTGTTTTCCCTCCATCCCACCGCCTCTTCCCGGTCCTCCATCAGATATTCCCTCGCTGTGATGTCCACCGATACACCCCAGTACCCCCAAACACCCCGAGGATGAAAAGCCCAAAATATTTTCGGGAGGATGAAGGACACCTGGCCAGGGTGACGCCTGCGTTGAGGCCACCACGAGACCTTGGAGCAGCTTCCACCCCGTGGCCAGAACTTGGGGAATTAAAGGAACTGGGGAATTAAAGGAACTGGGGAATTAAAGGAACTGGGAGCAGCAGCAGCAGCTCATCAGTTTCAATCTGTCAGGAGCGGGGGGGACAAGTTCTGTCACGGTCCGAAACCAACCACAAAACCCTTTTATTCCCTTTCCAGCCTCAGCATAATCCCTGACTTGCAAATTTTCAAGGAATTTGGCCGGCTGTCCTGCTGGCTGCCTCAGCAGGATGGTGCTGGCGTCGGCGGCTCCGCCGTGCCCGGGGCTCCGGGTGCTGCTCACATGTTCTTTTTTTTTTCCACGGCTGCGAGAGGTTCCTCACGTCCAACCCGTGGTTTTGAGGAGCAGAAAGACCCAAAACCCGTCAGGTTTTCTCCTCTGAGCTCCTTTGGGACGTGCATGGAGTGGGATGGAGGCTGGGAAAGGGTGAGTCAGTAAAATTTTGGTGTTTTGCTGGGGGCTTCTTTCTCCTGCTCCTCTTGCTCTTTGGATTTAATTTTGGAAACATTTAGTTTTGGGCTGGTTTGGGGTTTGTTTTTTTTTTTCAATTTAACCTGATTTATACAGAATAAAAGAGCAGCTTTGTCCTCTTCTCTGAGCATCCTGATCTGAGAAAGACCATTCCATTACCAAATCATGGAATGGTTTGGGTTGGAAGGGAATTTCATCGAGTTCCACTCCCCTACCTTGGGCAGAGACACCTTCCACTATCCCAGGCTGCTCCAAACTCCGTCCAACCTGGCCCTGGACACTTCCAGGGAGGAATCAGGATGTTTCCAAGGGATTTGACCCTCAGGGGTGCCCCAACACTTCCCCCACATCCACACCCTGAGGCATCACCCCCTTTCCCGGGAATCTGGGCTCCATCCCCCACCTCCAGCTCAGCCGGACACCGAGGCACAGCCTGACCTCAGCGGTGACTGGATGAGCCCCAGTTATCCCAGTCATTCCTCACATTCCTGGGACTCAAAGCTGACCAGGACCTTTGTTCCCAACCCTTTGGAGGTGAGAGTCACCTCATGATCCCAAGCCAAAACCTTGGGACAGCAGAGCCTGGAGCAGGTGGGAACGTCCCCCTTTGATCCAGGACCCGGTCCTGGGATGGTGCCTGTCCCTGAGTGACCCCGATGGGGAGACTGAGCCATGTCCTGGGCTCCAGAGGGGACAGGGATTCCCAGCAGGCACGAGCTGGTGTCCCTGTCCCATCAGTGGTGGAGCACCTCTTCCCCACATCCCTGCTTTTATCCCTGGGGAAGGACAATCCCGCCGTGACCGGGTGATGATCATTCAAATCCGTCCTTCAAATTGTTCATCCTACAGGGAAGGACGGGACTTGGAGCAACCTGGGAGAGTGGAAAGTGTCCCTGTCCATGGCAGGGGGTGGGAAAAATGGGATGCTTCCCTGGGAGGTTGGTCCAGCTCTGGTGGGTCCCATTCCTGGTGGGATTTAACATCCGTGTGGATGTGGCACTTGGAGAC
>RAHM01000954.1:0-13966 GCA_003713295.1 Parotia lawesii
AAGGTCCCTCTGGATGATATCCCTTTACTCCAGTGTGTCGACCGCACCACACAGCTCAGTCTCGTTGCCAAACTTGTTGAGGGTGCACTCAATCCCACTGTCCATGTCACTGACAAAGATGTTAAACAATGCTGGTCCCAATACTGACCCCTGAGGAACGCCACTTGTCACTGGTCTTTACTTGGACATCGAGCCATCGACTGCAACTCTTTGAGTGCGACCATCCAGCCAATTCCTTATCCACCAAGTGGTCCATCAGTCAGATCCACATCTCTAAAATTTAGAGAAAAAGATGCCATGTGGGACAGTGTCAAATGCTTTGCAAGTCCAGATAGATGGCACCAGTGTTCTACCTGCTATTTCTTCATTCATTTAATAGTGGATCAATAGCATGTACTGGGTCTGGTTGGGATGGAGTTCCCTAACTTTGTCCCTAGCTTCCTGTATAATTCCCCTGTATTGTCCCAGGCCGCCTGTCCTTGTTTCCACTTCCTGAAAGCTTTTTTCGCTCTGAGTTTGCTCAGGAGCTCCTTATCCATCCACAGAGGCCGCCTGACATTTTTGCCCAATTTCCTCCTTGTTGAGATGAATTGCTCCTGAGCTTGGAGGAGGTGATCCTTGAAATTCAGCCAGCATTCTTGGGCCCCTCTGTCCTCCAGGGCTCTATGCCATGGGACTCTACCCAGTAGGTCCTTGAAGAGGCCAAAGTCTGCTCTCCTGAAGTCCAGGGAAGTGAGCTTGCTGCGAGCCCTCCTCACTGCCCTGACGATCTCCAACTCTGCCATCTCGTGGTCACTTCAACCAAGGCTGCCTTGAAGCATCAGATTCCCCACCAGCTCCTCCCTGTTGGTGAACACAGGGTCCAGCACAGCACCTCTCTTTGTTGGCTCCTCAATCCCTTGTGTAAGGAAGTTGTCACTGACACATTTGAGGAACCTCCAGGATTGCTCGTGTCTTGACGTGTTGTCCCTCCAACAGATATTGGGGGTAGTTGATATCCCCCATGAGGACCAGGGCTTGCGAGTGTGAGGCTGCTCCTATCTGCCTATAGAGGGCTTCATCCACACCGTCCTCCTGATCAGGTGATCTGTAGCAGGCCTCCATGCTCCCTCACGGCTTCTTGTGCAGCTCCCCCATCAGAGCCTGAGACACTGGAAAGCCCTTGACTCAGGGTAAGCACTGCTCAGAACAATCAAAACGTCAGTGTGTTATCAGCATTATTCTGTACTGAATCCAAAACACAGCACTGTACCAGGCAGTAAGAAGAAAATTAACTCTATCCCAGCAAAAACCAGGACACTGCTTTGCTTATTAAACTGTCTTTATATCAAACCTCGAGTTTTTGCTCTTTTACCCTTCTGAATCTCTTCCCCATCCCACCAGAGGAGGAGTGAGCTCTATGGTGTTCAGCTGCTTACCAGGGTTAACACACACCAAATACAGAAAGACTCTTCAATTAGTCTCTTTCAAAATCTTCCTACGTTGGTGGAAAATATTGTTTGTTTTGTTAGATATTTGTGTAGTGGGTATGCATTTGTTACAGTATTGACTGATTGTGAAATATCATCTTTTGCACATAGTGTATTGCTCCATTATTAGCAGGAGATGATGATCTTAGTTACTTAATATGTTTTTCTGTGTTGCACAGTTATTAATCTTTGGATGCTTCAACGGATATTTTTGCAGAGAGCTAGGAAGTCAATATGGAAAATGCTGTGGGAGACAGAGGTGTGTGTATATTTAGGTTAAGTATCATAGAACCATAGAACAGTTTGGGTTGGAAGAGACTTAAAGATCATCTAGTTCCAATACCCTGACATGGGCAGGGACACCTTCCACTAGACCAGGTTGCTCAAAGCCTCATCCAACTTGGCCTTGAACACTTCCAGACATGGGGCATTGCAGGGATGGCCCATGTCTCAAGCCTGTCAAGGTCGCTCTTGATGCCATCCCTCCAGCATATCCATTGGTATTGTCAGCAAACTTACTGAGGGTACACTCAATCCCACTGTCCATGTAATCAACACAGATGTTAAATACTACTGGTCCCAATATGTACCCCTGAGGAACAGCACTCATCACTGGTCTCCACTTGGGCATTGAGCTATTGACCATAACTCTTTGAGTGGGACCCTCCAGCCAATTCCTTATCCACTGAGTGGTCCATCCATCAAATCCATGTCTCTCCAGTTTAGAGAAAGATGCCATGAGGTGATGCCTTTTCCAGGCCTCCTAGACACAGAGACTAGACAAAGTAAAGGAATAAAAGTAGGTATTTATTTGAAGGGCCTTCAAGGTACACCCTGGGGAGCCAGAGGCTATTGCCAAAATGGACCCCAAGATGGACGACAGGTCACGAGTTCTTCACACTTTTATAGGTTTGGTTCATTTACATATCAGGGTCAATTCTCCAATTAAAGTCTCAGTTTAATGATGTAATTTTCCTTAGCTACTCCCCTTCCGAGACTCCTTGGTTTACACCCCTTGGGCTCAGGATGGTCCAGGTGTCCTTGAAGAGCAGTCCGGAGAGGCTTTGTTATGTCTAACTAGCATGAGAGAGCAGAAAGTAACAGGCTACAAGAAGCTTCAAAGCTGCACACTAAGCAGTACAGAATTTAGAAAATAAAAGTTAAAACCTAAGGCGTCAGAGGAACAGTGTCAAATGCTTTGCACGAGTCCAGGTAGATGATGTCACTCAGTCTTCCCTCATCCACCACCTCTGTCACACTGTCGTAGAAGCCGAGCAAATTTATCGGGCACAATTTGCCCTTAGTGAAGCCATGTTGGCCATCACCAATCACATCCTTATTTTACATGTGCATTAGCATAGTTTCCAGGACAATCTGCTCCATAATCTTGCTGGGCTTGAGTTTTTCATGTTGCCTTTAACATCTCTGGCCAGATTTAATTCTATCAGGGCTTTAGCTTTCCTAATCTGATCCCTGTCTTCTCAGACAAATTCTCTATTCCTCCCAGGCTACCTGTCCTTGATTCTGTCCTCTGTAGGCCTCCTTTTTGTGTTTGAGTTTTTTCAGAAGCAACGTGTTCATCCATACAGGCCTCCTGGTGTTTTTGCCTGACTTCCTCTTTGCTGGGGTGCATCTCTCCTGAGCTTGGAGGAGGTGATCCTTGAACATTAACCAACTTTCTTGGGCCCCTCTTCTTTCCAAGGCTTTATCCTATGGTACTCTAACAAGCAGATCCCTGAAGAGGCCAAAGTCTGTTTTCTGACGTCCAAGGTTGCTGTGTGACCTCCTCGCTGCCCCAAGGATCTTGAACTCAACCATTTCATGGTCACTGCCGGCCAGACTGCTCTTGGGCTTCATAGTCCCCACCAGCCCCTCCTCGTTGGTGAGAACAAAGTCCAGCATAGCACCTCTCCTTGTTGGCTCCTTTATCACTTGGAGAAGTGGATTCCAGGAACCTCCTGGATTGCTTATGCCCTGCTGTGCTGTCCCTCCAACAGATGTCAGGGTGATTGAAGTCCCCCATGAGGACCAGGACTTGTGAATGAAGTAGAGGGATTATTTTGGAAAATTATGAGAAGAAACAAACAATTCTGAGAACAGTCTCTGTAAAAAGAAACTTCCTGGGAACAAAGCCTTCTAAAATCAGACTATTCAGTCTTTTCCCCCTACACTTTTTTTCCTAGTTATAGGCAGAGTTCAAAACCAGAGGAATCATAAGTTTTTCAGGTAGCAAAGGCTAGTATATTTTGTACAGTTATATATGGATTGAGTGCATGATTTTTTTTGACTAATTAAGTTCTGTGAAAAGTATCCTGGTTTAGGTCTAAATAATTCAAATTATCAGAAAACCCAGCATCTCTGTAGGTAGTTGATTCCATTAATTTATTGCACTTATTTAGAGAAATGTCAAATATCAGCTCTTGTATCTTAAGGATGCATTCAGTACCAGGAACTTCCTCGAGATATTTACATACAGTGATAAAAATAACTACTAATGTTCTTTTTAGCCATTTTACAAAGAGCAAGTAATACCGTCCCTGCCTGGCTCCGTGAATGCATAGGCAGGTTCAGTATTAAGTCAGTAGCAAAGAGACCAGGAAGGGAATTTGCTTTTCCTTCATTCCGAGAGTTTATTACATGTTTTCCCTCGAAGGGCAGGCAAGCAAATTCAGAGGACAATGGGGCACCAAGGGTTTTTCCTGGGGCCGGGGGAAAGGCGGGATCAGGGAGCAGGGACCAATGGGAGAGCCCTGGGGGAGTGACGAGGCTGAAAGCCAACCGGGGAATTCAAACCAGGACAGATCATACCAATGGGCAATGAACCCCGGGGGGAGCCCACTCCGATCACCCCAACACAAAGGCATGTTCACTGGCTCCTACAAGCAAGATCCTTAGGTCTCCCCTATAGGRCAGTTCTAATGCTCCAATTATTTATTTCTTCCTTCCTTTCCTGTCCAATTTTTCAAATACTCTTAAAAGATTTGGATACCTGAAGTCTTATGAAATTATCCTTGTAATCTTAGTTAGTATTTCCCTATTATCCATCCTTAGATGTTTGCAAGCACTTATGCTGTAGCATTGCAAGAGTTGTGTATGTTCAACTTTCTGTCCTTTTTAATTTTGCTCTTGCTAGTACTGTAAATATAGTCGGCATCTCAGGACATGTATGTGTGTTCTACCTGCTATTTCTTCATTCATTTAATAGTGGATCAATAGCATGTACTCGGTCTGGTTGGGATGAAGTTCTTTTTCTTCATAGCAGCTTGTATGGTGCTGTCCTTTGGATTTGTGACCAAAACAGTGTTGATTACACACCAATATTTTGGCTATTGCTGAACAGTGCTTACATAGTGTCAAGGCCTCCTCTGTTTCTCACTGCCCCACAGCAAGTAGGATGGGAGAGGCCAAGAGGTTGGGAGCAAATGCAGCTGTGGTAGCTGATGTGAATTGACCAAAGGGATATTCCGTGACATATAACCTCATGTTCAGTCATTAAAGCTAGGGGGATTTTTCCAGGGAGGGCATTGCTCAGGGATTGGCTGGGCATCAGTCAGCTGGTGGTGAGTGTTTGCTTTTGCATCACTTGTTTGTGGGTTTGGGTTTTTCCCTCCCTTTGCTTATTATCTCAACCAATGACTTTTCTCACTTTTGTCCTTCCACTTCTCTCCCTTATCCCTCTGCAAAGGAGTGAGTGAGAAGCAGTGTGGTGCTTAGTTGTTGACTGTGGTTAACCCACAACATAGCATTAATGATAACAGTATAGTGCTAATTTTTTCATGCTGAACAATGTGTGGCATTAAGTGAAATACTTCAGAAAAGTCTAAGGCTTTTGTAATGGACTTACAAAACTTCATATTAAATGGAGGTCTTCCTGTTACCTTTTTGGAACTTTTAAAACTGAACTTATGTTACTTCAGCTTTGCTATTAAGTAGTACCTTTAATTATAAATTCAAACTCTTCATCTTTCAGGGTATATTTGAAATCACTGCCTGACCTTTAGCTGAAGAACAACTATGTATCTATTGCTGTTGAAACAATAATATTATCAAAGTTAAAAAAGGAAATTAAACATTTAATTACTCTTTTCAGAAAGTCAGTAAAATATGTGGTAAAAGATGCCCAGACAAGTATATTTCTGCTCTATGACAAGTTATCAGCTTTCAGATTTTTTTTCTTTCATTACAGATGACAATGGAAATTCCCCAAATCAGGAAAAATGCAAGAAAAAACCCCTAACTCTATCAGGGAGGAAAACTCCTAATATCAAATTGAAAGGGAAATTGCTCAGGTACATCTCTATCTGACATGTGTCCAACTGGCTTGTCTTTCTTTAAGGTTGCCTGTAAGTTGGGAGCATCAAAACTTTGGCCCAGAAGTTTCCTAAGCTGGGAGTTTAGGAAGTTAACTGGCTTTGCAGTCTGGACATTGCGGTGTTCACCACATTGAGACAAGTCTTTTATCTATCTGGCTCAGAAGCAATGGGATCAGATTTGGAGGCAATATACGCCTCTCAGGAGTAATTCATATTTAACAAATCTTAAAATGCTTTGTTGTTTTGTTCAGTAATATAGGTATCACTGATGCACAAGACAAGAAGTGATTAGGTGCCCTGTTCACCAGCTTCTGGTGGAAGTCCTGTCCCCCTCCCAGAAGCCTCATGGTCCATTTATACTGGAAGTCACTCCCCTCTTCTGATCACATTGTCTCTCATAATTAGCTGGCAGGACTGGCCACCCCTTCCGGTTTACTTGGAAATACATCAGACAGAAGGCCCTTCATGTGCATACATAGGGGCCACAATTTTGGTTTTGGTCACCATTTTATGACGGGGAACTACAATTTTGTTAAAAGTCATAACCCACATAGTGATTGGCTGATGGCCATTTCTCAACACTGTCATACCCGCATGTTCTTGGGCAGCCCAGTGATTGTCTGCCCCTTTCCTTTGGACCAGGAACTGCTCAAATATAAAAATAGATACACTTATATGTGTGGTGGGTTGACCTTGGCTAGATGCCAGGTGCCCACCAAAGTTGCTCTGTCACTCCCCTTCCTCAGCTGGACAGGGGAGAGACTCATGGGTCACGATAAGGACAGGGAGAACACTCACCAATTACCATCATGAGCAAAACAGACTTGACTTGAGAAAAAAATTAATTTGTTGCCAATCAAATCAGAGAAGGGTAATGAGAAATAAAACCAAACCTTTCAAACACCTTACCCCCCACCCCTCCCTTCTTCTCGGGCTTAACTTTACTCCTAAATTTTCTCTACCTCCTCCCCCCAGTGGCACAGGGAGAATTGGGGTTGCAGTCAGTTGATGACACGTCGTTTCTGCTGCTGCTTCCTCCTCAGCAGAGGACTTCTCACACTCTTCCCCGCTCCAGCATGGGGTGCCTCCCACAGGAGACAGTTCTCCACAAACTTCTCCAGTGTGAGTCCTTCCCATGGGCTGCAGTTCTTCAGGAACAGACAGCTGCAGTGTGGTTTCCCAGCGGGGTCATAAGTCCTGCCAGAAGACCTGCTTCAGCATGGGCTTCTCTCTCCACGGGTCCTGTCAGGAGCCTTCTCCAGCGTGGGCTTCCCATGGGGTCATGGTCTCTTTCAGCTGCATCCACCTGCTTTGCCATGGGCTTCTCCATGGGCTTCTCCATGGGCTGCAGGTGGATCTCTGCTCCACTGTGTGCTGGTTTTAACACAAGCAGGAAATTAAACTCAAAATAAACTACTCCCCTTCCCCCGTCCCTTCCAGTAAGGGAGGGACAAAATAAAAAAGGAGAGACTATGGGTTGAGATAACAATTTACTAAAAGCACAAAGCAATGGAATAAGACACGCACAATAACAACAACAATATTAATAGCAAAATATACAAAAAGAGAAGGTGTTTTACCCACAAAAAGGTGCACACCACCAGGAACACAAACAAGATGACGGGCGCTCCCTGTAGGTTGCATCTGCGTGGCTTCCCCAGACAAAGGCAATATGGCAACCGTTCCAGCGCACCACACCATGTGGTTGCCAAAAAAGAAAGGCAAGATGGTGGGGGAGCTCCCGCAGCTAACGTTTCCCACACCCAGCCCGAAAACAATGAAAAAACCCCAATGACAAACCAACCCCTCGGCAGCTAGGTTGTCCAAGTCGGGTCATGCCCCCACTCGGCTGGGCTCAGTTCTGGGAAGGTGCCTGCTTTGCTGTTTCTACCACTTCAGTGTGCTGTAGGTCGATCGTGGGGGTTGCTGCTGCTTTTTTCCTACTGCTCAGCTGCGGTCCTTTCAGCTCGGTTCGGCTGGGTTGGGCAGGGCTCCTTCTCTCTCAGCTTGATGAGCTTGACTGAGTGGGGGTTGCCCCACCACCAGTCTGTCGCTTCCAGCAGCTTCCCCACTGGAGCTGTTGATTCAGCACCACAGTTGGTCATGTTTATTCCCTGCTGTCCCTTTCAGCACCAAAGGTCCATAGTTGAGCTCTGGACAAAATGGGAGGGAGGGACTGGCGGGATGTAGAGGACAGGGTCCTCGGGTCCAATGCTGACAGTCCCTTTGATGGAGAGAGTGAGGCAAGATGGTGCACTTCCAGTCTGGCACCCCGGCTTTTCCTGCCAAAACCACACCCCCAGCAATGATGCGAGTGGTATAGAATAAACAACTTGGTAACACCCACACAGTGCTAAAACTCTGCCCCCTTCTCTGTAACCAGGACACACTGTTAACCTCCATGGGCTGCAGGGGGATGTTCACTGTGGTCTTCACCATGGGCTGCAGGGGAATCTCAGCTCTGGTGCCTGGAGCACCTCCTGCCCTTCCTTCTTTCCTGACCTTGGTGCCTGCAGAGTTGTTTCTCTCACATATTCTCACTCCTCTCTCTGGCTTCAGTTGCTGTTATGCAGCAACTTTTCCCCCTCCTTAAATATGTTACCCTACAGCCGCTACCACCATTGCTGATTGACTCAGCCTTGGCCAGCAGTGGGTCTGACTTGGAGCCGACTGGCATTGGCTCCGTCAGACATAGGGGAAACTTCTAGCAGCTTTGTTACCAAAAAATTCGGTAAAATAAAACCCCCTTAACACCAATGTAACATTAAGAAGCAGACATTCTTTATTTGGCCGGATGCACAGGGGGATAGCTCCTCCCAAAGCCGTGCATGCTGAGTACAGGAAAGTTTCTGTTTATATACTGTATTTTACATACACAGTCATTGATTGTCTCAGAATAAACATACATATGATAATCATTTCCCTGAAATCATTAACGTATTTCCCCTCCTGTGGGAGCCAGTGAACATGCCTTTGTGTTGGGGTGATCGGAGTGGGCTCCCCTCGGGATTCATTGCCCTTTGGTATGATCTGTCCTGGTTTGAATTCCCCGGTTGGCTTTCAGCCTCGTCACTCCCCCAGAGCTTTCCCATTGGTCCCCGTTCCCTGATCCCGCCTTTCCCCCGGCCCCGGGAAAAACCCTCGGTGAGCCACTGTTCCTCGGATTTGCCGGCCTGCCCTTCGAGGGAAAACATGTAATAAACTCTCGGAATGAAAGAAAAGCAAATCTCCTTCCCGCCTCTTTGCTACTGACTATAATACCAAACCTGCCTGTGCACCCATGGAGCCAGACAGGGACGGTATTTATTACCCTCCCATTCTTCTGTCTTGGGGGTCTCTCTGGTGGTCCCTAGTGGTTGTGGACACCAATGTTACAGCTGACATACTCGAGTTGGCAGGGCACTGGGGCTGGTGAACTTGCAGTTCTCCTTCTTACACAATGGCCATTGTGCAGTTCCATAGGCCAGTAGTTTTTGGAGAACAAGCATTGTGTTAGCTCACCAGGTGTAGACAATTTATCATCTGGTAACATCCCCCCCTTTGAGGCTTGTGAAGCTTGTTTTCTTTGCAAGCCTTCATAAGCCTCACTTTGCCTTTTTACTAACATCATATAAGTTCCTCGCGTTGCATTAGCAATCATGGTTTTTATGCAGCTTAAAGCAAGTATCATAATCACAATTATTGCTATAATCACAATTATACTTTGCAAAAGTGAGGCAAACCAACCAGAGAAAATCCAAATCCTTTAAATATTTTGTTTAACCAGTTACTTTCTAATCCTGCCCTTAATTCTCTGCTAGACGCAGCATATTTTATCTTCTCTATCTGATCATCCAATTCAGCAGTCACATTTGGAATGTGCACGCAAGTATTGTTGTTTAAATTCAAGTAACCACATACTCCATGCTCACGTAACAGCAATAGATCTAAGGCCAATCTGTTTTGTAAGGTCATTTTACTTGTGGTTTGCAATTGTTCTATTATTTCAGTAAACCCCAATTGACATGCATTTGCTAAAGTTTCCATTTGCAGAGTCAAATTGTGTATGGCTAGTCTATTCCCAAAGGTAGATATTTGCGGAGTGAAGATGGATTCTAAAATCCATCCCACTATGGTTCCTTTACTGGGATGTTTCCAAGTTTCATCACATTTAGCTTTTCCCCATAGTCCGGTTCCCAATGGTGACTCCTTCCACAAGGGACATAATACTCCCAGTGTCCATTGTACTCTTGATTCTCCCAAGGGCAAATGTGTGGTCCAAATTCCATTACTTCCTACCCATACTGTGGATCCTAATGATTTTACCGTGTCCTGCTGACAGTCTATATCTCTCCAAGTCTCGTTGTTTGTTAGGTGAGACCAGGTGTCATTAAGAAAGGTAGAATAATTTCTACAAACACATCCCAACCTTAGAGCCTGGGCCACAGTCATGAGCCACTGTACCTCAGGATTCCTACTAGTACAAGTGTATATTTGAGCGCAATTCCATTTTTCCTTTATCTTTGGATTCTTTTGCCTTGACCTTATTAAATCAGAATATTTTATACTGACCTGTAAGGGGTCTTCTGGGAGGCCTGGACTCCCTTCCCAGTTCAGATACTACTGAACTGGCTCAATATATTCCCATTGCCCTGTTTGAGGGCTCTTCCATATTTCTGGTATTTGCCATGCCCAAGGGGTAGTAGTGCAATCTGTTGGCCGATAGATATTTCCTGAGGTTATTTTCAGATCCGGTTTTGAGATATTGCAATTCTCAACAGTATTGTTCTTATGTGTCCATCGTAAGGAATATTCTCCTTCCATCCCAGTCCAATTGGCATGGGTGCTATTTCCTTCCCACATGTGTTCCCAAATTTTTGTCAAATTGCTGACTAAAGCTCCCCACGGAACTGGATTTTGTGCAGAGGTTGGTGTTGGCAAACAAGCTGTTATAGAGGTTACATTCTGTAATCTGCCAAAATCTTGCACTAACTATAAAATTACATTCCTCCTCCCAGAGATTAACAACATAGTTTCTATTATTATTAAAAATATGCAATTATTGGTCATCTTAAACTAGATCCGATAATATTTATTGAATAGACACAAGGAAAAACAGACATAAGACTTTAACAGACTTCTTACTACACAGGATAAACAAAAGAAACACTACTAGTAGATTCATAAGACAGTGCATCCCAAGACAACGCTGAAAAGCTTTAGCAGAGAAATTTTCCAGCTTTCTGCAGCATTCTGTGAGAGCTCTGTGTTTCTCATGAAAGCTATGAAAAACACTGCTATGGGTTTTTGTAAACTAATTCTTTATCTTGCACCTGCTGTTGTTCAGCAGGGTTGTTATGGAATTCTGAAGAAAATATTTTCAAATGAATGTTTTATAGCCTCCACCAATCATTCTAGGAGGTGGATGATCAGTGACCAACAACCTTATGCCATGCTGGTGACCCAAGTTATATAAACCAATTTATAATTAATTAAAGTAGCCATTATTGCTCCTGAACTTGGTCGTGTCTTTTCTTGCCGTCCGTGGTGCAACAGCGACACACGATAATAAAGGTGCTTATATTACAGCTAGCAAAGAAATAATATAGATTAGGAGCCCATGTAACTTGCCAATGAATGATAGTGGTGTACAGAAGTGTCCTTTCACTCAACTTCTAGAAGAGTAACTCGATGCCGATGCCTCGACCTCAAGGAGAACTCCCCAGATGCTCAGAGAGTGTATAAGCGATTTCTGATTTTATGAAAATTATAGTGGTCTTTTATAGTTTGTAAAAGTGCCATGTCTGTCAGTCACGAATTTTTGCTTATCCTTTCCCATGCATTCAGGACAGGATATTTATTGCTGGCTAAGGATGTTTTTCAGCTGAGATAATTCACCTCAAGGCAAGCTATTCTGGCTTTACTGAGCCATAGGGGGAAACAGATAAGCTTTTGCTGTATCAGGGGTGAAAGGTCCTGTCACGCTATGACTCACAGGATTACATCATTCCATTGTGAAACTCCCCACTCTGGGGGAGGTACTGAACATTCCTGCCTGGACTTTGAGGGTACATAATCTCGAGGTTTGGGGACTTGAGACACAACCACCACCACTGGACATCCGGAGGAGGACCAGACCTTCTGCAGGACCACTGCTTTCAACCACCACTTCAACAGCACTGCTACCACTGCTTAATCGGACTGCGACTACCACCCTGACCAACAGGGTGTCAGGTTGTACTCTGTCGGTTTAAGCCAGCGTTTCTGTACTATTGCCTTTATTGTAATTTTCCTATTAAATTGTAACTCTGACTTGAAATCTCTTGCAAGATATTTGTGTGGGGTCTTTACATATATGAAGTCTCCAGGTTGGTATGGGTGAACGTGTGCATCCAAAGCAACTGGTCCCGATAGGGTTATAAACCGACGGAGTCCAGCAAGAGTTTTTCCTAAAGAAATCAAGTACAGATTTAAATCTGTTTCTCCCTTTGAATGTATTTCTCTGGGAATTGATGGTGTTTGATATGGCCGTCTGTACAGCAATTCATAGGGACTTACGTTAGTTTTTGACCTCAGCTGAATTCTGACTCGCAAAAGAGCCAGAGGAAGGGCCTGTGGCCATTTTAAGGAAGTTTCTTGGCACATTTTACTAATTTGTTATTTCAAAGTCTGATTCATCCTTTCCACTTCCCAACTTAACTGCGGTCGCCAAGGTGTGTGTAAGTCCCATTTTCTACCCAGGGTTTTGCTCCGCTGTTGCACCACATCTGCTATAAAATGTGGGCCTCTATCTGAAGACATCCCAAGTGGCACCCCAAATCTCGGTATGATTTCTTTAAGCCTGATTTTTACCACTTCCCTAGCCTTATTGGTGCAACAGGGACAGGATGGCTTCTGGCCATCCGGAAAATGTATCTAATGTATCTACCAATACCTATACCTGTTTTGTCTGGGCAATTCAGAGAAATCTATTTGCCAATAATCTTCAGGTGAATTTCCCTGTTTAATTGTTCCAGGAGGTGGCCTTTTCCTATTTATGGGGATTGTTTTTAAACAAATTGGACATTTTAGTAAAATTGATTTTGTTATTTCAGTCATTCCCACACTAAGTACAGCGTTTTGGACACTAGATATCATGGACTCAACTCCCCAATGGGTTTTGTTATGTTCTTTTTCCATTATTTTCCTCATTACAGAAGGTGGAACTATAACCTGTTGGCTGTCTGTTACCCACCATCCCCCCGATTCTTAGTGGCTTTTAATGTATTTGCTGAGCACTGATGGTCACTGTCATAATTAGGCTTAAATTCAGATATGTCAATTTGTTTTTGTGATACTAATGCCAGGATGCCTTTTTCAGCTACTCCTCGAGCTGCTTTGTCTGCCAATCGGTTTCCCGCTATAACATTAGTTTGCCCAGGTTGATGTGCATTGCAATGCATCACTGCCACCTGCTTTGGTTTTTGAATTTCTTCCAAAAGTTGTAAAATTTCTTGTTTGTGTTTAATAGCTGATCCTTGAGCTGATAGCAGTCCTCTTTCCTTCCATATAGCTCTGTGGGCATGAATTACACCAAATGTATATCTAGAATTAGTCCAAATATTCACTCTTTTGCCTGCTGCCAAATTCAATGCTTGTTTTAGTGCTATTTAGTGCTATTATTTCTGCCTTTTGAGCTGATGTGTTAATTGCTAAAGATTGAGGTTCTAATATTTCAGGAGTGGTCACCACTGCGTATCCTGCCTTCCATTTTCCATCTTTCACCGAAACTGCTGCCATCTGTAAATAATTCTAAATCAGGATTCTCTATTGGCAAATCAGCTCTGCTGGAATATACCTGTTTGATGGTTTGGAGAGAATCATGTGTCAGGGCTCCCTCATCCACTGCCTTTGGATTGAGAAACACGGCTGGATCCGTGGCTGCTGTTGTCTTTAATTCCACATCATCCTGTTCCAAAAATGCAACTTGGCATTTGAGCATCCTGCTGAGGGATAGCCAATGCCCCCCTTTTGCTCTAATACCGGTATCACCATGTGAGGGACAAAAACAGTTATGTGCTGTCCAGTCGTGAGCTTCCTGGCCTCTTGGATCAGTAGAACAGTTGCAGCAACCGCTCGCAAGCATCCTGGCCATCCTTTGCTCACGTTGTCCAGCTGTTTGGAGAAATAGCCCACAGGTCTCCTCCAGGTTCCCAACTTCTGCGT
>RAHM01000956.1:14094-29735 GCA_003713295.1 Parotia lawesii
AGGAGTAAGGGAATAAAGGTAGATATTTATTTGACAGGCTTTCAAAGGTACACCCTGGGGAGACAGAGGCTATTCTCAAAATGGACCCCAAGAGGGACAACAGGTCATGAGTTCTTCACACTTTTATAGGTTTGGTTCATTTGCATATCAGGGTTAATTCTCCAATTAAAGCTTCAGTTTAATTATGTAATTCTCCTCAGCTTGCCCCCCTTTCAAAGGCTTTTGGTTTATACTTTTTGGGCCTAGGACGGTCTGAGTGTCCTTGGAGACCAGGCCTGGAGAGGTTTTGTTATGTCTACCTAGCACAAAAGAGCAGAGAATAACAAGCTACAAGAAACGTCAAAATTACACACTAAGCAGTACAGGATTTGAAAAATATAAGTTAAAACCTAAGGCATCAACTGGGGAGATTTTAAAGGTGTGGCAAATATCTTGTGATTTTACATAATTTGGTTGTGAGAATAGCTCATGGTAACTATAAACATTATTGAAAATATCCATTCACAGTCAGGACTTTTCTGGTATAAGCATAAGTTTGCCAGAGTTTTTTTTAAGGTGCAGCTTTACTCAGAAAAATCACAACACTGTTGTACTAGTTTGAAAACGAACCAGTGGGAGGCACCAAGTCAGAATAACAATTTAATAGGGGAATTAAAAAAGAAAAGAAAAAAAGGCAGAAAACACTGGTTTAAACTGACGGAGTCAGGATACAACCTGACACCCTGTTAGTCAGGGTGGCGGTAGCAGTCCGATAAAATGGTGACTGCAGTCCTCCTGAAGTGGTGGATGTGGTTCTTTTGAAGTGTGTGCCAGTTTGGCCAAAATCTAGCAATATATCCTCTGAGAGAAAAAACAGGTTACAACCCCCTGGACACAGTGATGATCCTGTACAAGGGTCTGCTCTTCCTCGGAAGGTCCAGTGGTGGCTATGTAGCTCTTGTCCTCTGGGAATCCAGTGGAAAGGGGTCTGTGGTATTCGGAATCTCAGAGTATATTCAGGATGGAATGCTTGGTTCCTCTCTCTGGGTGGAGCATCTCACAATGGGATGATTAGTGTTGCTGTGACCCAGCCCATTGTCAGGCCTGAAGGCATCCAATGGGTGGACTTCCCCGCTCACGACAAGGGTTCTGAGGGCGGCTCCGAGGCCTGAGGRTTCCTCCCCCTGGGTGTCACCCTTAGAGGCATCTCCTCCCACTGTTCTAGCAAGTTCTTTGTTCCTCAGTTCTCAATTGGTTAAGTTCCTTTTGCATATTTACGTATTTCATTGCTTAGTTGATTATGTTCTAGAAAGTTCATCTCTGTTGTAAACCCCATTGGTTTGTCTATATAAGTTCCTCCCCTTGTTATTCCCCATTGGTTCTCTGTCATTCCCCATCAATTCCCTATTGGTTCTTCCCTTGGATCCACCCCCTGAGTCTCCCCAGTTTAAAATTTGCCCACCAGTCTGTTTCGGGGCTTCTTCTTGTTGCATCTCCCCCGCGGGAATAAAGCGGACACTGTTGCAACGAAGGGTCCTTCTCTCCTCCTTTGCCTCCGCCGGTTGCTAGGCAACACCCAGACTGCAGCCTGCTCCTTAGAGGGCTAAGGGCAGAAGGCTCCTCAGAGAGAGGATTCCAACTAGCCTCGCACCGAGTGGTTTTTCCCTGACTGGAATACCATAGCGAGTCGCACGCCAGGCCACCGGGCGGCCAGCGGTCAGCGCGACAGTTTAGTCATGAGGCAAGGCATTGATGGGCTCATTAACAGAAGATAGTCCGGAGGGAGTTATCTATGAGTCATGCAGCAGGGCATTGATGGACCATTAACAGAAAGATAGTCTGGAGGGAGGAGGCAAGGAAACACTGCCTCACCTGGTTTCAACAGCTCATGAGGATGGTAACAGAATACACTGCAACCCAGGACAACTATATCTTGGCAAATTGCACTTAAAACCTGCTCAGTTTGCAGATGGTAAGACAATGTTTTGTGATTGTCAGTAGAATAGATTTGACCTTGGACTATTAAAGGTAATGGGAGATAAATACTTAAGGATAAAACATCAAGGACCTAGTTATATAATACTGCCCTGAGTTTTGCACATGTAACTCTCTTAGGTCAGTGGGTGTATAAGACTGACATGTATATATAAACAGCTACAAAGCCATGGTTTCAGGCTATTCTAAAGGAGTGTCCTGCTGTTTACTCCACTGTTTTCCTTTCTCTATAAGAAAAGAGAATATTAGAAACTCAGCCACTGAGCAGATAACACATACTCATTGGGCAAGTCTGTTTTGTAAGGTGGTGTCACTTTTCGTCACTTTTCTGATCCATCACTGTACTTAAACTGTGTTGATATCAAGTCCAATTTTAATTTATAAGTGGCAAGGAAGAATAACTGCACTTGAATCACTAAATAGCTGTACCTATTTGAGATGCTGTCATGTTTCTTCATGGTGAAAGATTCACAGTAAAATTACCTTATTAAAGCTGTGGGGTAAAAAAGCAAGCGAACAGGTAAAGCTAGCACAATTCTGCCTGCCTTTATAGTGGAGAGTCATGAGCTAATATCTAAACCTCGAATAGCTTCTGCAGATAACGTTCATGGGGAGACAAGCAAAGAAATGCTTTGATTGATGAGTGGCTAAACCTACCATGGGCCTCACCCAGCTAATTGCTCCCAGTAACTCTTGTAAATCATGCAGTGTTTTGACACTAGGCTTTGAAGTTAATTGCTGTGGCTTAACATTTTTTTTCCCCGTTAATATCCTCCCGAAATATTTCCAAGGAGGGATCTACCAAATTTTCTAAGGGGCCGCACAACGATAAGTGATGCTCTGAGGGTACCAGGTTTGCAAATATTTTTCCAGGTATACAAGTTTCTAATTTTCATGGTAACAGCTAACATCATTATAACTGAGCAAAGAATCAGTATTAAGTCAGTCCAATCAGACTTTTAGACCAAAATTCTTGAAAAGGCAGTATACATCTCACATGGCAAGTTTTACCAATCATTCAATATATCAGCATTTCTGTTGAAGAATTTAGACCTTGCTAAGCAGTGTTAAAGTAAGGAGTTACACAATGCCATCGGCATGCAGAAACACACTACATTCACAGAGATAACCTAGAATCTCTCCAATAAACAGTCCTGTCAAAATCTGCAGCTTACTGAAAACACAAAGTTAGTTGTAACAGAGATTCAGGTAATGACATCATAAATATAGCGAGGATAGCCCATCTGCGTTCTGGGGTGTGAGTACGCAGCATCACCTGTTAACTGAACGACAGACTCTCCTGTACCAATCTCAGCAGATCTCTGACAATAGAATAGTCTAAATCTTTGTAAGCATGTTGCTGACCTTGTTCATAGACAAGTGGTCAAGCAGTAATAACCGACAGATCTCCGTGTTTCAACACAGCCTCCTGGCATTCTGACAGGGAAGTGCCATAGCATCAGCATTCCATGTAGGGTATAAATCTGTCATCTGCCTGTGCTTATGGTTCCAGGGTCGGAAGGGCAGGCCAAGTCAGGATAGATCGAAGTCGGCCGGTATGCCGTGAGCTGGCTCTGGGCGAGCAGGGGCTGGTGGGGCTGGGGGGGGCCGATGGGGCCGAGGGGGCTGCTGCTAGTGGAGCAGCCACGGGGGGGGCTGGCACTGGGGAGCAGCTGGCTAAGCGGGCAGTGGAGAAGCTGCTTGTGGGGGAGGCACCTTGCAGAGAGGCCGCTGCAGGGGGTGGCGGCCTGCTCCGGGGGGGAGCACCGTGCAAAAAGGCTGCTCTGGGGGGGCATCTGCAGTACCCGCAACATGGCGCACTTTTTGAGTCCGTTACTCTAAGTTGAGGATCAGTCCATTCCCTGGATCCGTTCCCTGGATCCGTGCCTGGGTTCATTATCAGTATCTTTTCCAGCATTCCCCGCCACAGCTATGCCCAGGAGTTTTTAACATCAAGGCTTTTCTCATTTAGGAGAGAGTTACAGGGTTCTTTAACCCGCAATAAAAGTTGCTCCAATGTGGAGAATGTGCTGCACTATCTTTGAGCTGCACCAATGCTACCGGGACACCCCCCAGTCTCAGGATACTCACAGTTCCGTGGTTCTTCGTCCAGTGAATACCACTGACCTAACCTTATAGGCTGTGTCGGCATTTTGCTCCCCGTTGGATTATGGTTCAGAAATAAAGTCCCCTGTTGTCGTAGCAGGGTCTGAGTTCTGCTTTCTGCTTGCAGTCTAGGGCTCCAGGGTCATAAGGACCGCCTTGCTGAGTTGCAGTCCATGTCTTCATTGCAATCTGATATCCTGTCATTCTGGGACCAGTGCCAGTCACGGTCCACTTCTTTGTTGTGATCTGATATCCCGTTGTTGGGCGCCAATTGTTACGATAAAGCGACACGGACTCTCCAGGCAGGTGCAAAAGAGAGCTCGTTTAATGCAAAAACAAGGCCTTTTTAAGCAATTAGGCTTTTATCAGTAACATTCCTTTAAAACCCAACAAATATTATCCAGCCAACCACCATAAACCATGATGTGAACATGTGATGGTTATATAACTTGTTTTCTACGGTTACATAACTTGTTTTCTACCTCTATTCCAGCGGAGTCATTACCCAGAATCCTTTTCTACTTAGCCGAAGTAACAGAAGTGAACCATGATTTTACAAGGGCAACAAGGCCTTCATTTTGTAAGGTTTTACTTATCCGCAACAGCTGGCCAAGGCTGGGCCAATTAGAAATTATGGTAGCGCCTCTGTGATAACATATTTAAGAAGAAATCAATACAAAGGTGGTTGCACAGTTTTAATTCCAGCCAGAGAAGAGTAGGAGGCGAGAACATGTGAGGAGAACAACATGCAGACACCAAGGTCAGTGGAGAAGGAGGGGCAGGAGGTGCTCCAGGTGCTGGAGCCAAGATTCCTCTGCAGGCTGTGGTGAAGACCATGGTGAAGCAGGTTGTCCCCCTGCAGCCCGTGGAGGTGTCTTGGTTTGAAAGACAGGTGTCTGTCAAGGAAGGCAGGAGCCTCCCCTGAAATGGAAAATGCAACCCCCTTCCCTCCGAATTATTATAATTTTGAAATTAAGGGGCTTTCAGGCAAAGATATGAGGGGTAGGAATAACAGTTCTTTACTAATATATATATATGTATGACAAGGCAAACAAGCAACAATAACTATGGCAGTAACAGCAAACAGAACCACAAACCCAGTGCCAGCCTCTCTCGGCTGTCAGGCACTTTCCCCTTTAGTGCAGTTCCAGTAACAGCCGGCAGGGGCGCTGGCGGCTCCCGGTGAGCAGGGCGGGTGCGATGGTTCCCCCGCGGCTGCAGGGGGCGCTCCAGAGCGAGCTCAGGGAGCACGCAGTAATGGCGGCTCGGGGTCCCCGGGAAAGGGATGGACGAAAAGCTTCACAAACCCTCTGGGTGGCTGATCCCGGTGCCCGGCCGGACCCTTGGGAACAGCAGGCTGGGACAGCAGAGGCGAGCACAGATCCCGGGTGGCAGACGAGATGTATCAAACTCCGGAGCTGCAGTGGGAGCTCTGGGAGGTCTCAGCCGGCAGGGTGTACAGGGCTACAGTGTAGCGAAGGATCAAAGCGGTGGCGGAGGGCAGAGCAGCTGCGGCCTGGCTCCCAGCAGGGCAGGGAAAGGTGGGCTTGGGAATCCCGGGTTTTTCAGGTGGAAGGAAAGCAGCCGAAAAGCAGAAACCTCCAGCCCTGACGAACTCCTTCCGAACACTAAGAGCACCAGCAGCCCCGGCCACACCCAACCCCCCAGGTGAAGGACAAGTAGCTAGTTGGACCCCCTGCCCTCTGTGGCCAGGTCTTTTGTTCTTCTTAAGCACCTAGCAATTTGTCCCCCTGGCAACATATATGGGGAAAATTCTTTAAGAGAAAAAGAAAACAGGAGAACTCCTAAAAACCCCAACATGAGGTCCACAGGGGATGCAGAGATCCATCCACAGCCCTTGGAGGAGGAGCCCACACTGGAGTGGGTGGATGCCTGGAGAAGGCTGTGAACCTGTGGAAGACCCATGGAGAGAGGGGCCCTGCTCCCAGGCTGGAGCAGCCTGTCCTTGAAGGACTGTACCCCGTTGAGGAGTGTCCCATGCTACAGCAGTTTGAGGGGTGCTCCTGCCTGTAGGAGGGACTCATGTTGCAGCAGTTTTGGGAGGACTGTTGCTTGTGAGGTGGAGCCATGTTGGAGAAGTTCACGGAGAGCTGTGTCCCATGAGAGGGGCCCCATGGTGCCACAGGGGAATGACTCCTCTCCCTGAGCAGAGGGAGAAAACCTCAGGTGATGAACTAACCATGACCCCCCTTCCCTGCCTCCGTGAGCTGCTGGGGTAGGCAGTAGAGCTGGGAAGGAGGGAGGGGTGGGGGGGAAGGTGTTTTTAAGGGCTTATTTTCCTTCTCATTATCCTTCTCTGATTTTGTTAGCAATAAATTCACCTTATATCTAAGTGGAGCCTGTTTTGCCCTTGATGGTATTTAATGAGTGATCTCTCTCCCAGTCCTTATCTCAACCCATGAACCCTTTCTTAAAATTTTCTCTCCTCTGTTCAGTGGCAGAGGGGAGTGAGCGAGAGGATTTCGTGGGTGCCTGGCATCCAGCCAGTGTCAAACCACGACAGTCATCCTCCCTGGAGGTATTTAGAAGATGTGTAGATGTGGCACTTGTGGATATGGTTTAGTTGTGGACTTGGCACTGCTAGTTTGATGGTTGGACTCAATGATCTTAGGGGTCTTTTCCAGCCTAAATGATTCTATGATTCACTGTGCTAAGCAGGATCTTAAACTCCATAATGTTGTGATTGCTGTATCCAAGGCTACCATTGTTGTCAATTAAATTTTGTTGGTTTGTGAGCAGTAAATCTAGAAATGTGCTATTCCTCTTTGGCATGTCCAGCATCTGTAGCAGGAAGCAGTCCTCAATGCATTCCAGGAACTTGACTGAAAACTTGCACACCACTGTATTGTTTTTGCAATAAATGTCTGGGTAATTGAAGTCACCCATAAGGACCAGTTTCTGTTGGCCTGAGAATTCCTTTAGCTGCCAAAGTAGGGTTTTGTTTGCCTCATCATCCTGATTGGAAGGTTGGTAACAGACACCTGCCATATCATCCGCCTTGGTGATGATCCCTCTAGTCTTGATCCAAAGGCATTTGGTAGAACTTTCATGGTCTCCATAGCTCACCTGCATGCAGTCAAATTTCTCATCTACATAAAGTGAGTCTCCACCTCATCTTCTTCCCTTCCTGTCTTTCCAAAAGAGCTTGTAGCCAGCCATCCATTGTTGTCTTCCAGACAGCAGGACCCATCTCAGTCATCTACCAATGTTCTTGGGAGTCTGGGGATATCCCTGCTGACTGCATGCTAGCCATTGTTACTCCAATTTACAAGAAGGATGTGAGGAAAGAACCAGTAAAGTACAGACATGTTAGTCTAATGTAATTTCCTAGAAAAATTATGGAGAAGAATATACTGGCTACTATTTGAGGCATTTAAAGAACAATGCAATCATCAGGCACAGTCAGCATGGTTTCACAAAGGGAAAGTCCTGTTTAACTAATTTGATTTCATACTATGATAAGGTCACCCACTTAGTAGATGAAGGGAAGGCAGGAGATGTCATTTTTCTGGATTTTAGTAAGGCTTTTGAAATCACACCTCACAGCATCCTTCTGAGCAAGTTGTCCAACTGTGGGATGAGCAGGTTCCCAGTGTGCTGGGTGAAGAACTGTCAGGATGGCACAGCTCCAAATGTTGTAGTGAGTGAGGCTACATCTGACTGGTGACCAGTCACCAGTGGTGTTCCTCAGGGCTCAATTCTAGGGCCAGTTCTGTTAAATATATTTATCAACGATCTGGATGCAGGAATTAAATGTACCATTAGCAAGTTTGCAGATGATACCAAACTGAGAGATGCTGTTGACTCTCTTGAAGGACCTGAGGCCTTGCAGAGGGAACTAGATAGATTGGAGCATTGGGCTATGATTAATTCAATTAATATAATTAATTTCTTTCTAATATTGAATCTAAACTGACCCTCCTTCAGTTTAAGGCCATTGCCCCTTGTCCTATCACTACATACCCTTGTCAAAAGTCCCTCTCCAGCCTTCTTGTAGGCCCCTTTTAGGTATTGGAAGGCTATTATAAGGTGTCCCCAGAGCCTTTTCTTCTCCAGGCTGAACAGCCCTAAGTGTCTCAGCCTGTCTTCATAGGAGAGGTGCTCTAGCCCTCTGATCAACTTAGTGGCCTCCTCTGGACTCATTCCCACAGGTCCATGTCTTTCTTGTGTTGGAGGCCCCAGAGCTGGACACAGTGCTCCAGGTGGGATCTCACAAGAACAGAGAGGGAGAATGACTTCCCTTGACCTGCTGGTCATGCTTGTTTTGATGCAATCTGGGATGTGGTTCACTTTCTGGGCTGCGAGTGTGTATTGTCAAGACATGTTGAGTTTCAACATGGACCAACACCCCCAAGTCCTTCTCCCCAGGTCTGCTCTCAATCCATTCTCTGCCCAGACTCTACTTGTGCTTGGGATTGGGCCGACCTGGGTGCAGGAAGAAATACAACAAGATTAAATACAGGATTCTGTACCTAAGATGGAGTAATGCTAGGCACAAGCATAAATTGGTAGAGGAGTGGCTGGAGAGCAGCCCTGCAGTAAGGGATCTGGGGGTGCTGGTTGACAGGAAGCTCAGGATAGGTTAGCAGTGAGCCCTGGCAGCCAGGAGGGCAAACTGCATCCTAGGGTACATTAAACACCATAGAACCAACTAGTCAGAAGAGGTGATTATCCTGCTGTATTCAGACTCAGTTTGAGTGGTGTGACCAGTGCTGAGCCCCACAATTTAAGAAGGATGTGAAGGTCCTTGAGTGCATCCAGGGGAGAGCAACAAAGCTGATCAAAGGGCTGGAAGGTGTCCTACGAGGAGCAGCTAAGGACACTGGGACTCCACACAGCAGCATTCCACCTCCTATAGTTGCCCACACTACAACAGGACTTGTCAGTAAACAGAACATATTACCTTTCATTTTCTGATAATTTACTGCACAAGTCACCTCTTGGGCACAAGTCACCTCCTCAGGCAATACTCTGAAATCTCTGCCTTTTGGCCAGTCCACAATCTCTTCCGGGATTCCTGGGCAGCTGGGGTTCCCCATTCGAGCTCATTGCACAATCAATGCCACCTGCTTACTCCACATAGTTTTGGTCGTGTGATGTGTAGAGGGCACTCCTCCTTTGAACATCCAGTTTAGCATAGGCAGTCATGGTGTTAAGAGGATCTCTGTTTCTGTATTGACTACTAATAAAGTGGCTTAATCCAATTCATATGTTTCTAGTATCTCCTTTTCAGTCGCAGTGTAGTAGGCCTCAGATCCTCGATAGCCTCAGCTCCAATATCCTAGAGGTTGACATCAAGTGTTTCTGGGTGCTTTCTGCCAAAGGCTCCAGGTGAGGCCATGCTCTTTAACCTGCAGCAACCCAACAATGGAGGGATCTTCCAAGATGTCAGGCAAGGTAGAAAGCTGTTTAATCTTCTCTGTGTCCAGGGTGGATGCACCAAAGGTCCACTGATACCCCTTTGGGTCCCTGAGGTACCATCTCCTGAAGTAGCTTATGCCAAGGATACACAGGGCCCCATGACCTGTCACAATAGGATGCTTTTGACCCTTGTCCTCTGTTAACTTCACCTCAGCCTCCAACACAGATGTGGTAGATTAACTTTGGCTGACCAAAAAGTGTTCACCAAGCCACTCTATCACTCCCTCTGATGCCTTTTTCAACCTAGAAATGAAACTCAAGATAATTTTAGTATAGGAGGTAATATAAAAATGGATCTTTATTGGAACTCCAGGGGCAGTTATGGAAGAATGTCCACAAAAGCCCACCCCCCACAGTGGTGCATAGTTTTAGAGGTTTGGCAAATTAGCATAATTGACAAAAAAGCACCAATTAGGAGGACAAGTGGTGATGCAATTCCCTCCCAGGTCAATCCCCTTCTCTGGAGCCCCCCCCTTGGTACTAGCAGTACTTTGTTTATGAAGATGCATCTTGACAAGTTGTTCTTGGCCTTGGTTCCCAAGAAGAACCAAGATATTATAGGGGCCTTGCACCCCCTGGGGCTTGGAGCTCTGGAATGTGTTTAGTCTTTCTGCCTAGGGAAAGGGCATGGAAAAGTACTGGGAAAACTAGCTAGAATACAATAATAGGCTACAGAGCTCCAAATATATGTGTAAAGAATGCAGAGAATACATAAATGAAAAAAAGACTAAAATCAGTAGGCATCACCCCTTCCTCAACTGGACAGGGAAGAGAAAATACAATGAAAGCCTCATGGGTCAAAAAGAAGACAGGAAAATCACTCAGCAATTACTGTCACCGACAAAACAGACTCATCTTGGGGAAGTTAATTTAATTTATTGCAAATCAAAATCAGAGTAGGATAAACAAAAATAAGAACAAATCTTAAAAACATCTTCCCTCCACCCCTCCCTTCTTCTTGTGCTCAACTTCACACCTGACTTCTCTGCCTCTTTCCAAGAGGCACAGAGGGATGGGGAATGAGGGTTGAGGTCAGTTCATTACACACCATCTCTGGTGTTCCTTCCTTGTCATGCTTTTCCCCTGATCCAGCATGGGGTCCCATCCACATGTTGCGATCCGGTTTAAATCCAGAAGAGCAAAGAAAATTTAGTCTCTGTATAAAACGGAAAGAAATGTAAAGGTTCAAAATATACCCAAAAACGAGATTAAAATCAAACCAGGTTAGATGTTGGTGCCAAAAAATTGATATATTTTATTTAATAGTAAAAGAGGCAAAGAGAAAAGAAAGAGAGAAAGAGAGAAAGAGAGAGAGAAAGAAAGAGAGAAAGAAAGAGAGAGAAAGAGAGAAAGAGAGAAAGAGAGAAAGAGAGAAAGAGAGAAAGAGAGAAAGAAAGAAAGAAAGAAAGAAAGAAAGAAAGAAAGAAAGAAAGAAAAAGAGAGAAGTGTGCATGGGGGCAGGGGGATGGGGAGAGACTGAGAGGGGTTAGGTGGAAGCATATCACCCTTCTGAGGGTCCCAACGACATCTCATTGCTCACCTCCATCTGGTCTTCTTGGTGGTGAGGGTCCCCCATCGCCGCGCCGCCACAAGCTGCCACACTCCGCTGAAAACCAAAGAGTATAGAATCCCATGGATTAATATACACTTTGGGCAGGTGGGAACACCCATGTGCCTTCCTTGCAGGGGACCGGTTTGACACTGTCCCTTGCAACACTGATGGTCTGTTGCATCATCTCTGGTGCAGGGTCTGGAGACCCCTTTGGGGGGGGCCCTTGATGGGCCATGTCACCCCCTCTGTCCTTCATGTGGATGCAGCTTCTTCCCGGGTGAAGGGTCCCCTCAGCTGAGCTGGTCTGCACAGTGGAGGATGGGCAGTCACTGCGCCTCTCACCAGAGGTTTTTCCAACACACACCCAAAGCCTCTCTCCCCCCACCCTTTGGTATGAGGGTCTGTTCAAGCCTGGCAGCTGATAGCCCTGGGGCGGTGATCTCCACTCCTGAGGTGTTAAGCTTGTGCTTTGTGACTGTCCCCAGCCCTGAGTTGTTACTTTATCTTATCTTCATCATCGAGAGGTCCAGGGCCTCTCAGAGCCCCATTCAAGGTTTGGTAGTCTTCTCTGCAGTTTTTGTGATACAGTTTTGCTATAAGTCCTTAATGAAAATGTTTAAGTCATAAACTATAATATTTCAGTCTCTGACACCACGGGAGACAGTCCTTTACAAACTGCTCCAATATCAGTCCTTTCCATGGTGTGCAGTTATTCAGGAACAGACTGCTCCAGCACTGGTGCCCAGTGAGGCCACAGTTCCTGACAAAAAACCTGCTCCAGTGTGAACTCCCCTCCATGGGAGCCACAGTTCCTGCCAGGAACCTGCTCCAGTGCAGGTTCTCCATGCGGTCATAGTTTCCCTCAGGGCACATCCACCTGCAAGTGCAAGCTTCTAGGTTTGACGCAGGTGCACTGTCACAATTCCTCGTGTACTCCCTGTGGTCATGCAGGTAGAACAGAATTACAGAATCACAGAATTGACTAGGTTGGAAAAGACCTTTGAAATCATCATGCCCAACCTATAACCTAATACCACCTCATCAACTAAACCATGGTACTGAGTGCCATGTCCAGTCTTTTTTTACATACCTCCAGGGACCGTGACTCCACTACTTCCCTGGGTAGCCCCTCCCAATGCCCAATCATTCTTTCTGTGAAGAGTTTTCTCCTAATGTCTAACCTAAACTTCCCCTGGAGCAGCTTAAGACTGTGTCCTCTTGTTCTGTCTCTGGTTGCCTGGGAGAAGAGACTGACCCCCATCTGACTACACCCTCCTTTCAGGTAGTTGTAGAGAGTGATAAGGTCTCCCTTGAGCCTCCTTTTCTCCAGGCTAAACAACCCCAGCTCCCTCAGCCGTTCCTCATAGGGCTTGTGTTCTATACCCTTCACGAGCCTTGTTGCTCTCCTCTGGACGTGTTCAAGCATCTCAACCTCCTTCCTAAATTGAGGGGCCCAGAACTGGACACAGTACTCAAGGTGCGGTCTAACCAGTGACGAGTACAGGGGAAGAATGACTTCCCTGGTCCTGCTGGCCACACTATTCCTGATACAGGCCAGGATGCCATTGGCCTTCTTGGCCACCTGGGCACACTGCTAGCTTATGCTCAGTCTGCTGTCAACCAGTACCCCCAGGTCCCTTTCTGCCTGGCCACTCTCCAGCCACTCTGTCCCCAGCCTGTAGCACTGCAGGGAGCTGTTGTGGCCAAAGTGCAGGACTTGGCACTTGGACTTGTTAAACCTCATATTGTTGGACTCAGTCCATCTATTCAGCCTGTCCAGGTCCCTCTGCAGAGCCCTCCTACCCTCCAACAGATTGACACTCACACCTAATTTGGTGTCACCTGCAAATTTACTGATGGTGATGCCTTTCCCTGGGTCTCAAAATCAAGAATCAAACACGGTTAGAAGGGAAAAAGGGATTTTACCTCTATATTTATTTTAAGGATCCTTAGGTGCACCACGTCCAGGTGGAATGCCCCGAAATGCACACTGCAATGCCCTCACACAATTGATTGGGTATAACATTATAGGTCTTACTAATTAGCATATCTATCAAAGATTCCCCAATGAGTGAGCCCCCCTCCCCAAGGAACCTTCCCCTAGATAGTTCTATCTTAGTTTACAAAATGTGTTCTGGAGAGGACCTTGATGTCTGGGGCATTCTGATCTCTATGAAGCTTCTAAGATGTTTAGTCTCCTAGCTTGACAAATAAGTCTAAGAACGTAGGCTAAAAAAACACTAAGAATACAAAAGTTATAAAAAGGTATATAAAAGGGGTATAAAAGAAAAGGCAAAAAATCATGATGGCATCAATGGAGGACTCAATCCCCTCGTCCAGATCATCAATGAAGATTTTAAACAGGACTGGCCCCAGCACTGATCCCTGGGGGACACCACTGGTGACTGGCCACCAACTGGATCCAGCACCATTTACCACTACTCTCTGGGCCCGGCCATCCAGCCAGTTCTTAACCCAGCGAAGAGTGCACCCGTCTAAGCCATGGGCTGCCAGCTTTTCCAGGAGTATGCTGTGGGAGACAGTGTCAAAGGCCTTGCTGAAATCCAGGTAGACAACATCCACAGCCTTTCCCGCATCCACCAGGTGGGTGACCTGGTCATAAAAGGAGATCAGGTTGGTCAGGCACGACCTGCACCTCCTAAACCCATGCTGGCTCGGTCTGATCCCCTGGCCATCCTGTAGGTGCCGTGTGATGGCACTCAAGATGATCTGTTCCATAATCTTGCCGGGCACTGAGGTCAGGCTGACAGGCCTGTAGTTACCTGGATCCCCCTTCCGGCCCTTCTTGTGGATGGGCGTCACATTGGCCAGCTTCCAGTCATCTGGGACCTCCCTGCTGAGCCAGGACTGATGATAAATGATGGAGAGTGGCTTCKCAAGCTCATCTGCCAGCTCCCTCATCACCCTAGGATGGATCCCATCTGGTTCCATAGATTTGTGAGCATCCAAGAGGCTCAGCAGGTCTCTGACTGTTTCCTCCTGAATAACAGGGGGGCTATTATGCTCCCTGACACCATCTCCCAGCCCAGGAGGACAGTTGTCCTGAGGACAACCTGTCTTTCTGTTGAAAATTGAGGCAAAGAAGGTGTTAAGTACCTCTGCCTTTTCCTCATCTTTAGTTACTAAATTCCCTCCTGCATCTAATAGAGAATGGAGGTTGTCCTTGCCCTTCCTTTTGCCATTAATGTATTTATAAAAATATTTTTATTGTCCTTTACAGAAGTGGCTCGATTGAGTTCTAACTGAGCTTTGGCCTCTCTAATTTTTTTCCTACATGACCCAGCAACTCCCTTAAACATTTCCTGAGATACCTGACCCTCCTTCTAAAGGTGATAAGCCCTCTTTTTTTTCCTTAGTTCCTTCAAAAGCTCCTTGCCCATCCAGGCCGGTCGTTTTCCTCATCGGCCCATCTTTCAGCACATAGGGACAGTCTGTTCCTGTGCCTTCAAGATTTCTGTTTTGAAGCACACCCATCCTTCCTGGACTCCTTTGTTTTTAAGGGCTGTTTCCCAAGGTACTATCTGAATAAGTTTTTTAAATAGGCCAAAGTCTGCCCTCTGGAAGTCCAGTGTGGAAATCTTTGTTTCACCAAATATTGAAAACTCTATAATTTCATGGTCACTGTGCCCCAGACAGCCTCCAACCACCACACCTCCCACCAGCCCAACTCTGTTTGCAAACAGCAGGTCTAGTGTATTCTGTCTCCTGGTAGGCTCGCTCACCAGCCGTGTCAAGAAGTTGTCCTCCACACACTCTAAGAACCTCCTAGACTGCCTCTTCTCTGCTGTGTTGAGTTCCCAGCAGATACCTGGCAGGCTAAAGTCACCTACAAGAACAAGGGCTGGTGGTCTTGAAACATCTTCCAGCTGCTTATAGAATAAGTCATCTACCTCTTCATCCTGCTTGGGTGGTCTATAACAGACTCGCACCAGGATGTCAGCCTTGTTGGCCTTCCCCCGATTCTTACCCATAGGCACTCCACCTTATCATCATTAATCTCAATTTCCATGATGTTGAGAGCCTCCCTAATATAGACCCCCCCTCCACTTCTTCTCCCTTCCCTGTCTCTTCTGAAGAGCTTGTAGCCATCCATTTCAGCATTCCAGTTGAGTCATCCCACCACGTTTCCATGATGGCAACTACGTCATAGCCTTCTTGCTGTACCATGGCTTCCAGCTCCTCATTCACCTGTTCACACCACACACAGGCGACTTTTGCACCATCCCCTGGTGCTACTGACAGGCTCAAACACTCCTTACAGCGACACTTTACCGTGCCTTAATTATGCCTCCCCAGATGGGGGAGATTTTTAAAGTCCTTTTTAGAATCCAGAAGACGAACGGGACTTTTCCACGCTTTTTGCTTTCAGATAGTTGTTTATTAAGTCTTATCAAAGGAGCTGAGCCATGGGTGTGACCCAGAGCAGAGAATGTGAGAGAAAAGGCGAATTATCAAGACTACACAGCCTTTTAAAGGTAAATCACCCAATGAAAACCCAAAACGAAAGATATTTTTACTTTTCTACCAATGTTCAATAAATCTCTGT
>RAHM01000957.1:0-27447 GCA_003713295.1 Parotia lawesii
CTAAGTTTTTGGTTGAATGAAAAAAGTATTAAAAAAACCCCACATCTTCACAACAAAACTACCTTATATAGCATCTGTTTTGTAATAAAGCTATTTTACATATAGCATCTATTTGTGACAAAGCTACTGTTACAAAAGCTACTTTTAACATCACTTATTTTAACATTTGCAGAAAGCCAATATTATAGCATCTATTTATCACACCGCCTCTTTGTCCCCAGCGATGCTGCAGAATATGTCCAGCTCTGTGTGTGTGAGTGGCTGCGAGTATCCACCTACTACGGTGTGTCAGTGTCCAAGTGCGTTGCGTGGCACCCCCCGAGCTGCTCTGACAAGGAGGCTATCGGGACAGACGCGATGCTCTTTCCACCCCCCCACTCGCATCGCGTCAACGACTATTTCTGAAAAGGAAAAAAAGGTTAAAGCAGAGTTTAAAAAAAATGTCCATTGACTTTATGTTTTTCACTTTTCAGTCTGTACTTGGAAGGGGTATGGGAATAATTTTTAGGGATACCTAACAACCACATCATATATTGACTGTAGCTGGCACTGTGTGTTATTAATGATTCTAGCAATTAGGCTGAAAGTGGAGAGGGGAATTTAGGTAACACACTTGCATGTGTTATCACACTTGTATGCAAATCATGGAGGCTTGGCTGAAACACTAAGCCATGTGCAGAACCAAGAATTTTCAGGTTTTAGTTCTGTGCTTTAACTGTAGCACTCTTTACAACCTGTTTATCTACAACACAATTTTAATATATTATCTCTTAATTCAAGAAGTTAATAAAAAGTAGAAATACTGTAGTCTGATTTTTGTGCAAGTAGCAAAATCTACCAAGAATTATATTGAATGCACTAATAAAGTGCAGAGTAAGTATAAAATAGTTTGTTAAATAAATCACAAAGATGCTACAACAACTGCAAGTTGTTTCAAAAACTGAAATCTAAAGCTATAAAACAGCAATATAATTATGAAATGCAGAACTTTTTATTGGGCAAAGTATAGAAATATGGTGTGAATTTTCATAAGTAGCTCTATTAGTTGACCTATCCAATCAAGTGTAATAATTTGTAGTCTATGTTTTATTCTGATTTGAAGCATCATATTTTGGAATATTTGTTCATAATTATGCAAGCATTGAAATAACTTCTATGTTAATAACTTATATCCTTGTATCAACATGAGACACAGAGATATTTTTCCTGATGGAGTATCTGAGCAGAGAATGCTCTATAAGGACAAAGTTTCTCCCATATTCATTTACTGTAAAGTAAGAGTTTCCTTGAGAATAGTTTAGATGAGAAGTGTGTGATGGGAGGTAAAAGATTTGAAGCTTGCATGGGGAGAGCAATGTTTGATGATAGGGAAGGCTTATAAATGTGGTTATCACCTACTGAACAAATAAATGTATTAAAGTATGTAGCATTGTGACCAATACCCCCTGCTCCCAATATCTGGTAATGTGGTTAGCATAAATAATGTCATTTTACAAGGCAAGCAGCCACTCTTTGTGACCAAGTGGCTCATGTATTCATTCCCTTTCCCTTATTAGCAGGCCATTAAGGTCCTGTGCACCAAGTAGGCAAATCAGATTTCTTGCCTTTCCTACTGGGTTCAAGAAACCTAGGCATCAAGCCAATTACTCTCTTCCTTGCTGGCCTTGAAGGTCTCAAGCATCCAGCCAACCAGGTGTTGTTGATGGCCCCATCACAGAACAGGGAAGTGCATACATAGCACTGTCTATAAAATCAAACAATTGCAAGTCTGAAGTGGGGAACTTGGACTGGAACTGCTGCTAGACAGTAAAGCCTGTGACACCCCTGGTGGCCAGGGTTGCCTCTGAGGACTGACTCATATTCTATGATTATTGAGTCTAGATAATGATTGTTATGTTGATACAGCAAACCATGTATTAAGATTTGACCTGATCTGCAAAGGGTCTAGGTGATGAGAAATCATAACTCAAGCTGTATAATGGAGTAGCATAGCATAGCATAAAATAGAATAGATTTCAGTTGGAAGGGACCTGCAACAATCATCTAGTCCAACTGCCTGACCAATTCAGAGCTGACCAAAAGTTGAAACATGCTGTTAAGGGCATTGTCCAAATGCCTCAAACACTGACAGGCTTGGGGCATCGACCACCTCTCTAGGATGCCTGATCCACTGTTTGACCGCCCTCTGGATAAAGAAATGCTTTCTAATGTCAAGTCTGAAACTCCCCTGACACAGCTTTGAGCCATTTCCATGTCATTGGATCCCAGGGAGAAGAGATCAGCACCTCCCTCTCCACTTTCCCTCCTCTGGAAGCTGTAGAGCAGAGGTCACCCCTCAGCCTCCTTTTCTCCAAACTAGACAAACCCAGAGTCCTCAGCCATTCCTCATAGGACGTTCATTCCAGCCCTTTCACCAGCTTCGTTGCCCTCCTCTGGGGACAATTCAAGGACCTTCACATCCTTCTTAAATTGTGGGGCCCAGAACTGCACATGGTACTTAAGATGAGGCTGCCTCAATGCTAAATAGAGCAGGATAATCACCTCTTTTAACTGGCTGGTTATGCTGTGTTTGATGCACCCCAGGATGTGGTTTGCCCTCTTGGCTGCCAGGGCTCACTGCTAACTCCAGTTGAGCCTGCTGCTGACCAGCACCCCCAGATCCCTTTCTGCAGGGCTGCTCTCCAGACACTCCTCTCCTAATTTATACTTGTGCCCAGCATTACTCCATCCCAGGTGCAGAATGTTGTCCCTCTAGAGAGCCAAGAGCACCTCCCAGTTTAGTATCTTCAGCAAACTTGTTAATGGTGCATTCAACTCCTGCATGCAAATCATTGATAAAAAAGTTGAACAGGCTMTAGGATTGAAACCTGAGGAATACCACCAGTGACCAGTTGCCAGCCAGATGTAGCCCCGTTCACTACAATCCTTTGAGCCCTGCCATTCAGCCAGTTCTTCACCCAGCTCACCATGTGTGGAGGACCAGGCATAAGCATGTTGTCTCAAACATTCTGACTTGCTACAGGAAAGTTGTGATTGGAAGAGAGGGTCCCATGGAGGTGGGGCAGCACTGTTCTGAGCCAACTTCCTTTTCCACCTTGTATCTTGTAAATTGGAATAACACTGGCTAGCTTCTAGTCAGCAGGGACTTTCCCAAGCTTCCAAGACCTATGGTAGACGATCAAGAGGTGTTCTGCTGTAACATCTACTAGCTCTTTCAGTAGTCTGGCATGAATCTTATCAGACACCATGGACTTATGAACATTCAGTTGATGCAACTGGCCCTTACAATTTCAGTGTCTACAAACAGAAAGTCACTGATGTCTGATACAACATTGGCTAGTTTCAACTCTAGTTGAGCTTTGGCCTTTTGTGTCTTCTCATATATATGAATCACAGCTCTGTAATCTTCCTGTGAAGCCTGACCTAACTTCCAGAGATTGTACAATTTTTTTTCCTCTTGATCTCTAAGAGGAGTTCTCTGTTCAGCCAAGCTGGTCTTCTGCCTCATTTGCTTGACTTATGACACACTGGAATTGCCTGTTCCTGTGCTTCTAAAAGGTGGTTCTTAAAGACTGACCAGTACTCATGGACCCCTAAGCCCTCAAAAGCAGATACCCAAGGGGCACTGCTAAGTAGCTCCCTGAATAGCTTAAAGTTTTCTCTTTTGAAGTACAGGGTAGCAACTCTGCTGTCCTTTTTTCTCATTACACTGAAAAGTTTAAACTCAACCATTTCATGATCACTGTGGCCATGACAACCACCTACCATCACATCTCCCATGAGTCCTTCTCTATTCACAAATAGCAAGTCTAGGAGGGCATCTTTCCTAGTTGGCACAGTAAATACTTGTGAAAAAAAGTTATCTTACAAACTTCAAGAATTTTGCAGACTTGCTTGTCATAGCAATATGAAATTTCCAGTTGATGTTTGGGAAGTTTGAATCTCCCACAAACACAAGGGCTACTGATCCAGAGATTTCTCCTAATTGCCTATAGAATAACTCATCAGTGCTATCATCCTGGCTGGGCAATTGGTAGTAAATACCCACTACATCTCTGTTTTCCATCCCCCAAATCCTCATCCAGAGTCTCTCAGCCACATTGTTGTTAACTGTAAGGACTGTACAGTCACATCTCTCACTTACATAGAGTGCAACTCCTCCACCTTGCTTGCCCTGCCTATCCCTCCTGAACAGCCTTGTAGTATATGATACAAAATAATTCGTGCTAAAATTTTAAGGATTTTTGCTGCGGCTGAGAAAAAAGCACAAGCAGGTGACCACCAGAATTTTGCTGTTCAAGGGATTTCTGTCTGAATAAGCCCCGGCAAGGTACATTCCCATTGCATTCCACAGATAAGCATTTCGTGGGATTTGCTTGTCTGGCAGAGCTCCAGGATGTGTGTGTATATACAGAAATATGGTTCCAGGATGTGTGTTCTATGTATGTATATGCAACAATAATATACTTCCACCAGAAAACTGATTCCAACAGCAAAAATCGACTACTGATTTCAGGAACTGTCATCAGATGTGAAGAAAAAAACCAGGAAAATTATATTGTTGTATTGAAAAGATAAAATCAACAAAGAAGAAGAAGAAAAGTATAAAAGGACACCTCAGAGAAACCTCAGCGGTGAACAGGCGAGATTHGAACCGATAGAGGTCGGAACTCAGTTCACCCAGCACCGATCGCCTGGCTCGACGTTGCTTCTGCTTGGTGGCTTTTTCCGAATTTTATACTTTGATTATTAATAAATTCTCTTTAATCATAATATTGATTGGCTCGTTTGTAACAGCCTGTAGGCCGCAATTCCAGCACTCCAATGGGATACATTCTGTATTACTTAGGTGATTAGAAATCATAAGTTGTATTATAAATTCTGTGTCACACTACTAATAGATTTTGTTACATTGATTCTGCTTGTAAAAATCCTGTGCCATTCTAATAATAATTTCTGTGCTATACTAATCATAATATCCTGTTAAGAAAATAAAGTTTTAATTGCAACTGCAATTATGTGCCATAAACATTCTTCCAAGGATCCCTAAAGAACCTGTCTTTCCCCTTAGTGCTGGGTGACAAGGATGGATCCCTTCTGGTGCTTTCTGCTTTGATGGAAAATCTTCTCTGAGGCCTCTAGAACTCAGTTTTATTACATAAAGAAGCACTTACTTCTTTAGGAAGAAGTTTAAGAAGAGAACAAATGGTAATCCTCAAGTCATAATCATACATCTTGGCATGCCTGAGATAGAATTTTTTCCTCTCTCTGTCTTCTTGCAGCTTTGTAATTCCCTGTCCTTGCAGTTGTGTGGGTTTTCTTTGTTTTGGTTTGTTTTTTGTCTTGGTTTAAGATAATTTAAAGAGGTGGACACTCTAAAACAAGTAACCTCCCCTTAATTTCAACCAATCCCTTTCCACCAATAAGGAACAAAAATATGAGTAGATATAAGTGAAAAAATAACAGTTTACTAACAAACGAAATAGCAACAGGCAAAAAGTAACAGTAAATAATTGATAGATACAGAATTGCCAAATCTCATGAACCCTGCGGGAACAATGAGAGACACGAAATGCCGGAAATACCCTTCCCAAGATGGCGCCTGGCAGGGGTGACCACATGGCTTGAAAGACAAAGGGACAAGATCCTTCCCAGGAAGGCAGAAGCTTACAGAGCAGTTCCAGGAGCAGACAAAGACTTGCCGGCTCATCTGGGGTAGCGCCTTCCTCGTGGCAGGAGACAGAAGGGTAGGCACGGCAGGGTGAAGAAGCTGGGCTGGAGCCACTTGATGTTTTCTCTCCTCGGCCAGGTGCTGCTGATGCTGATGCACTGGTTGCTCAGACCAGAGCAGGGCCTCTCTGCTACTGTCAGCACGATGCCTCGACTGCAGATAGGCACCTGCAGAATTCTCCCTAAGGCAGCTCAAAACCACTAACTGCAATCTCTCCAAGAGGAGGAAAAAAAATGAAAAGAGAACCCAAAAAGGAAAAGCCTCTGCCCATGCTGCCTCAGCTCTATAGCAAGAAAACCAAGAACCAAACCAAGTGGCCAGAGAGAGAGCTCTGCCTAAGCAAAGACCAAGAGCTCAGCAAGGCAAAAATCACGCTGCAAAAGGTGGTGAGCTGCTTGCTCCAGTAGACTTTAAAAGCACCCGAGATAGCATCCCATCCCCAGTTTTCCTAGCTGCAGGGTCTTAAAGAGACAGTAACAATTTTGGGCACAGATAGATATGGAATACAATAACCTTTTGGGTTACACATGATGGGTTTTTTTTAAATCTGATTCCACAGAGCTTTTAGCCTTTTAAAACAGCAGCTGGTTAAGTTCAGTTGTGTTTGCATGTTTGAGGTCTTCTTATAAGTGCTCCTACTATGACTCCTTACTCTACCCATTCCCCAGTGCAGTTCATATTCACAAGCCAAATGTGCCTGAAATTTTTGATACTGTCATGTTCTTTTTGCCTCAAGGGAAGTTGGGTGAAATGGACCCAACATGGGACTCAAATAGTAAAATACTTGACATCTTTCCAGGATTCTGAAAATATTCCATTCCTACTAGATACTAGGAATGAGTAGTGCATTATTTAAATTCAGAAGAAAATTTCCATTGCCTTCGGTGTGAGATAGATGGGGTTTTTGCTGTCTCTTTATACAGCTTTCTCACACTTAGGTCATAAAGATCTTGAAAACAGTCCTTGTATGTTTTTACAATCTTTTTTACATCTAGATTCACATGCAACTGTGCTATTTTTGGTTCTGTTGTGGCCATAGTTATGTTTATGGTTTTTTTCTAGTAATGTATGGAAAAAAAAGACTGTTTTTGCTTTAGCCTATAGTGAATGCAAGGTTAAGGTAAAGGAATGTAATGTGTCATTCCCTTTTCCTTTTTTTTCTAAGTAGAAGGTTTGAAAGAGGAGAAAGGGTTTCAGTATCTTAGCCTAAAAATTTAGTTTCTCTATTCAAATCATAATCAAATGTACAGCATCATGAGAAAAGTCATAACTTAAATCTAAAGAATTATCCAGAATTATATTACTTTCAGCCTCCATGAAGGAAAAGTTATGGTTCCTAAAGCACAATACAGTATACTGGGAAGTAGAAACTAGCACCTCTGTTGATGATGCCACAATTTTATGTGGAAGACATGATTTTTCTTCATTTTTCCCATTTGAGGTTGATGCTAACAAGCTTTGGGTTTTGGTTTTTTATGGGTTTTTTTTAATTATAAAAGTGACATACAATGGTCCCTGAATGTCAAAGAATTATGCTGATACTCTAACGAAGATCTAAACCATACTCAATATACACAGTGCACATTACAGTATTTTCACTGTAATAAACCAAGTATGGGAAAAATGCAGAAGTATTAATGTTGCATATATGCTAAAATTATGGAGGAGCTCAGATGAGCTCCATTTCACCAAATAATAAAAGAAAATTTGTTCAAGATAATTTGTATGGTGGAAAGCCAGAGCAAACCTGTCTCTGTCTTGGGACCAGTGCTCTTTAATATCTTTATCAATGACATAGACAGTGGGATCTAGTGCACCCTCAACAAGTTTGCACATGACAGGAAGCTGAGTGGTGCAGTTTACACAACAGAAGGAAGGGATGCCATCCAGGGGTACATGGACAAACTTGAGAAGTTGGCCCACAAGAACCTCATGAAGATCAACAAGACCAAGTGCAAGGTGCTGCACCTGGGTTGGGGAAATTAGATTCAGACTAAATATAAAGAAGAAATTTTTTACAGTGAGGATGGTCAAACACTGCAACAGGTTTCCCAGAGTAGTTGTAGATGCCCTATTCCTGGAAACATTTAAGGTCAGATTAGACAGGACTTTGAGCAATCTGATGTGATTGAAGGTGTCCTTGCTCATTGCAGAGCAGTTGGACTAGATGACCTTTAAAGGTCCATTCCAATTCAAACCATTCTATGATTATCTGATTCTGTGACATAAGGATTAAAAAAAAATTATTTACCTAGGTTTTTAAAAATAGTCTTTCTAAACTTTTGTAAGGTCACATTGATATTGAAATCAGCCAGATAGAAACTTTCTAACAGTTTTAAGTATTAGAAAGGAGGCATTCTTTATTGCAGCATGCTGGTCACTTGGAGGATCCTTCCTCTAATCAAGTGCCCTGAGCATCAAGTGAGCAGAGTTTTTAGCATGCACACTGATTACATATTCATTAGCTATCCCCACTTCCTTGACTTTATTTTACATAGTCACACCCCTTATCAGAAGTACTTATATGGTTCTTTGAGGTCTGTCTTCAACATCCTAGGTAGCTGTTCCTTGACCCCTGCTTTGAGTAAGCGCAATATCGTTGTTTTGCATAACTTCTGCTTTGTCAGCCTTGCAGAGCTGAGCTGGCATCTGTTGCGATCCGGTTTAAACCCAGAAGAGCAAAGAAAATTACATCTCTGTATGTAAACTGGAAAGAACTTGAGAAGGTTCAAAATATACCCAAAAATGAGATTAAAACCAAACGAGGTTTGATGTTGGTGCCCAAATATTGATATGTTTTATTTAATAGTAAAAGAGGCAAAGAGAAAGAAAGAGAGAAAGAGAGAAAGAGAGAAAGAAAGAGTGCATGGGGGGGTGGGGGAACAGGGAGAGAGTGACAGGGGTTAGGTGGAAGCATGTTGAGCTTTTGACAGGATACCCTTCCTTCTCGGACCAGGGTAAAAGAGAGCAGAGGAGGCTGCTGTTTTGCTAAGTTCTTTATTTCATAGTCTCATAGCTTTTTGAAGGCAGAGTTTGAAGGGGGTTACATGATAAGGCCAAACAGCAGCAGCAGCAGCAAGCAAAACAGCAAGCAGAAAACAGCTTTTTCTTCTAATTTCTTCTAATTAATTTTTTTCTTACAGAAGTGTGGATTATATTTGTTAATTGACCAAGGAGATTAACACACAATTCTAGTTTTTCTTTTCTTAACCTATCTTGGTCTAATTCTAACAATCGTAAGTATTACATAGGTATTACACAGATTTGCATATACAGTTTCTATCAGCTTTTATTGTTTATGTGAACACTATATCTAAAAAATGTGAACAGTATCGTTTTATCTATATTTTGTCTAAAGTAAAGAATTTTGTGAAAGGGTAACACTGCTACAGCAAAAACTGTGTTTAAGGTCTCTGCTGCAGTTTTTTAATGTTTAAGGCACTTAGCCTGTATTTCTACTAAAAGTTTAAAAATTTATATTTCTATTTCGCTTTGGTATGTCTTCATGTATCTCAGCTTGTCCAAAGRTTTTAATTCAACTCCTTTGCTTTGGCTTTCTTTTGGGCCTGAGTCCAGAGAAGCTTTCACTCCAACAGAAGCATATCAGCCTTCCAGGTGTCCCAATGACGTCTCATTGCTCCCCTCCATCTGGTCTTCTTGGTGGTGAGGGTCCCCCGCTGCCATGCCATGCCACGCTGCCACATGCCACCACACGCTGAAGAGTATAGAATCCAGTGGATTAATATACGCTTTGGGCAGGTGGGAACGCCCACATGCCTCCCTTGCAGGGGGCCAGTTTGACACTGTCCCTTGCAACACTGAGGGTCTGTTGCATCATCTCTGGTGCAGGGTCTGGGGACCCCTTTAGGGGGGCCTTTGATGGGCCATGTCACCCCCTCTGCTGTCCTTCACATGGATGCGGCTTTTTCCCCGGGTGAAAGCCCCCTCAGCTGAGCTGGTCTGCACAGTGGAGGATGGGCAGTCACTGTGCCTCTCACCAGAGGTTTTTCCAACATATACCCAAAGCCTCTCTCCCCCCACCCTTTGGTGCGAGGGTCTGTGCGAGCCTGGCAGCTTATAGCCCTGGGGCCGTGATCTCCACTCCTGAAGTGTTAAACTTGTGCTTTGTGAATGTCCCCAGCCCTGAGTTGTTACTTTAACTTATCTTCATCAGTGAGTGGTCCAGGGCCTCTCAGAGCCCCATTCAGGGTGTGGTAGTCTTCTCTGCAGTTTTTGTAATACAGTTTTGCTATAAGTCCTTAATGAAAATGTTTAAGTCATAAACTATAATATTTCAGTCTCTGACAGCATCCTGCTTGCATTTTGCATGACTTCTGTTTGCCTAAGTTACATCCTTTATCTATTTCTCCAAGGCTATGCTGTTCTGTTCTACTGTCCTTGATAAGAGTAAAATGTTGTTCTTTTCTGCTATCCTTATAAAGTGAGTAAAATGCTGTTCTGTTCTACTGTCCTTATCAACATAATTAGAGTTTTGGGAAGCTATTGCCAAAGGAAATTGTCTTCAAATACAAATAGTCTCAAATGTAGTAATTCAGTGTATTTTCCTCATCTCAGGTTTACAGGTGCCTAATGTTTTTGAATCACAGGATGGCTGAATTTGGAAGGGACCTCTGGAGGTCATCTTATACAACTCTCCTGTTCAAGCAGAGTAACTAGGAGCTGGTTGCCCAGTACCATGTCTGAGTGGATTTTGAATATCTCCAAGGATGGAGACTCCCCAACCTCTCTGAGCAACCTGTTCCAGTGCTTGGTCATCATCACCACAGTAAAAAAGTGTTTTCTGATGTTCAGGTGGAACCTCCTGTGTTTCGGTTTGGTTTTCAATTTTCAGAATCCAAGAGGCTAATTCTGTTTCCATTCAAATCTAAGTGATTTGGGCCCAATATCTAGTGGGCTTGGAGAGATATAATTCATCTTTCCCATAACTCAGTTGAAAGTAAGAATAATTACTTTCCTTTTAAGCCAAACTGCAGATGTTAACTCTTGTTATGTAGGCTATGAAGATGGTGACATTCAGAGAAGGAAAGAGTTAACCTTTTTGATGTTCTTGGAAAGATTTAGATGCCTGAGAGAGTGTGGTGGGTTGACCTTGGCTTGCCAGGTACCCACCAAGCCACTTTATCACTCCCCCTCCTCAACTGGACAGAGGAGAGAAAGTATGATGAAAGGCTTTTGGAAGCTGGTATTATTCTGGGAGCTCATTCGCCTTTCAATAGCTCCATTTACACCACACACACAAAAACCCGCACCACCTGAGTGTGATACATGAAGGAGCGAGAGACACCAACAGAGATGCAGGTGAATCTAAGGTTTATTCAGAAGCATCRGTATATATATATCTTTACTTCTAAGAGCTTTTTTGGTTACAGTTTACAGACGTGATCACACTCCTACAATAAATGTCTTCTTGACATTTTCCATTGTTGTCTCCAAGGCCATGGTAAAGGATCGTGAAGAGTGTGCATGAAGCGTGTGTGCCTTATGTTGACGTAGAAGTAGAAACTCGTTTGTTCAGTTCTATCTCAGGTGCACACTGTGTCAGAGAGACCTTCTGCTGGTGCTGCTGGCGCTGCTGCTGTCGTTCTCTGTTTAACTCTTTCCTTACACCAACACCTGTTAACCCAACACCTGAGGGCTCCTGGAGAATGACAGTTGATTATCAATTGATAAATAAAGCTATCCCTCCACTCACAGTGATAGTGCCTGACATTGTAACTCTCCTGGAGCAAATCGAATCTGAAGCTGAGCTGTGGCATGCTRTGTGAAACCTAGCTAATGCTTTCTTCAGCTAAGTAATTGCTAAGTAACCATAGGAGCAATTTGCTTTCCCATGGGAAGGTCAGCACCATGCCTTCACAGTTCTGCCCCAGGGGTACCATTTGCCATGGTCTGGTAGCCCATCATTTGGAAGACTGCAATATTTCTCTGCATTGTAAATTGTTCCTCTGTGTCAATGTTATGATCACTGGTCCTTGCTGAGATCTTGGTCCCAGGACTGGGACTAAAGTCTTAATTTTGGAAGATTCTGCTGATATTCCTAAATATATTCTGCAACATTTCATTTACATAAAATAGTGAATTCAATTTGTTTTGCAGAATGTGAACATTGGTACTCTACCTGATAAGTCTCACTGCTGCACTAGCCTGAAGCAACATCTGTCAACAGCCCATAAATTGCACCAAAGTTCAAAGCTGGAAGCCCCACCTACTCAGCATACAACAGACTCTCAGGTGGGAACTGAAAGGCCAGTCTTTAAGCAGACATGGAACAGTGAATGGTGTCTGATGGCTGGTAGGGGCTCATGGTCAAAGCTTATGCCTGTATTGTGAAGGTGATGGAGAACTAAGGATATGGACATAAAAAGCAAGCAAAAGGTGGCATCATATTACATTGGACAAATGGCTCCACAACTATATCAGTATCCCCTTAGGCACAATCAGTTATGGTAGTCTTAAACTACTCATGTCTTGGTTTGAAAGACAGGTGTCTGCCAAAGGTGGGAACCTCCCTTGGAAAGGAAAAAAAAGACCCCCTTCCCTCCGAATTATTATAACTTTGAAATTATGGGGCTTTCAGGCAAAGATATGAGAAAAGGAATAACAGTTCTTTACTAGTATGTATATGTACAACAAGGCAAAAAAACAACAACAGCAGCAACAACAAACAAAACCCAAAACCCAGTAACAGCCTTCTCTTGGCTGTCAAGTACCTTCTTCTTTGGTCTAGTTATGGTCACAGCCAGCAGGGGCGCTGTTGGCTCACAGCCGGGCAGGGCAGGTGCGATGATTCCCTCGCAGCTGCAGGGAGGGCTGTGGTGCGAGTTCAGTCGTGTCTCCCTCACGTAGTAATGGTGGGCAGGATGGATTGCAAAAATGGGCTCCAGCAGGAACCTTTGAGCGGCAGCTGGGACGACAGGGGTGGGCACCCCCCCGGGGTGGCAAACTAAATGCAACAGCAAATTCCGCAGGCCCAGCAGGAGCTGTGGGAGTCGGGTGGACACAGGGCACTGAGCTAGAGTGCAGTGAAAAAGCCCGAGGCAGGGGCAGAAAGCAACGGAGCTGGGCAGCCGCAGCCAGGCTCCTCCACAGCAGCTGCCGCACGCAGCCGGTGAGAAGCGCCCACCGGGAAGGGGGAGGGGGTTGGGGTCCCGGTCTTTTCCCCTGAGGCACCTGAACTGATGGCAAGGGTCCTTTCCAGTGAGGCAGGGTGCCAATAAGGTCCCAGTTTAATGGCTGCTCTCACGAGCAAAGGCTCACCCACGGCAGGAGAAGCAGCACAGGGCTGGGCGAGTTCTCCCCACAGTAAGCAACCACAGACTGTCCTCCTCTGATGCTGAGAGCAAGAGAGAGCGAGAGTCTTGGGGTGCACTATGTGCTGGAAGAGAGATAGGCCCAGAGGACYGGAGAGAGAGCCTCTTTCCTGGCCTCGGAGGTGATCCTGGGAGTGCATCCAGGTCACCAGGGATGGGCTGAGAGAGGATTGTGGGTTTGTGGACAGTGCTGGACCTATGAGATGTGATAATTGTAGTTTGTGACCTTATAGGGTATTGTTTACCTGTTACCATAATAGGCAATGTCTGTGCACTATCCCAGGTGATTGGGGGACACTGAGGTGAACATCTTTCCTGTTTATATGATGTGATATCCTGTTGGGTGCTGGTATTTAGGGAATATTTTACTGCACAATAAAGGCTTTGCATTTCTCCATCTTGGCAGCGGAGTCGTGCCCCTGCGTGAATACTGCAGAGAGGAGCCGAGCCCAGCCCCTCACCCCCTGGCCAAAATCTCGTGGTATTTTTGCCCTTCCAAAGAGAAAACTCCCCAGGTAAGAGAGCAGCCAGCTGCACCCTTCCCCCACCTTGGCCATTTCTTTTGTCTCTCTTAAGTACCAGTCATTATTGTCTCTTAGCAACAGATGGGACAAAATTCCATGAGAGAAAGAAACAAAAGGAAAAATCCTAACCCTCAACATCATGCAATACTTGTAATCCCCTGAACTATTTTCCTAATCTGTGTACTAAACCTCTATATTCATGCGAACCCTGAAAATTGGGACCTGACTGGAGCAGGCATTTTTTAAGAGAAAAACAGAAGAATGGATGTTGCTTAGATTGTGGTAATAAGGTTTATAATGAAGGAGAACAGGAGGATGGACAATTACTGGTCTCTACAATTCCACCCTCATTTAAAGATGAAACAGCATCTGGGGAAGAAAATAGCACACAACATAGAAATGAAACAGCATCTGGGGAAAAGACTAGCTCACAAATGTGAGTGGGACTTTTAGTCCTATTTCTAGTAGGACTAGGGGACAGACACAACCCACTATTCAAGCTCCTTTAAGACAAGCGATAGGGCCAGAGGGTGTGCCGTTTTTTGTGCATGTTCCTTTCACTATGTCAGATTTGTTAAATTGGAAACAGTTTGTTGGATCTTATCAGGAAGATCCCAATAAGACTCATCAACTTTTAAAAACTATCATATTGAGTCATGATCCAAATTGAAGAGATATGCAGGCACTGCTAAATTTATGACATAAGAGAGATGAATGCTTATCAATAAGGCAAAGGAGGAAAATGAATAGACAAGAAAATCCTGAGAGTTAATTACCTACTGAAATATGGGGGGAAGCTGGGAGAGTTTGAAAAGATATAGACATATAGACAATATATACTATACGGAATCAAGAATGGGGTACCAAGACAAAAGAATGTGTCAAAATTGTATGAAATAAGACAAAGCCCGGAGGAAGACCCTTCAAAATTTTATGAAAGATTGTGTGAAACAGCAAGAAAATGGACAGATTTTAGATCCAGATGACGGGGGAAACTAAAAGATTGTTTAACATGTTGTTTATTAGACAATCAGCACTAGATATCAGACAGAAACTGCTGAAAGTAGATGGAGCTGTTAGAATGCAAATTTCTCAGTTGACTGAGATTGCTTATAAGGTATATAATAATAGGCATGAGAAAGAAAAGGGAGATAGACAGAATAGGATGACGCTGCAAGCTTCTCAAATACTGCTGGCCAAAGTGAAGAAACTGAGGATAAATTCTGACCACTGTAATGGACAAGGTAGTCATATCTCTGCAAGGAGTCCTCATTAGCATTTTGTTATGCAAACCTTCTTCTCCTAATGAGTTCTTTATCAGAGAAAGGATTTTCAGGGACAGAAGATAAATCACTTCTACTGTTCCACAGAATATTCAATTTCTTTCACTACCACTGAATATGTATTTCCCTGTGCTTTGTGTTGTGGGTTTGGTTTTTTCAGTGAATTTTGTCCCATTTGTTACCTGAAAGGGGAACGCTGGGAGAAAAGGGCGGTTGATGCCTGGGGGAAAGGAGCAATTAAGAGACAAAAGACATGTCTGAGTGTCTTGGCATACCATTGGAATGGTTCTGGGGGAGGCAAGGGGAAGCGATGTGGTTTCAGCAGTTTCTTAGCTGGGAGTAGTTCAGTCTTTGCCAGGTTGGGAGCAGAGATGGTCATGTGGCGCTTCTTTGCCTTGGACCTCTCCTGCGCAGCGATTTTTTTCAACACTGCCGTACAGCTCTGCCTGCCAATGGCTTGTGAGCCCATTGCTTGCAAGAGAGAAACACCAAGAGACCAACACAGTCCACCCAGGTGCCTGGGGGAGTTGTCCCTTTCCCCCCTCATCCCCCAGGAGCCGCCACATGGAAGGCTGCCTGGAGCTGGGGCAACACTCCTGTCGGACCTTTTCTCTGTACAGTAGCGCAACATCACGATAAAGCCCTGCCTCCCTTCCCAGCATGTATCAGCTGCCATTAGCAGTGCCAAAGACCGATCACCGCTCACATGGGTGCCAGAGGGGAGTTGACCCTTCTTCCCTCCCCCTCATCTGAGCTGCCATCACCACCAGGGAGGTCCTGATCTTGCATTGGAGCACCCCCTGAAGCTGCGAGGAAAGTACTGCAGCCCCTCTGCCTCAACACGAGCCAACAGCGCCCCCTGCCGGTTGTGGTTGTAACTAAACCAAAGGGGAAATTGCTTGACAGGGAGGAAAAGGCTGTTATTGGGTTTTCATTTTGTTTGTGTTGTTGCTATTTGCCTGTCTTTATATATATAAAAATATTGCCTTGGTTTGAAAGACAGGTGTCTGCCAAGGAAGGCGGGAACCTCCCTTGGAATGGAAAATGTGATCCCCATCCCTCCAAATTATTATAACTTTGAAATTACAGGGCTCGCGGGCAAAGATATGGGAAAAGGAATAACAGTTCTTTACTTGTATGTATTTGTATAACAAGACAAACAAACACAATGGCAGCAACAACAAACAAAACCCGAAATCCAGTAACAGCCTTCTCTCGGCTGCCGAGCACTTCCCCCTTTGGTGTATAGTCACAGCCGTAAGGGGCGCCGTTGGCTCCCGGCCAGGCAGGGCAGGTGCGATGATTCTCCTGCGGCTGCAGGGGGCGCTGTGGCGTGGGCTCAGACACGTCTTCAATCAGGCAATGGCAGGCGCCTCAGTGGAAGAGATAGAAAAGGGGCTTCCTTTAAAAACCCCCAGGGGCAGCTGCTCCCAGTGCTCCTCCATATGGCTAAATGGGCTGTAGCAGGAAACTTGGAGCAGCTGCTGGAACAGCAGGGGCAGGCACACCCGGGGTAGCAAACAAAATGTATCAGAAACTCTGCAGCTGTAGCAGGAGCCGAGGGGTGTCCTGGCAGGCACGGGGTGCTGGGTTACAGTGTAGTGAAAAACCCAGAGCAGTGGCAGAAAAAAACAGTGGGGCTGGGCAGCGGCAGCCGGGCTCCTGAACGCGGATGGGAGAGGCTCCCTTGGAGGGGCTCGGGGCTCAGGGTCCCGGGTTGTTGGAGTCCAAAGTGCAGGGACTATTTCTCTGCCTGTTTTAAAGAGTTCTACCCCGCTGGACAACCCCGTCTTTGACCTTCGTCCATGGAGAAAATTGCCTACCCTCTGGGAAGAAGCAGAATCTACACTGGTGTGAATTAGGTGATAGAACATTATATAAGATTGTCACAGGATGAAAACTTAGAGGTGTTGGGTTTGTTAATATAGTAAATAGATAAGAAGCACAAGCTCCAAGATGGAGGATTGTTGTTGTTCTAGGCCTTCTTCTTTCTTCTTTCTTTACTCCATGTTTGCGGCAAAAGTGGATTGAAAGGATTGGGTGAAAAATGCCGCAGTTCCTTTCATGTGACAGAAAGATTTATTGAACATTGGTAGAAAAGTAAAAATATCTTTCGTTTCGGGCTTTCATTGGGTAATTTACCTTTAAAAGAACGGTGTTATCTTGATAACTCGGCTTCTCCTTCACATGCTCTAAGAGGAGTCACGCTTGAGCCTTGGCTTCTCTGATAAGACTTAATAAACAACTATCTGAGAGCAAAAAGTGCGGAAAAGTCCCCTTCGTCTGCAGAGGCCAGGCAAGGGCTCTGGAAATTCTCCCCCATCCGGGGAGACATAATTAAGGCACGGTAAAGCGTCACCGGGTTATCCCTGTTATGCCTTAGGTTTTAACTCTTATATTTTTCAAATCCTGTACTGCTTAGTGTGTAACTGAAGTTTCATGTGGCCTGTTTGTCCTAGGTTACAATATAGATGTATTTAAGTATTCTATTACCACCAGCTGTGGGCCATTAGCTGTTATCGCCTGCTAATGACCCATCCCTGATAACAGACAATGAGGCCATCGAGAAACCACCACATGACTCATGGACTTATCCTATTGTGAGATGCTCCACCCAGGAGGGAGGAGCCAAGCATTCCCACCTGGATATAACCTGCCCTTAGAACTGCCTCACTTAGCCCTGTCTACTGGGTTACCAGAGGACAAGAGCTACCGCTGGACCTTCCGCTGGAGACTAGACCTTCCATAGGATCATYGCTTCAACTGAACTACTTCATTTGGACTGCTACCACCACCCTAACAGGGTGTCAGGTTGTATCTGACTTTGTCAGTGCTTTTTTCCTTATATTATTTCACTTATTTCTAATTTTTTTTTCCTATTAATTTTAATCCTGACTTCTGATCTCCCACTGGTTTGTTTTCAAACCACTACACTGTTAACTACTGTTCTCTCATGCTGGTTAGACATAACAAGCCTCTCCAGGTTTGCTCTTCAAGGATACCAGGCCCGAAAATGTGTAAACTAAAGCCTTGAAAGGGGGGGAAACTTGGGGTAATTACATCATTAACTGAGGTTATAATTGGAGAATTAACCCTGATATGCAAATAGACCAAACTTATAAAAGTGTGAAGAACCTGTGACCCAGGGTCCATCTTGGGTGTAGCCTTCCTATGCCAGGGATTGTGGATTTGAGTCCCATCTGGAGGGCTTCCCCCCCTTTAGGGGCTTGACAAGGCCTCTACCTTGTTGAGACTCTATTCTAAATATCCCCTTATAATATGTGTCTAACAGCAGTATACATCTAACAATAGTGTGTATATATATATATATATATACAAGAATTATAATTATAACTACTATGAACAATTCTTTAATCCAGGGCCAGTTTGGTAACCATGAAGTCAGGGTGTGGAAGATATAATCAGAGCTAAGTGTGTTATCTTTGAATGCTATCTAATGTAAGATCTGGGTTGATTCCTAAATTGTAGACAAATTTTTCTGATCTTTCCACACTGGTTTTCATGTCAATTGTTAGCTCTGTATCCAAATGAATGTCTTTGGATACACTTTGGACTAGAATCATATGCAAATTTTGGTTCCAAACCTGAGCCAGGGTTACCAACTGTGTAGATAATAAACACAGGAAAAGAATCATTTAAACTACATCAACTTTGTTTGTATCAGTCTCTGTTTTCTCAGTTGTTTCAGGGGCAGAAGCCTTCTTAACTCTGGAGTAGTGAATCCAGGGGCCTTTGCCAGCAACTTTGATTGTGGTGAGGGTGGTCAACAAAATCTGAAATGGTCCTCTCCACTTGGCCTGTAGAGGATCACTGTCCCACCACTTGACATAGACCCTGTCTCCAGGCTGGAAGGGATGTGCAGGTGTGTCCAGTCCTATGGGCCTGGATAACACGATGTAATTCTGGAGCTTCAGCAAAGTGGAACCTAAATCCATTAGATATCTCTGTAAATCAAGTTTCCCCTTCATATGAATTTCACCTGGAACATGTGGAATTTGATAAAGTAAAGCTATAGGCAAGGCTTGAACCCAAGTCATGGATGTCTCTTGACAAATTTTGCTAATTTGTGCTTTAAGGGTTCCATTCATATGTTCAACTTTACCGCTTGCTTGGGGTTTGTAAGGTGTATGCAGATCCCAAGCAATTCCCAAAATCCGACTAACTTCCTGAATCACATTTGCCACAAAATGTGGTCCCCTGTCCGAGGACATATCCAAAGGAACCCCAAACCTTGGTATTGTATGATTAAGCAAAATTTTCACCACCTCCTTGGCTGTGTTAGTGCAACAGGGGTAAGCTTCAGGCCATCCACTGAAGGTGTCAACTAATACCAGTATGTACCTGTATCCCTCTTTGCGTGGTAACTCAGCAAAATCCATTTGCCAGTAATCTCCAGGAAGATCGCCTGCCTTTGTTACTCCTAACACAACTCTTTTCCTCATATCAGGATTGTTTTTGCAGCAGATTTCACACTTGCTCATTACTGATTGTACAATGTCTGCCATTCCCTTTCCTATTACTACCTTTTTTAGATGTTTCAGAAGATTTTCAACTCTGAAATGTGTGCTTTCATGTTCTCTTTGAGCTAGCTCTCGAAGAATTAGAGGTGGGACTACAACCTGATTTGCAGGCGAAACAGCCCATCAATTTTCTGTAATCTCAGCCTTAAGAAACTTAATTAACTTGTGGTCTGCCTGATCATATTTTGGGGTGAACCCTGACAAATCAATCTTTTTTTGTGGAATTACTGCAAGAATACCTTTTTCTGCACCCCCTCTTGCTGTTTCATCAGCAAAGCGATTTACCAGTTCTGGAGTGGTTTTCCCTTTCCGGAGGCCCCTACAATGCATGATGGCTACTTCTGTGGGTTTTCTGATGCTCTCTAAGAGGGCAAGGATTTGTTCAGCGTGTTTGATCTGGTTACCTTGAGTGTTCAACAGTCCTCTCTCCTTCCAGATGGCTCCATGGGCATGGACAACACTAAATGCATATTTAGAGTCAGTCCATATATTTACCTTCTTTCCTTTGCTCAGGCCTAGGGCCCTCATCAGTGCAATCAGTTCAGCTTTCTGCGATGACACATCTGCTGGCAGGGCCTTTGCCTCGATCACCTTGTCTTGGGTTGTTACTGCATAACCTGTCATTCGTTTACCATTTCTCATGAAGCTGCTCCCGTCTGTAAACAGCTCCCAGTCTGGCTTCTCTAGGGGCACGTCCTTCAGGTCTGGTCTGCTGGAATAGACCTCCTCGATTGTCTGCAGTCATGCTCAGGCACATCGTCAGTTAAGGCAGAGGACAGAAACATGGCAGGGTTAACAACAGAACTTGTTTTCAGGGTAACGTCATCCTGTTCTAACAGCAGTGATTGATATTTAAGTATCCAGTTGCTGGACGGCCAATGTCCTCCTTTCTGTTCGTGTACTGCTGCTACTGCATGTGGCACATTGTGCTGGCTTAGCCAAATTTGGAGGAAACACTACACTACAATGTGTTGTCCAAGGGTGAGTTTCCGGGCCTCTTGAATCAGGATGACCGTAGCCGCCACGGCTTTCGAACACCCAGGCCACCCTTGGCTAACATTGTCTAGCTGTTTGGAAAGGTAGGCCACAGCCCTCCGTTGGTTTCCGAGGCGCTGTGTTAATATGCCCAATGCCACATTCAGTCTCTTATGTGTAAAAAGTTCAAAAGGTTTAGTTAAGTCTGTGTGAGAGACGGTCCGAAGATCCCTCATCTGCCTCACGATCATCGACGAGGACAGAGACTGAAAGACGCTAAAAACCCCAAAGGGGGAAAGAGGGTATAGGAGTCCTAGCCAGACTGAGGTGGGATGTCTGCCAAGTGCCTGCAGGAATGCATGCTGAACCGGTTGCTCTGGTGCTGTTCCTTGCCTACCCAGGCGGGAAAGGCTGTACTGGAGCGAGAAGGAATGTCCCATGCACCTGCCCTGCACCATTACCCCAAAAACAATGGGTCCTATTCCCCCACCTCTTGGCCAGCTGCCCCTCGCTTTCGAAAAGACTATAAAGGGACTTTCTGAGAAGACCCCTATGAGATCTCCCCACTCTGAGATCAGGTAAACGAACCATCATGACTCCCGCTTGTCTTAAGCGGATCGTGACAGTCTGGTAAACCCAATGCTGGACCTGACATTAGAGAGTGTTTCAGTTGTTTAAACGCAGCCCTTGTTCTCTCAGTCCATGTAATAATTCCCTTTTCGGCTGCTTTTAATGCTCCATACAGGGGCCTTACCAGTAATCTGTAGTTTGGTATCCACAGTCTGCGCCATCCGACCATTCCCAGGAAAGCCTGCATCTCTCTCACTGTGTGGGGCTCTGGAAGCTGGCAGATGGCTTCTCTCCATTCTTTGCTGAGCTGTCGGTGTCCATGGAAGATCTCAAGCCCCAAATAAACTACTGCTTCCTTGGCAATCTGTGCCTTGTCTTTGGAAACTCTGTACCCACTCAGTCCTAAAAAGTTTAACAAGTTTACAGTGAGTTGGATGCAGTCATCCCTGGTTTTATCTGCAATCAAGATGTCATCCACATATTGAAGAACAACCCCTCCTGGCTCTTGTCTCCTCCAATCTTCCAATTCCTTTGCTAGCTGGTTTCCAAATATTGTTGGGCTATTCTTGAAACCCTGGGGTTGGAGTGTCCAAGTAAGCTGGCTTTTCCTCCCTGTTTTGGGATTTTTCCACTCAAAAGCAAAAAGCTCCTGGCTGTTTTTATGCACAGGGATGCAGAAAAAGGCATCCTTCAGGTCTACAACAGTAAACCACCCTAATTCGTCTGTCAGTGTGGTCAAAAGAGTGTAGGGGTTTGCTACAACTGGGTGTATGTCCTCTGTAATTTTTTTTAATTGCTCTTAAATCTTGCACTAACCGATAACTCTTACCATCAGGTTTCTTTACTGAAAGGATGGGCGTGTTATACCTGGACTCACATTGCACTAATAACCCATGGTGGAGGAATTTTTCAATTATAGGTGCCAATCCTCTACTACTTTCTAATTTCAAAGGATCTTGGTTTTGCCTTACCGGTGTGGCTCCTGGTTTGAGTGCAATGCTCACTGGTTCTGCCTGTTTGGATCTTCCTGGGACATCACTGGCCCACACAATTGGATTGACAGCATTTTCAACTTCAATGGGGATTTCACCACATCTGTCCTGTATAAAAAGTGCAGCAACTTTGACAAATTCAGATTCAGGAATTATAACTCATACACCCTTTCCTTTTTTGAATTTAATTTCAGCTTCCAGTTTCTCCAGTAAATCCCTCCCCAGCAAGGTTCAGGGGAGTTAGGCATATAAAGGAATTGATGAGTTACCCAGTGCTTCCCCAGTTTAAATTTTAAAGGTTGGAAGAAAGGCCGTGTTTCACTTACCCCATTTGCCCCAACGACATGAACAGTATCTTGACTCAGTTTCCCTTCTRAAGTATTTAACACAGAATACGCTGCTCCGGTATCTACCACAAATTCGATATCGTCTTTCCCCAGCTTAGCTATAACCGAAGGCTCTTCTGGCAGGAGAAGCCTTTGGTCCCCATCACTCTGAGTCTTGTCCCACTGTGAGTTGGGGAACTGGGGGTTTCTTCTTCAACATCGGAAGGTCACTTTTCCAATGTCCCTTTTTCTTGCAATATGCACACATATCTTTGTCCATAGGGGAAGAAGTTCTCTTGGGTGGCTTCTCCTGACTAACCCTCTTGCTAGGATGGTGTCTCACTCTGTCACCTGGGTCTCTGTCCGGGTACACCTTCCAGGCTACTTCTAACAATTTACTTATGTCCTGAACACCATCTAACTTTTGCAGCTTTCTTCTTATATCGTTTGTAGCTTGACCCATAAACAAGAGAACTAGGTCTGTTTTCCCCGCAGCTGAATCAGGATCTAGGTTTGTATATTTGATAGCAGTTTCTCTTAACCTATTTAAAAAATCAGTGGGAGATTCATCGTAATTTTGCTTTACTTTGTAGAGTTTTGACCAATTAAGAGCTTTAGGGACACCATGTTTTAACCCATATACGATGAGATTTTGATATCGTTTTAATCTTGCGATGTGTTCTGGCACATTTGGGTACCACCCTGGATTATCTGTTGGAAAAATTTCTGCAACTGTACCTTGTATCACCCTGTTAGCTATGCTTGATTCCATCGAGTCTGTAATAACCTTATTAACCATCTGTCTCTCAGTGGGATCAAACAATGTCTCCATCATAGATTTCAAATCACTTCAGTCCGGGTTTTGTGTGTTAATTGCCCTATCTACAAAATTAGCTACTTTATCTGGATTTTCTTTATATTTTCCGACAGTGGCCTTCCATTGTTCTAACTCTACAAGAGAGTACTGAACTTTTAAATAGATGGGTCCCTTGATGCCTTTTCCTGGTCTTAAAATCAAGAATCAAACACGGTTAGAAGGGAAAAAGGGATTTTACCTCAGTATTTATTTTAAGGATCCTTAGGTGCGCCACGTCCAGGTGGAATGCGCCAAAATGCACACCGCAGTGCACACCCACAATAGATCGGGTATAACATTATAGGTCTTACTAATTAGCATATCTAGCAAAGATTCCCCAATGAGAGGCTTGAGTGACCCCCCCTCCCCGAGGAACCTTCCCCTGGATGGTTCTATCTTAGTTTACAAAATGTGTTCTGGAGAGGACCTTGGTGTCTGGGGCTTTCTGATCCCTAACTACGAGGCTTCTAAGATGTTTAGTCTCCTACTTGACAAAATATGTCTAAGAACGGGGTTTTTCCGTTCCAGCTCGGTGCCGGGACGGGACGGAGGAGGGGGCCCCCAGAGCCCAGGGCCCCGCCGGGCCGGGCCGGGCCGGGCGCCCCTGCCCCTCCTGCCCCCCCCTACTCCCAACGCCGCAGCACGGACCCTGCGTCGCTGGGAGGGGGAACTATGAGGCCGTCCGACGCGGTTTCCTGGGACCGGTGGATCCTTTTCTGTTCCACACGGTGCCAGCGGGAGACGGCGAAGCCTGCAGCCAGCACACTTCACGCCGAACTGAAGGGGACACCGTGCAGCCAGCAGCGCAGGGCCAATAGGTATTTGTGCCGATTTGGCCAAAATCTAGTAATATATCCCCTGAGAGAAGACCAGGTTACAACCACCCTTCTCCCCACCAGGTTCGGGAAAAAAGGAAATTTTTTCCTCGAAGGAAAGTGAAAGAGATAAAAACTATTTATTTTAACAAACACACAGGAAAAGGATAATGATGCTAAATAATGAAATGAAATCTCTCACTATAGAGAGAAACCTGGGAAGATTTCAGAGTCCTTCTGTAGGTGTGGTCTCTCTCCTCCTCGGAGCTGGGTCGGCGAGGGCCCACCCCCCGGGCCTCGGGGAGGAAATTCTCCCGATGTGTTCTCATGTTGTTGAAACAGTCCAGAAGAAAAGAAGGGAAAAAACCAAAGTCCCAGGAAACAAAGTTCAGCTCTCCGTCTCACGCCGAGAAGGAAAAAAAACCCCTCTGGCTAAAGAAAGCAAGCAGGGTGCTCCCCCCGTGCTACCCGCAGCCAGAGAACACAGAGGAGTATATCTCTGTGTCCTTGAGAAGCTGCTTTGAAAAGTTCGTTCGTTTGTTTTTTTTTTTTCTCAAGCTCAGTTTAAAGGCACAGAAAAGGCACAAAATTACTTTTTGGGCATAGAGCTTGATAGGGGATACACATGATAAGAGTCACCCCAAGACATTCCACCCCTTATCACATATCATCGGCTCAATGCTCAAATTAATATATTCTAACTCTACACACACACATTAATACATATATACAGCTATGTACAAACAGTGACAGTGACACTCAGCAAGCAGTGGTATACAGGTATTTCACATTACAGATGGTTTTCACCCAACAATCAGATCTCCCTGCGGTACACAACTTGCTGTTCCATCTCTCTGCATTACCCACCATGTGCAACCAGGTCCCTGAGCAAAGACAACCCCACRGATGGATTTGTCTGTACTCGAGGCAGAATTAACCCAAACAGTCTTTCCTAACAGTCCCCTGACATGCACTACTGGAACCTTATCTCCATCTACTGTATGCAGGGATTCAGATTGGGCTGGACCAGCCCTATTGGTGGAACCCCGAGTGTTGACTAACCAGGTGACTTTTGCTAGATGCTGTTCCCAATTTTTGAAAGTTCCCCCACCTAGTGCCTTCAAGGTGGTTTTCAACAATCCATTGCACCGTTCCACTTTCCCAGCTGCTGGTGCATGGTAAGGGATATGGTACACCCACTCAATGCCATGTTCCCTAGCCCAGGTGTTGATAAGGCTATTCTTGAAATGAGTCCCATTGTCGGATTCAATTCTCTCGGGGGTACCATGTCTCCAAAGGACTTGCTTTTCAAGACCCAAGATGGTGTTACGGGCCGTAGCATGAGGCACAGGGTAGGTCTCCAACCATCCCATGGTGGCTTCTACCATTGTGAGCACGTAACACTTGCCTTGGCGTGTTTGAGGCAGTGTGATGTAATCAATCTGCCAGGCTTTCCCATACATGTATTTGGACCACCGCCCACTATACCATAGGGGTTTCACTCGCTTGGCCTGCTTGATTGCAGCGCACGTCTCGCAATCATGGATAACTTGAGAGATACTGTCCATGGTTAGATCCACCCCTCGGTCTCGTGCCCACTTATAGGTGGCATCTCTGCCTTGATGACCTGAGGCATCATGGGCCCATCGAGCTAGGAACAACTCTCCCTTGTGTTTCCAGTCTATCTGTGACACCTCTATTTTTGCAGCCTGATCTACCTGTTCGTTGTTTTGGTGCTCCTCGTTAACCCTACTCTTGGGGACATGAGCATCTACGTGGCGGACTTCCACAAGTAGCTTTTTTACTCAGGCAGCGATGTCTTTCCACTCTTCAGCAGCCCAGATGGGTTTTCCCCTACGCTGCCAATTAGCCTTTTCCCACTTTTCCAGCCATCCCCACAGAGCATTGGCTACCATCCATGAATCAGTGTAGAGGTAGAGCTTTGGCCACTTCTCTCTTTCAGCAATGTCCAGGGCCAGCTGAACGGCTTTGAGTTCGGCAATTTGGCTCGATCCACCTTCTCCTTCAATAGCTTCTGCAACCCGTCGTATGGGACTCCATACGGCTGCTTTCCACTTTCGTTTCATCCCTACAATGCGACAAGAACCATTGGTGAAAAGAGCGTAGCATGTGTCTTCTGCTGGCAGTCGGTTGTACGGTGGAGCTTCTTCAGCACGTGTCACTTGTTCTTGTTCTTCCTCGTCACTGAGACCAAAGTTTTCACCTTCGGGCCAATTTGTGATTATTTCCAAAATCCCAGGGCGATTCAGTTTGTGTGATGAGAGCAATCCATTTGCTCCATGTGGCACTGGTGGCATGGTGGGTAGAGGGAACCTTTGCTTTGAACATCCACCCCAGCACCGGTAGCCAGGGTGCCAGGAGGAGCTGTGCTTCAGTGCCAATGACCTCTGAGGCAGCTTGGATTCCTTCATAGGCTGCCAAGATTTCCTTCTTTGTTGGGGTATAGCTGGCTTCAGATCCTCTGTAGCTTCGACTCCAGAATCCTAGTGGTCGGCCTCGAGTCTCACCAGGCACCTTCTGCCAAAGGCTCCAGGACAGACCATGGCTCCCGGCTGCAGAGTATTGCACGTTCTTCACTTCTGGTCCTGTCCTGACTGGGCCAAGGGCTACAGCATGGGCAATCTCCTGCTTGATCTGGGCAAAGGCTTGTTGCTGTTCAGGGCCCCAATGGAAATTGTTCTTCTTGCAGGTAACCACGTAGAGAGGACTCACAATCTGGCTGTATTCAGGAATATGCATTCCCCAAAAGCCTATGACACCTAGGAAAGCTTGTGTTTCCTTTTTGTTGGTCGGTGGAGACATCGCGGTGATCTTATTGACAACCTCGGTGGGAATCTGATGCCGTCCATCTTGCCATTTTACTCCCAGGAACTGAATCTCTCGAGCAGGTCCCTTGACTTTGCTCTTCTTGATGGCAAAACCAGCTTCTAGGAGAATCTGGATGATTTTCTCTCCTTTCTCGAACGCTTCTGCTGCGGTGTTCCCCCACACAATGATGTCATCWATGTACTGCAGATGTTCTGGAGCCTCACCCTTTTCTAGTGCAGTCTGGATTAGTCCATGGCAAATTGTAGGACTGTGCTTCCACCCCTGGGGCAGTCGGTTCCAGGTGTATTGCACACCCCTCCAGGTGAAGGCAAACTGAGGCCTCCACTCTGGGGCCAAAGGAATGGAGAAAAATGCATAAGCAATGTCAATGGTGGCATACCACTTCGCTGCCTTGGACTCCAGCTCGTACTGAAGCTCTAACATGTCGGGCACAGCAGCGCTCAGTGGTGGAGTCACTTCATTCAAGGCACGATAGTCCACAGTCAATCTCCATCCTCCTTCAGATTTGCGCACAGGCCAAATGGGGCTGTTGAAGGGTGAGTGGGTTTTGCTAATCACCCCTTGGCTCTCCAAGTCATGGATCATCTTGTGGATGGGAATCACAGCATCTCGAGCTGTCCGGTACTGTCGGCGATGCACTGTCGAGGTAGCAA
>RAHM01000958.1:0-27208 GCA_003713295.1 Parotia lawesii
AGTTTCTTTTCCTCCAGGGGCCACTGGTCCACCCAGACAGGATTGTCTGTCTTCCAGGTTAATTTCAAGGTGGTGAGTGCTGCAGTGACCCCTATTAAAAATCCACTTCTATTCTTGTCCCCCATTGTGATAAGATGTCTCTTCCCCATACTGTGATGGGCTTCTGCACAATGAAGGGATGAATGATTGCTGTCTTTCCTCCTGGTCCTGAAACAATGACTGCATCCTCACTCTGCAGGCATAGGGTATTTCCTCCAATACCTGAGAGGGAATTCAGAGGTGCCCTCAAGCGCCATGTTTTGGGCCAAAAAAGATGAGAGACGACTGTAACATCTGCACCAGTGTCCAACATGCCTTTGATTGAGATCATCTTGTCTCCACATGTCAAGTTGCAAACAATCACAGGTCAATCATGACCTATCTGCTTCACCCAACTGGCATGAATGTCCACATTTTCAGTGCCAAATGAAGCTTGTTGATCGGTCACTGGCATGATCTGTTTTGTGGCATGAGATGGCAAGGCGATAGTTTTGGCTATTGGAGTATTTTCTGGAATGATCAATGGAGGACGTAGAGGTTGAGCCAAAACTGTTAGCTCTTCATTAAGATCTGCTGAAGCAATTGATGGGTAAACAATGAGCCCTAGGATGCTACATCTGTTCTTGCCTACAATTAAAAAATCTTGCCTCTTCCACGATGTTCCAGTGACCCCTGTGGGTATCACTGCATGATTTTCATTCATAAAACATACTAATTTGGAGGCTGCCAATTCGCATTGCGCCCCTGGTGGCAGGAACTCTGGGTCGCTGGGGAATTTACAGATGGTTTGGCTGATAAAATCTGATTGACTTTCTCCGATGGCTGTGTTTCCTGTGGGATCACAAATCTTGCATAATATTCTATCACCTAGTTCACACTAGTGTAGATTCTACTTCTTCCCAGAGGGTAGGTAATTTTCTCCATGGCCGAAGGTCAAAGACAGTGTTGTCCAGGGGGGTAGAACCCTTCAAAACAGGCAGAGAAATACTCTCTGCACTCTGGATTCCCACACAATAAGAAATTTAAAAATAGTAAATGTAAACTACATGACTACATGACTGTTGCTAACAGTCCCATCTCCCAGTTGAGACAGTAGCTTGGACACAACAGACACAGATCAAGCCATTTAAAGCACCTTTGTACTGGAATTGAAGAAATGCACAGGTAAGGACTTGCCTCACCTATATAGGTAATAGCCCTGACTTTCAACTGGAGCTGCTTTATGGCTCAGATTTCCAAATGGAAGTCTGGTTTGTGTTTGACATACTGGTGCTAGATGGTTTATGGGAAGGAAATGCCAGGATATTTAAATAATTGAATTCATGGCATCACAGAATCACAGAATGGTTGAGGTTGGAAGGGACCTCTGGAGGTCATCTTGTCCAACCCCCCTGCTCAGGAAGGACCACCTAGAGCAGTTGATCAGGACTATGTCCAGATGGCTTTTAAATATCTCCAAAGAGGGAGACTCTACCATATCCCTGGGAAACTTGTTCCAGTGCTCAATCACTGGATATTTCCTGATGTTCAGAGGGAATCTCCTATGTTTCAGCTTGTGCCCATGGCCTCTTTTGCTTTCACTGTGCACCACTGAAAAAAGTTTGGCTCTATCTTCTTTGTATCTTCCCTTCAGGGATTCATATACATGAGTAAGATCCCTCTGGGTCTTCTCTTCTCCAGGCTAAAGAGTCCCAGCTCTCTCAGCCTTTCCTCATAGGAGAGATGCTCCAGTTCCTTAATCATTTTGATGGCCCTTTATTGGAGTCTCTTCATTATGTCCATGTGTCTCTTGTACTGGGGAGCCCAGAACTGGACATAGTACACTAGGTGTGGCCTCACCAGTGCTGAGTACAGGGGAAGGATCATGTCTCTCCACCTGTTGGCAATGCTTTGCCAAATGCAGACAAGGGTACCATTGGCCTTCTTTGCAGCAAGGGCACAATGGTTGTTCATGTTCAACTTGATGTCCACGAGGACCTCCAGGTGCTTTCCTGGAAGCAGCACAACCCTCTGTAATATCAACCACTCTTCCCAGTTTTGGTGCTGTCTGCAAAGTTGCTGAGGGTACACTCTGCCTGATCATACAGATCATTAATGAAAATGCTGAACTGGACTGGACCCAGTATTGACCCTCGGGGTACACTGCTAGTCACTACACTTTTTGCCACTGATCATCATCCTCTGGACCCGGCCATTGTGGTGGGTTGACCTTGGCTGACTGCCAATTGCCCACCAAGTTGCTCAGTATGACAAGGGAGAAAAATACCACAAAATGCTCATGGGTCAAGATAAGGACAGGGAGATCACTCAGCAATTGCCGTCACAGGCAGAACTGACTTGACCTGAGGAAATTAATTCAATTTATTGTCAATCAGAGTTGGATAATGAGAAATAAAAATAAGTCTAAAAAACCATTACTCTAAATTCTTGCTTCTTTGCAGGCTCAACTTCACTCACAACTCTTCTAACTCCTCCCCCCCAGCAGCACAGAGGGATGGGGAATGGGGGTTGCAGCCAGTTCATAATGCATTATCTCTGCCTCTCCTTTTTCCTCGCCTGCTTCAGTGTGGGATCCTTCGCACAAGTGACAGTCCTTCATGAACTTCACCAATGTGGGTCCTTCCCATAGACTGCAGTTCCTCATGAACTCCAGCATGGGTCCTTTCCATGGAGTGCAATCCTTCAGGAACAGACTGCTCCAGCATGGGTCCCCCATAAGGTCACAGGTCCTGCCAAAAAACCTGCTCCAGTGTGGGCTCTCCATGGGCTGCAGCTTCTTTCAGGGCACATCTACCTGTTCTGGTGGGGGTTCCTCATGGGCTGCAGGTGGATCTCTGCATCCCTATGGATCTCCATGGGCTGCAGGGGGACAGCTGCTTCATCATGGTCTTCACCATGGGCTGCAGGGGGACAGCTGCTTCATCATGGTCTTCACCATGGGCTGCAGAGGAATCTCTGCTCTGGCACCTAGAACACCTCCTCCCCCTCCTTCTTTTCTGATCCTTGGTATCTGCAGAATTTTGTCTCACATATTCTCACTCCTCTCTCCTGGCTGCTGTTGTGCAGCATTTTTTACCCTTTTTAAAATATGTTATCACAGAGATGCTACTAATGTCTCTGATTGGCTCAGGCTTTGGCCAGTGGTGGGTCCATCTTGGAGCTGGCTGAAACTGGCTCTTTCCAACATGGGGACAGCTTCTGCTGTCTCCTCTCAGAAGCCACCCCTGCAGACCCCCACTACCAAAACTTTGCCACATAAACCCAATATAGTCATTCAGCCAATTCTCAATCTATCTCAGTGTCTGCTGATCCAGCCCAAATTTCATCAACTTCTCCCCTCATCTACCAGGCCAGTTGTTTCATTGTAGAAGTTTATAAATTTGGTCAAGCGCGAACTCCTTTTGGTGAATCCATTCTGACTACTCCCAATTGCCATATTCTCCTTCATGTGTTTTTAAATGGTTCCTGGGTTTAGCTGCTTCATCAACTTCTCAGGAACGAGGTGAGGCTAACTGGCCTATAAAAGCTGTTAAAACTGTTTGACTCCTACAATGTCACCTGTAATAATGCCAGAATTAAGACTTTTCCCCAAGATAAAGCACATTGGAGCAAGTGGTAGGATAATCCTGGTTTCTAGCACCTATATTTTTTTTTGTGTGAAAGTTTTTTTTAAACCCTAGAAACTCAAAGGACTGTTATGTATTCAAGGCACTTTGGATTCTACTCGAAGAGCTGAAAAATTTGTGAAATAATAAATTTTGTAGAAACTAGTGGAACTATGTGAACATACTGATTTTGATTTAAAAATAGGAATTGATCTTCTGCCAGACATTTTTAAAGTATAATGAGAATAAAGTTAAAAATTCTTTAAAAATTAGGTTTTTGGATTGCAAATAGATCTATCAAGTGATAAGTTTATCCATAAGAGTTCAATGTTACTGTTGATCAGGGTAGGGAAAAGGTAGGAAAAAGTACTGGAGCTAACTACGAATACAATAATAGGCTACAGAGCTACAAATATATGTGTAAAGAATATAGAGAATATATAAAAGAAAAAAAGGCAAAAATCAATTCGGCATCACTGTGATAGTAGAGATTAAACTTTAGTCTTCCTAAAGTAGATTACAGTTGTACAATTTATTTCTGCAGGCCTGGGATTTTATCCTGGGCCTTTACAATAACTAAACTTCATATAAAAGTCATAGACATTTAGATGATGACAAAAGTTTTTGTCTTCAAGTATTATCATTCCTAAAGTTATCATACTCTATGTTAATCGAGCCAAGAGGTGTCTTTTGGAAAAGTATACTTCTTGTATATCATATGTTCTATGTTATTGTATAGTTAAATATATGTCTAGAATGACCATAACCTTGGATGCTTGCTTGTTATGGGAACTTTCTCATAAACTAAAATCTAAATAGCTACATAGGATATTCCTATTATCTGTTTAATAAGATCAAAATGGGAACATGCTCACATCTGACTCAACTGCTTCTTAAGAGGAGCATTTTCAGAGTGGAATTTGTTGATGTTTCTAAAGTTAATACAAAGCTTTACAATCTGCAATTTCAGACTTGAGCAACAGTTCACATGCATTGCTTTCTGCACTGAGGTTTCTCTAGTTTTCTTCTGGCTACAAAGCTATTTCAGAAGGACAAAGGTTCCAAGTTCTTATCACTAAGAGCTGTGGCAGAATTAATTTTCAGTTGTGTTGAAGATGGCAGGCAGAATCTTCAGCCTGTCAGTATGATGGTTTTAACATCTGACTACCCAAAACAGGACTCCTATTTGTATCTTTGTCCTTTTTATCCTTTATAAAAGTTTTTTGTGACTTAAATGATGAATAGAATAGAATAGAATAGAATAGAATAGAATAGAATAGAATAGAATAGAATATTTCACTTGGAAGGGACTTACAATGATCATCTAGTCCAACTGCCTGACTACTTCAGGGCTGAACAAAAGTTAAAGCATATTATTAAGGGCATTGTTCAAATGTCTCTTGAACAGGGACAGGCTCGGGGCATTGACCACCTCTGTAGGAAGCCTGTTCCAGTGTTTGACCACCCTCTCAGTAAAGAAATGCTTCCTAATATCAAGTCTGAATCTCCCCTGCTTCAGCTACTTAGTTTAAGTAGCCTTCACAGACCTTCTGAGCTCATGAGAAGTTTGTTACATGCTAAAATTATTTAAATTACTTTGTCTTCAAACAAATGAATTGCCTTTCTTAAGATGATTAAACCTTTATTTTTGAGCTACTTGATTCCTGGGAAGACAAGTCCTTTGGAAAAGGAAATATTGTGCTTCTGTTTAGTGTAAATGAGCTTTAGATGTTAGTGGTATAGTTATTAAACCAAATTCTACAAGAAATTGGTAGTTGTGCTGTGATATCTGCTTTATGAATTTTATAATGTGTTGCCAATGTTCTACATTTCCTTGCTGCAATTATTCTGATGTTACTTTTTTCTTTTGTGTGAACTAGCAAAACTGTATATTGAGACTCAGAAATCAGGCACTTACAAAAAAGTGAACCTAAAGAATAATTTTGTATTTGATAATTCTGTAGGTACAAGCCTGTGCAGAAAGTGGATGGAGTTCCAGATGGTTTCACAGGAAGTGGTCAACAGACAGGCACATCTGCTGAACAAACTATAATTGCCCAAAGTCAACATCATCAACAGTTTTTAGGTATGAAAAGATGTTATACTGTCGTCTCACTGATAATAGAACAAAAAGATACTCATAGGAGCTATATGTTCTGTATTGCAAGACTTCTGCAATATTTAATATTCATCATGCAGATATAAAACAAAAAAAAAATGTGCAAAATCTATTTGCACAGTAGATTTAAAATATATTGCAATGCAAGTGCAGTGAAGACTCTGAGGCAAACTGCTCTGACAGATGTGCTCTGGAGTCAAGGATCATGCCGAGGAACTGTGGAGAGAGTTCCTGAAGTGGCAAGACCTTGAAATTAGCATCAAGAGGTGCCTCAGCACCCCACCTTCCCCCTCCAGCAGGAAGTGCTGAAGCTCTGACTCAGAGGCAGCTCCGACTCAGCATGGGTGAGGTCAGGAGTGATGAGGTCCGCTCCGCACCCTGTAACACCCTGGACATTTAATGTACGGGGCTAAACTGAGGTTCCTTTGCTCTGGGTAGACGCAAGGGAGAAATACTGACCAGATAGTCTCAAGAGGTAAAAATCCCACAAAGGTTTACTGGCAAAAAATAGAAAATCAAGGAACTTTGGCAAAACATTTAGTACAACATAAAATACTTATCATAGCATCGACTTAGCCCATTCAACTTAGCAACCTTTAAACCCATTTGAGGTTACGTTCCATGAAAAGAGAGTTAGAAGAAGAAGAAAGGGAGAAAGACAGGAAAGATATAGCAAAACAGACATATAGCTACCAACTCCTGGGTTCCAGCAATGTAACAGATAGAATACTCCAAGATGAAGGTAGGGTTAAAGAACAACATGCTTGCCTTGTGGTCAGCCTTCTTAAACCCTTGGCCCTTCGTGGGCCTTCCTCCCAGGTGGGACTTCTGGTTCCTCGGTCACTCGGGCTGGGTTAGGCAACACTGGGTGACTGCCTCCAGTGTGCTATGATTGACATAGACTGCAGGGCTGGGGGGTATGGAGGGCAGGGCACCACCTCACCAGAGCAAGGCCTGACCCGCCCCCTACTACACACATTCCAAGCATCCTAAAATGTCTCCAGACATTGATTTTTCCAGTCTCTGACACATCCCTACAAAAGCAGCTCCTAGGGTGCAGAGTAGGTAAACAGGGCAGGGTGTGGCAGTTCAGGAATGTAGAATGCAGTCACCCACCAGCTCAAGAGGAGAGCTCAGTTGGTGGTCATTACCTTCTCCGAAGGAGCTCAGCTATGGTATCCACTTGGCAGGGAGCTATGTCCTCTGGACTTGCCAGAAAGGATGTGGTGACACAGACAGAGCTGCCATGAAAACACACAGCTGTTACAATCTGGTTTAAACTCAGAAAAGCAAAGAAAGCTAAGTCTCTGTGCATAAACCGGAAAGAACTTAGAAGGTTCTAAATATTCCCAGAAACGAGATTAAAACCAAACGAGGTTAGATGTTGATGCCAAAAAATTCATGTATTTTATTTAATAGGAGAGAGGCAAAGAGAAGGAAAGAGAAGAGAAAGAAAGAAAGAAATAGAAAAAGAGGTGTGCGTGGGGGGGGTTGGGGGGACAGGGAGAGGTGACAGGGATTAGATGGAAGCATATCACCCATCCGAGGGTCCCAATGACGTCTCGTTGCTCTCCTCCATCTGGTCTTCTGGCGGTGAGGGTCCCCCGTCTCTGCTGTGGCCACGCCGCCACACGCCGCATGCCAAAGAGTACAGAATCCCGTGGATTAATATATGCTTTGGGCCAGGTGGGAATGCCCATGTGTCTCCCCTTGCAGGGGCTAGCTTGACACTGTCCCTTGCAACACTGAGGGTCTGTTGCATCATCTCTGGTGCTCTGGTGCAGGGTCTGGGGACCCCTTTGAGGGGGGCCCCTTTGATGGGCCATATCACCCCCTTCTGCTGTGGATAAGCTTCCCCCCCCCCCGGGTGAGGACCCCTCAGCTGGGCTCCTCTGCACAGTGGAGGATGGGCAGTCACTTCGATTCTGACCAGAGGCTTTTCCAAGACACCCAAAGCCTCTCCTCCCTCCACCCTTTTTGGTGTGAAGGTCTGTTCGAGCCTGGCAGCTGATAGCCCTGGGGCTATGGTCTCCACCTTGGAGGTGTTAAGCCTGTGCTTTGTGAATGTCCCCAGCCCTGAGTTGTTACTTTATCTTATCTTCATCAGCGAGCAGTGTAAGGCCTCAGTCAGGGCCCCATTCAGGGTGTGGTAGTCTTCTCTGCAGCTTTTGTAATACAGTTTTAAAAGTCCTCCAAGAAAATGTTTAAGTCATAAATTATAATATTTCAGTCTCTGACAGCAGCCATCTAGATCTTGGGCTACAGGGAATGCCAGAGCCTGGCACTGGTATTGGATGGCAGTAGAGACAACAGCTGTGTGAGGTGTGATGAAGTGGGTGATCTGCTCAGCCCAGGGGCAGAGCTAAGAGAGGAGGTAGAAAAGTTAAGAAGTATCAGGGACTCTGAGTGGTTGAGCCACTCTCTACCATTCCTGAGGCAAATGCACCAGCTGGCCACACCACAAGAAGAAAAGGATCCCTTACACTCTCACCACCAGGCAGAAGGAGGGGACCTAAGAGATGGGAGGGAATGGAAACAGGTCTCTACTCAAAGCAGCAGGCAAATCCCCTCCTGGCCTACCTCACCTTCCCAACTTCAATACAATAAGTATGAGGCTCTAGAACTTGAAGACCAGGCACAGAATTGTCAAGGTTGGAAGAGACCTCCAAGATCATTTAGTCCAACCATCAAACCAGCACCCCCATAGTCACCCTTAAACCATATCCCCAAGTGCCACATCCAGATGCCTCTTGAACACAAATACAACATGGGCACACTACAATATGAACAAAGGTCCATCCAGGTTAGAGGAGTTGCCTAGGGTGAGTAAGTCTATCCCCTGCATCACAACTGCCTCAGTCAAGAAAAAAAGAGCAATTGTCATTGGTGACTCCCTTTTGAGAGGAAGAGAGGCCTGATATGCTGACTGGACCCAACCCATAGGGAAGTGCAGTGCCTCCCTGGGGCCTGGGTAAGAGACATTACCAAGAAACTCTGTAGCCTGGAACAGCCCTCTGATTATTATCCATTACTGGTTTTTCAGGTGGTCAACGATGAAGTCCAAAAAAAAGTCTGAGGACAATCGAGAGGGACCTCAGGGCTTTGGGATGACTGGTTGAAGGATCTGGAGCACGAACAGTTTTCTCCTCTATTCTGCCAGTTACAGGGAATGATGGAGGCAGAAACAGGAAAATCATGTAGATGAATACCTGGTGCTGAGCCAGGTGTCACCAGCAGAATTTGGGGTTTTTTGATCATGGGTTGTTTTACATGACACTGAGCCTGCTGGCAACAGCTGGGGTACACCTGTCTCAAAGGGGGAAAAGGATCCTTGTTAGTTAGCAGGGCTCACTGAGAGAGCTTTAAACTAGATTTGAAGGGAATAAAATCAGGAACACTGGAGATAAGCCTGGGAGTGGCACTGTTGGGGTGCACTGTGTGCTGAAAGAGAGATAGGCTCAGAGGACCAGAGAGAGCCTCTTTCCTGGCCCCACAGGTGACCCTGAGAGTGTTTCTAGGTCACCAGAGATGGGCTGAGAGAAGATTGTGGGTTTCTGGTCAGTGCTGGACCTATGAAATGTGATAATTGTAGTTTGTGACCTTATAAGGTATTGTTTACCTGTTACCATAATAGGCAATGTCTGTGCACTATCCCGAGTGATTAGAAGACACTGAGGTGAACATCTTTCCTGTTTATATGATGTGATATCCTATTAGGCGCTGGTATTTAGGGAATATTCACTGCGCAATAAAGGCCTTTGTGTGCTCTCCATCTTGTCTGAAAAGTCGTGCCCATGCGTAATTACTGCATGGCACACCACTGACGGATGGTGTGCTAGTGAGGTCCTTCAGTCTGCTGTCTCGATAGAGGTAGGGGATGGAGATCCATGCAGTAAAAAGGATGCAAGGGTTATTGATGTGCTAGAAACCACAGAAGTAGCTGAGAATGGTCAAGCAGAAATTAGAGTTTCTCCCCCTGAAAAGGTAGTGGATCAATAACACAAGTGTATTGCATCAATGTACTCAGCATGGGCAACAAACAGGAGGAACTGGAAGCCATGGTGCAGCAGGAAAACTATAACATAGTTGCCATCACAGAGACATGATGGAACAAGTCACACAACTGATGCAAATGGTCTTTAAGGTGCCTTTCAACCCAAACCATTCTATGATTCTTTAACCTGATCTCCTTCTATGACAAGGTGACCTGCCTAGTGGATGAAGGAAAGGCTGTGGATATTGTCTACCTAAACCTCAGAAAAACCTTTGACACTGTGTCCCACAGCATTCCTGGAGGAACGGGCTGCTCATGGCTTGGATGAGTACACTGTTCATTGGGTAAAACACTGGCTGGATGGCCAGGCCCAAAGAATGGTGATGAATGAATTTAAATCCAGTTGGTGGCTGGTCACAAGTGGTGTTCCCCCGGGCTCAGTATTGGGGCCAGTCCTGTTTAATATCTTTATCAATGATCTGGATGAGGGGATTGAATGTGCCTCTGTAAGTGTGCAGATGACCTCAAATTGGGCAGAAGTGTTGATCTGTTGCAGAGTAGGAAGGCTCTGCAGAGGGATCTGGACAGGCTGGATCAATCGGCAGAGGCCAGTGGTATGAGGTTCAACAAGGTGAAGTGTTGGGTCCTGCATTTGGGTCACAACAACCCCATGCAATGCTACAGTCTGGGGGAAGAGTGGCTGGAAAGCGTCGGAAAAGCATCTGGGGGTGCTGGTCAACAGCTGGCTGAACTTTAGATGGCAGTGTGTCTGGGTGGCGAAGAAGGCTAATGGCATCCTGGCTTTTACGTTTGCTAATGTAAAAATGCTTATTAAATGTGTTATTGCAGTAATTGTACACTTTGTTTTGAATTCATATATTGGGATTTTGAAGCACCACATCTTTTGGCATAACCTTGCTGTTACCAAAATCATTGGGAACCTTAGGCTATAGTTAGCAGGTTTTTGAATTTTCCCTTCCACTGTCCCCCTAGTTGACAGCACATTTTTCCCCCCATATCAGTATATCTGTTGGAAACACTTATGAGAAATAGTAAAAGCATGTTTGCTACAGTTGAAAGGCTTTTAAATTTCAAGTAAATATATGCTGCTGAGTCTACTAAGCCCTAACATTATTCATGTCAATTCAAAAACTCTTTGGTTGATCAAAATAAAAACTATTACATTATATTGATCTCTTATATACTGACATGAATATTCTGAAAATGAGTCATCTTTTTTTTAATATACAGATACAATATGTATGTGAAATCATTTTTATCTGCTACCTGTCATGAATAATTTAACATCTCCTTTTGTTTTAAAAATAGCTAGCTGGTTTGTTCACAATTTTATTGCAACTTTAAAATATATTAAGTATGAAAGACATTCCTCTTTGGGCATTATGACCTTCTAGACTATTTCTTTACATCATCCTTAAATTTTTTCTAATCAAACTGTAATTGGCATCATTTGCAATAGCTTTCTTCTGTTATGTTGTCATGGAAACAGATGCATCTCGAGTACTTCCAGAGTTTGGAGAAGTTGAAATATCTTCTCTGCCAGATGGTACTACCCTTGAGGACATAAAATCATTGCAAAGTCTTTATCGAGAACACTGTGAGGTAAGAAAAGTGTCTTTTCACAGAAATCATTCTTTGAAAATTCATGTCTTCTAGTAAGAATCAGTACAACAGGGTGACTGACACAAAACAGATTACAGCCAGCCTACTTGTATCTTATGTGATCCTCAAATATTTTGCTTATTCAGAAAGGATATTTGCAAAAAAAACCCTGAAATTTCTCTCTTAACAGGGAAAAAAAAATAACATGTAATAGAATACCGATACTGGAATGTAATCATGTGTAGGTTTTGAGAATTTTAGATAAAACAAACTTTAGATAATATATATACAGAATTTTGGTTTTTTTTATATGAGTTGAAATCAGATTAAATTATTATTTCTAATGTTTATGTTAAAAACAAACTCTTTTTTCCCCAAGTTTTAAAGAAGCAGGTTGCTTAAGAACTTAAGGCCGCATGTTATATTGAATAATGTGATTTAAAATTATTGTTGAAGGTGCTTTAAAGCATATAATGAAGTAACAAAATTAATGAAATAGGTTTCCTTTGTGTTTGCAATAGTGTTAAAAGTTCTGTTTAAGTGAATTCACCTGATATATGTGCTTAGGCTCTTTTCTGGAGGGTTGATCTTAGTCACTTGGCCTGATCTTAGTCTGTGGTTACACTAGTCCAGACAGCTGGAAAAATTTTTGCTAAAAAGTTATTAAAAAGGATATTATATGTTTATTTATAAGTATACCTTTTAATATTTTTTTCTGCAAAATGACCAGGGGCAGCGATACCCCTGGAAAGAATTGGGGGGGAATCACTTAGAAGACTATCTGCACTGATTTTATATTTCTTTAGGCAATAGTGGATGTTATTGTGAATCTTCAGTTTAGCCTGATAGAAAAATTGTGGCAAACTTTCTGGCGCTATTCTCCTTCTGCTCCACCTGATGGCACTCCTGTTAACGAACCAAGGTCAGTAAATGTTTCTCTTTGCTTAATGTGTCTCATGATAATGTGAATGTGAAATAAAAAAAATTATATTAGTTTTAACTTAATAGAAATAATTTTTTCTCCTATGATTATTTTCCAAATTAAATTTATGTTGTCTGGCAGTTTTGTATAGCCTGGGTTTATGCCAAAGAGCAGTCTTGAAACAGTTGTGTCATCCATTGGGGTATTTTGCATGGACAAATACGGTAAAGGTGTCTCTTCCCAATATTTGATCCACTTCTTTTAAGCCAAAAGGGTCATTCATATGTCTGCACTACTTATGAGCTGTAGGAGAATTATGGAGACACTTCTTAAATCCATTTCCATGTGAGACAATGTGTAAATAAGTTATATTGGAGGTAGCTGAGACATCTATGATGCCTGTATAAAAAAATATATTTTAACACCCATTGCATGTTTTTACCTGATGTAAATCATGGAATCATAGAAACTTTAGGTCAGAAAAATCAAATTCAGCTGTTAACCTACCACTGCCATGTTAACTGCTAAACCATGCCCCCAGGTGCCATAAATGCATTATCATTTATTAATTTGCTACAATTTTTTTAACACCAGCAATCTGAGTGAAATAGAAAGTCGACTTCCAAAAGGAAAACTAATTACTCTGTGCAAAAATGAGTCTATTCTGAAATGGATGGGTAACTGTGACCATGTGATGTACCAGGCTTTGGTGGAGATTCTCATTCCTGATGTCCTTAGACCTATTCCTAGTAAGTTAAACACAGATAACATTTCATAAGACTGTCTTTTGTTTTGGTTTATGTGGTGAGATTTTTGTGCCTCATGTGAAACTTTTGGGAATGATTTCGAAGGATGTAAACGTAGTGTCTGTGTCATCTTTCCTTAATTCTGTTGAGTAGAAAGGTGTACTGGAGTTGATGTAAGCATTGTACTTAAAGAAAAGCAGAGTGGATGCTTCATTGCATTTAGGAAAGCCTCTAGAATTTTTAAGAATATATTTTCTTATGAATTGTGCCTTTTTTAACTGCAAATTCTAAGTTTTTATTAAAGATAAAAATGGCTTTCTTTATATACTAGCGCTAGTCTAACTGACAGCTGTGAATGCACTATGGCCCTGAGCCTGAGTCCAGTAATGTCAAGACAGTCTTTCTGTTGACCTCAGTAGGCTTTAGTTTAAGTTTTTTATATATAAGTTCTAGTTGTTAACAAAAGTAAAATGTGTATGCTTTGTCATTTCATTTTTGGATAATTAAACATTAATGTATTATCAGTGGCTGCTAAAACTTTATCAGTTTTGATACCTATTAAATCAACATAACACTATCAAACATCTTAAGTCTTGTTTATTGTTCCAATCTATTATACTTTATTTTCTATTTCCAGTATGAAGGACTCATCAAGTGATTCTAATATTATGGCCAACTGACCATTATCAGGAATAGAGCATTCTTTTCAAAGCTGATTTTATAGCATCCATCATTGCTCAAGCACGGTATTTTTTTATGGCTGCTTTTGGTAGTAAATGATTTTTAATTTTTTTTCCAGGAAGGATAAATTCTTTTTAAAAACATTTATTGCATGTTTTGTATGTTGTGTTAAATCTTGAAAAGTAATTATAATTACATATATTAATATGCAACATAATATATAATATTAAAAGAAATTATAAAAGAAATATTAGGAACCAACAGGGAGACACCTGTAAAATGCCACAAAGGAATTAGGTTGTGTTCCTCTAAAAAGGTGACAAGGTCAATAGGCCCACTAAAGTGCCTCTATAGCAATGCATGTAGCATGGATAACAGACAGGAAAAGATGGAAGCCTCTGTGCACCTGGAAAGCTATGATTTAATACCATCACGGAAACTTAGTGGGACAAATCACACAACTGAAACTCTGCAATTGATGGCTATAAACTGTTCAGAAAGCACAGGCAAGGAAGAAGGGGTGGAGGGGTTGCCCTCTATGTAAAAAAATTGATTGACTGGAGAGAGCTGTCTTTGAAGACAATTGCTGAATGGGTTGAGACCTTTTGGGTAAAAATAAGGGAAAAGCCAACAAAGGAAACCTCGTGGTTGGTGTTTACTACAGGCTGCCTGATCAAGGGGAGCCTGTTGATGGTGTTCTTACTTCAGCTACAGGAAGCATCACACTTGCAGGCTCTGATCCTCCTGGGGGACCACCTTGACACTAGCAATCTCTCTTCCCACATCTTTCAAGACCCTGAATTTCAAGGCAGGGGCTGGGAGAAAGAAGTCCCTCCCATCATAGGAGAAGATCAGGTTTGTGACCACCTGAGGAACCTGAGCATACACCAGTCCATGGGATGACAGGAGGAGCTGGAAGCCATTGTGCAGCAGGAAAACTATGACATAGTTGCTGTCACAGAAACATGGTGGGATGACTCACATGACTGGAGTGCTGCAATGGATGGCTATAAACTCTTTAGAAGGGACAGGTGAGGAGGGAGAGGTGGTAGGGTAGCCCTGTATGTTAGGGACTGTCTCAATTGTCTGGAGCTTAATGATTGTGTCTATAGGATTGAGTCTTTACTCAAGAATCAGGGGGAAGGCCAACAAGACAGATTTGGCAGGAGTCTGTTATAGACCACCCAACCAGGATGAAGAGGCAGACAAAATATTCTATAACCAGCTGGGAGAAGTCTTATTAATCACTAGCCCTTGTTCTTGTGGGAGACTTCAACTTATCAGATGTCTGCTGAAAATACAACACAGCAGAGAGGAAACAGTCTAGGAGGTTCCTGGAGTGTGTGCAAGAGATCTTCCTGACACAGCTGGTAAGTGACCCAACTCGGGAAGGTGCCCTGCTGGACCTGTTCTATGTGAACAGTAATGGACTCCTGGGTGATGTCTTAGGCAAAGAGATCATGTAATGACAGTTTTTGATTCTCGGACAAGTAAGGAGAGGTGACAACAGAACTGCTAGATTGGACTTCCAGAGGGCAGACTGGCCTGTTTAGGAGACTGGTTGAGAGAGTCCTTTGGGAGGCAGTCCTGAAGGGCTAAGGAGTCCAGGAAGGCTGGACATTCTTCAAGAAGGAAATCCTAAAGGCACAGGAGCAGGCTGTCCCCGCGTGTTGAAAGACGAGCCAGCGGGGATGACTGGTTTGGCTGAACAGAGAGCTTTGGCTGGAACTCGGGGAAAAAAAAGGAGAGTTTATGACCTTAGGAAGGAGGGACAGGCAACTCAGGAGGACTACAAAGATGTCGGGAGTTTATGTGGGGAGAATATGAGCCAGCAGTGTGCCCAGGTGACCAAGAAGGCCAGACATCCTAGCTTGAGTCAGAAATAGTGGGGCCAGCAGGACATGGGAAGTGATTGTCCCCCTGTATTTGGCACTGGTGAGGCTGCACCTCATATTGTGTATACTTCTGGGCCCCTCACTTCAAGGAAGATATTGAGGTGCTGGAGCATATCCAAAAACAGGCAACGAAGCTGGTGAAGGGTCTGGAGCACAAGTCTTATGAGGAGCGGCTGAGGGAGCTGGAGGGTGGGGAAAAGGAGGCTCAGGGGAGATCTTATGTCTCTTTACAACTGCCTGAAAGGAGCTTGCAGCAAGGTGGAGGTCTCTACTCCCTAGTAACAAGTGATGGGACAAGAGGAAATGGCCTCATGTTGCACCAGGAGAGGTTTAGAGTGAATATTAGGAAAAATTTCTTCACTGAAAGGGTTGTCAAGCATTAGAGTCACCACCCCTGGAGGTATTTAAAAGACATGTAGCTGTGGCACTTAGGGACATGGTTTAGTGGTAGACTTGGCAGTGTTAGGTTAATGGTTGGACTCAATGATCTTAGAGGTCTTTTGCAACCTAAATAGTTCTATGATTCTGTGACCGAACAAGATGCATGCCAGGGTCCTGAAGGAACTGATGTAGTTCACAAGCCATTCTCCATTACATTTAAGAAGTCATGGCAGTCAGACTGCATCACCAGTGACTGGAAAAAAGGAAACATTGCACCCATTTTTAAAAAGTGTAAAAATGAGGATTCTGGGAACTACCAACCAGTTGGCCTCATCTGTTACCTGTAAGATCATGGAGCATGTAAAGGAAACTTCCCAGTCTGACCATTCAGAAGACTCTCTGGCAGTCACACTCCAAACGCCAGAGACTTTAACTGCTGGGACCAAAGCCCCTTCGCAGTGGCGGCTCCAGTGAGCCGAAGGGAGCCCCTGCACACCCCACTCACACACAGTCAGACCGGGTTTCCTTACCGGTTTGACCCCAGGTTTCCCATAGCTGAGTCTCAGATGTCTCGTTCCATAAAGCAATTTATTCACTGCGCAGCAACACAGAAACAGCCTGAGCTGGTGCCTCCGAGGAGTCTTGTGAATGGTCAGACCGGGTAGTTTCCTTAACAGAGCAGATCCTCCTGGAAGCTACATTGATGACAGGGGGGACATTAGACACAGCTAACATGGCTTCACCAAGGACAAATCGTGTCTGACTAATCTAGTGGCCTTGTATGATGGAGCGACTGCATTAGTGGAAAATGGGAGAGCTACAGATGTCATCTACCTAGACTTCTGTAAGGCCTTTGATACAGTCCCCCAAAATATTCTGGCCACTGTTAGATGGTGTTGTGGTTTAACCCCAGCTGGCAAAGACGTACCACACAGATGCATGGGGAATCAGGAAAAAAAAGTAAAACTTGTGGGTTAAGAACAGTTTAAAAATTGAAACAAATTAAAATATAATAATACTAATATTGTTAATGATGATAATAACAATAGTAATAATTGCAGTTAAAAGGAGAGAGAGAGAGAGAAATAAAACCCAAGAAATACAAGTGATGCACAATACAATTGCTCTCCACCCGCTGACTGATGCCCAGCCTGTCCCTGAGCAGCGATTGATCACTTTCAGCTAACTGCCTCCAGTTTATATCCTGGGCATGACATTCTATGGTGTGGAATATCCATTTGGCCAGTTCAGGTCTCCTGTCTCAGTCATGCTCCCTCCCAGCTTTTTGTGCACCTCACTGGCAGAGCATGAGATACTGAAAAGTCCTTGACTTAGGGTAAGCTCTACTTGGGAAAAACCAAAACATCTGTGTGTTATCAACATTACTACAGAATCACGGAATCATTTAGGTTGGAAAAGACCTCTAAGATCAAGTCCAACCTTTAACCAATCACCACCTTGTCAACTAGACCATGGCACTAAGTGTCACATCCAGTTGTTTCTTGAAAACCTCCAGGGATGGTGACTCCATCACCTCCCTGGGCAGTCCATTCCAATGTTTAACAACCCTTTCCATGAAGAAATTCCTCCTGATGTCCAGCCTGAACCTCCCCTGGCGCAGCTTGAGGCTATGTCTTCTCATCCTGTTGCTAGTTGCCTGGGAGAAGAGGCCAAGCTCCATCTCACCACAACCTCTGTTCAGGTAGTTGTAGAGAATTATAAGATCACCCCTGAGCCTCCTTTTCTCCAGGCTAAACAACCCCAGCTCCCTCAGTCACTCCTCATATGACTTACTCTCTAGACCCTTCACCAGCTTCCTTGTCCTTCTATGGACTTGCTCCAGCACCTCAATGTCCTTCCTGTAGTGAGGGGTCCAGAACTGGACACGGCACTCAAGGTGTGGCCTCACCAGTGCCCAGTAGAGAGGGACAATTACTTCCCTGGTCCTGCTGGCCACACTATTTCTGATACATGGCCTTCTTGGCCATCTGGGCACACTGATGGCTCATGTTCAGCTGGCTATCGATCAAAACCTCCAGGTCATTTTCCACTGGGCAGCTTTCTACCTGCTTTTCCCCAAGCCTGTAGCATTGCATGGGGTTATTGTGACCCAAGTGCAGGACCTGGCACTTGGCCTTGATGAACCTCATACAATTCACCTCAGTCCATCAATTCAGCCTGTCCAGACCCCTCTCTGTAGGGGTGATCTGCTCCAAAACATTCCACCCTTGGGTGGATCCCATCAAGTCCCATAGACTTGTGTATGTCTAACTGATGTAGCAGGTAGTGATATATTTGCTAGGTGGAAGGAGTCCCACAACTGGAGTGCTGGGATGGAGGGCTACAGGCTGTTTAGGAGGGATAGGCAGGGCAGGTAAGATGGAGATATGGCACTATACATAAGGAAGAGGTTTGATTGTACAGCCCTTACAGTTGGCAATGATGTGGTAGAGAGCCTCTGAGTGAGGCTTAAGGGGATGGAAAACAAAGGAGATATTATAGTGGGTGTTTATTACTGATCGCCCAGCCAGGATGTAAGCAGTGATGAGTTATTCTGTAAGCAATTAGGAGAAATCTCTGGATCAGTAGCCCTCGTCCTTATGAGATTCCAACTTCCCAGACATCAAGTGGGAATATCATCCTGCTGACACGAGCAGGCCTCGAGAAGTCTTGAAGCTTGTGGGAGGTAACTTCTTGTCACAAGTACTCTGTGAGCCAACTAGGAAAGATGCCCTCCTAGACTTGTTGTTTGTGACTAGAGAAGGACTCTTGGGAGATGTGATGGTTGATGGCTGTCTTGGCCACAGTGATCAACAGTTGGACTCAATGATCTTAATGATTCTATGATCATGGAACATTTGAGTTTAAAAATTTAAGTGTAGTGAGAAAAAAAACATCAGCAGAGTTGCTACACTGGACTTTAAGAAAGCAAACTAAGCTATTAAGGGAGATACTTAGCAGAGTACCCGTGGAATCTGCTTTGAGGGCTTAGGGGCCCATGAGTTCTGGTCAGTTTTAAAAGGTATTTAAAAGACATATAGATGTGGTGCTTACGGAGATGGTCATTTGCTTTCTTCTAGTCCTCATTAACTTTCCCTGATTGCCATGACCTTTCAAAGATAATTGAGAGTGGCCTCACAGTGAAATTAGCCAGCTCCCTCAGCACTCATGGGTGCATCCGATCAGGTCCATGTACTTATGCATCTCCAATGTTTTAAATGTTTCCCTAACTGGGTCATTCTCTATTGAGGAGAATTCTTCCTCGCTGCAAACTTTTCCTCTGGTCTCAGAGGCTTTGGATTCCTGAAGGTAGTCCTTACCAGTAAAGACTCAAATGTAGAAGGCATCCAGTACCCCAGCCTTTGTCATTAGGTTCCCTGCCCCCATTCAGCACCAGGCCCACATTTTCTCTGGTCTTCATTTTTTCTGCTGATGTACCTGTAGAAACCCTTAATGTTGCTCTTCAGTTTCAACTCCAGGTGGGCTTTGGTTTTCCTAACCCCATCTCTGCACACTTGGACAGTGTCTCCGCATTCCTTCTGGGTCACTTGCCCCTTTTTGCAGCTCCTGTGTGCTTCCTTTTCATGTTTGAGTTTAGTCGTGACCTCCTTGTTCATTCACGCAGACCTGTCACCTTTGCTTGATTTCCTGCTCATTGTGATGGACCATTCTTGAGCTTGGAGGAGGTGATCCTTGAATATCAAACAGGTCTCCTAGATCCAGTCTGCTCTCCAGGACTGTCTCCCATAGGATTCTTCCAAGCAGGTCTCTGCACAGGCCAAAGTCTGCTCTCCTGAAATTTGGAGTTGTTATTCTGCCATTTGCCTTTTTCCATCCTCTCAGTATACTCAACTCCACCATCTCATGGTCAATGCAGCTCAGACTCCACCCAAGCTTCATATCACCAACAGTTTGTAAGAATTGTAAGAAAAGTTTCCTTGTTTGTAAGAATTGGCTCCAGCAGTGTCTCCTTTTCAGCCCTGCTTTGCCAATTACAAGCTCTCTCTTTTCCATAACACCCTGCTTGCCAACTCATTCCAGTATTCCTTCACTTGATTGTGGGTCATCATCTCCCTCCCCTGTTATTTCTAGTTTAAAGTTTTCCTCACCAGGTTGGCCAGCCTGTTGGTAAAGATGGTTTTGCCCCACTTGGTCAGGTGGATCCCATCTCTCTCTAACAGTCTTCAATCTTTAAAGAAGGGTCCCTATGGTCATAAAATACAAATACCGATTGTCATTGCCAGCTGGGCAACCAACTGTTGACCCACAGGATACTTCCATTCCCCCTCGAGCTCTTGCTTTTCACTGGAAAGACCAATGAGAAAACTACCTGGGCCCCCATATCCTTGACCATTGCCCCATGATGCATGTAGTCACACTTGATATGCTCCAGGTCTCCTCTGGCAGTATTGGTGCCCACGTGAAGATTTGCAAGGAGTAATTATCCAAGGGTCAGACAAACCTTGTCAGTATCACCACAGCATCCTGGATACAACCCCCAGCGAGCAGTAAATCTTCCAACACAGCAGGTCAGGTTGGCAGATGTGGGCCCCAATCCCCTATAGCATGGAGTCTCCCACTATTATCAGTTGTCACTTCCTTCTGGTGCTGCTGCATGGCTCAGGCTTAACTAGCTCCTAGACAGAGTTCTCAGACCCTCATCTGCTGTGAGGGTACTGCATCTGTTCTTTGCTGGAGATATGCAGGTGAAGCAGGAGCCTTCTTTATGTTTCCAGAAGTCACAGGCTTCCAGCCTTTGCCATTTCCTAATCCAATTAGCACAGACCACCTGATCCTCCTTCAATACAGCTGAGACTTCAGGCTGCAGGGTCTTGAAAAAGATCCAGTAGATCTCTTTCTCACCTTCTCTGATACCGCACAGTCTGCTGACCTCTTCCTGCACTTCTTTGGCAACATAGGTCCTGTTCCACTGCACACCTTCTGCAGGCAAGGAAACTGTCTCACTCTGCCCCAGCCTCAGCAAGAGACCCCAAGCACTTGCTGTACTCTGAGAGCTTCATCTTCCCTCAGGAGTTCGATCTGAATTGAGGCCTCTGATGTTATAGGGATAGTTGCTTTGATGGCTGGAGGTGGTACCCTGTGACACATTAGCACCATTGCTGAGGACATGAATGCTGTTCTCTCTTCTGACACAAGTACTGCATCTTTTGTCTGCCTCTGTTAGCTATGCTGTAAGAAGCAACTCAAGAAAATATTTGCAAGTACTGCTTTGTAGAAATACCCCATCATAGGCAGGTTTCTTTTTTTCTGGATAATCAGAAAGGTACCAACAGCAGCTGGCCAAAAAAAAAAAAAAAAAAAAAAAAAGGGAAAATGTGTTTAATTTAGTAAGGATGCAAACTGATAATTCTATTTTTGAGTTTCATCTTTTTTTCTTTTCCTGATTTTCAGTATTTGGGGAAACCTACTCTTTCACATAACTTCCTAATAAATATTACCATAAAAGAAATTATTAGTGAAGAAAACTTTTTGAAAAGCAAGCTCTAAGTAAAATTTGGCCAGTTGAAATTTTTGTGAAAACATTTCAGTGCCCACAAAATGAATGAAAAACTACTGTGTGGGAAAAAGCCAAATTTCTTTGTTTAAAAATAAGCCAAACACTTTATACTTCAGTCAGGAGTAAAATTTATTATTATCTAATGATTCTAGCAAAAGACCAGAGCCACTGTGTATTAATGGCAATAGATCCTTTCCCCTGAGAATGGCCTTTTTATCTCTTCACATGTGACAGGATGGACAGCACCAACCTTGTTTGGGAGTTCCTCTTCCAGTCAGAGAAGTTATGTTCAAGATGTTTTTCATGTTGTATTTGTCAATTTCAGCAATTACAAATACCAGAAAGACTGCAAAATCTTGTTATTTGTGTAGAAGAAATATTTCAGATGAGAAACCCAAGCTTTTTGAAGGCTTATTCAAAAATACACGTTTTCCTTTTAACTTTTTTTGCTGTATCATTCGATGTGTGTTCAGTAACACTTTGCAAACTATCTGAATGAGCTTTTTTTTTATTCTGCAGGTAATAAATTAACATGAGCTAATGCTTTGTTAATTAGCAAGTGCATACAAAAATGTTAATGTAGAAACATGTGGGTTAAATGATTGACAGTGAAAAAGAGTGTTTGTTCTTTGCCTGGAAACCTCAAGAAGGAAAAAAGAAAAAGCCCATTCCATAGAGCTAATTCAGAAGTTTTATAAGTCCAAATTAAATTTCAGATGAGCATCCACATTTGGGGACAGTTACATAAACCAGTTATCACTACAAATTTGAAGAAAAGAATGCTGTGAAAAATAAAATATTTCTTTCTTTTTAAGCAAATTGGCTAACTTTGCTAGAAGAAGTTCTTAATTACAGGATTCATCGATTACTCAAGCTGAAAAAGGGCATTTCTCATATTAGGTGACTTCCATGAAAAATTAATTCTTACTCTACCAAACGTGCTGTTTTGCCTCATAAACAAAATCCAGTCTTTACTTGCACAGTTTCTTCTTAGATGTAGTAAAAAATAAATCACTTATAGATAGTAATATTTCCCTTTTCTGTTTTTTTTTCTTTTTTATTACTGTAGCAGCATTCATTCTCCACCACCAAGTTTTCACACCAGTATGAGCAATCCTACCTTCTGTTCATTTAATACATTCTTATGTGAATGCCAAAAGCTTGGGTGCAGAGAGATTTCTCAGTTTTCTGACAGCGTCTGTGAGAAAGCCTTCCTTTCTCATGGACGCTATGAGAAAACAGTTGAGAGATTTTGTAAACTATGGTATTGTTATGATACCAAGGAGAAAATATCTGAAGTAAGTGTTGTTGGGTTCAGCCAATCCCTCTGGGAGGTGGTTGGTCAGTGAACCAATAACCTTATGTCAGTCCAGCATGCTAAGGTATATAAGCGAAATTGTAAATTAATAAAGTGTCGGTTTCTTCTCGTCCTAAACCGTCCATGTCACTTTATTCCTCGGTCTCTGCTCACTAGCGACATTCTTATATATTCCTTATTGATACAGTTGTTGAACATTTCACATTGCATTTTGTTCTTCAGAACTAAAATAAAAAGCATGTTGGCAATGGTTCAGAGTACTTCAAGCTTACTTGAGGAAACTGAAGTATTGCAATAATTGCCGTTTCCTGTGGGGTTTTGCTCTTTAAAAGCAAAAGCACTTAGGCAAAAATTGATGGCAGAAAATTCATGATGGAAGTTTTCAGGAAATAGGAAATGGTTGTTACAATCACTGATGTACCTGTAGGAATGCCAAAAAGAATTTTCACTGCTGATCATAAGTTTTTTGAAGGGGTCTTAGGTGAAGTGCTCAGTTCTGTTTGTTAAATCAGAAACTAAATAATTGTTACGTAATATAGAATGAAAGAATAATTCAGGTTGGAAGGGACCTCAGGAGGTCTCTAGTCCAACCTCCTGCTCAAAGCATGGTCAATGCTGAATTCAGACTTGTTTGTTCAGGGCTTTACCCTCTCAGGTCTTGAAAACATCTAAGGACAGAAACTACACAAAGCTCTCTGGGTGACCAGTTGCACTGCTTAACTGTCTTCCTGGGTTGCTTTTGCTCTGCTTTGTTGTCCCTCTAGCCGACAGGGACAGCTCTGCTGTTCAAGTCCCTCATGAAAACTGGAGCCTGTGAACATGAAGCTTATTCCAGTTACCTGAAGGAGGCCTGTATTGGCTTTACATGGCAAGGTTTTGGTAGAGGTGGGGGGTGCACAGATGCCTTCTATGAGAAGATACCAGAAGCTGTCCCCATGTCAGAAAGGGACAGACACTTTTAGCTGGCTCCAAGATGGACCTGCCGCTGGCCAAAGTCTGAACCAATCAGAGACATTAGTAGCATCTCTGTGGTAAAATATTTTTTAAAAGAGTAAAAAATGCTTCACAACAGCAGCCAGGAGAGAGGAGTGAGAATATGTGAGAAACAACTCTGCAGACACGAAGGTCAGTGAAAGAGGGGACAATGTGCTCCACTTGCTGGAGCAGAGATTTCTCTGCAGCCCATGGGGAAGACCATGGTAAAGTATTGTCACCCTGCAGCCCATGGAGGATCCCACACGAGAACAGGTGGGTGTACCCCAAAGGAAGCTGCAGCCCATGGAGAGCACATGCTAGAGCAGGGTCCTGTCAGGAATGGTGGTCCCGTGGGGAGGAGCCCATGCTAGAGCAGATTTTCTGCTGGAACCTGTGACCTTGTGAGGAGACGAACGCTGGAACAGTCTGTTTTTGTAGGACTTCACCCCATGGAAAAGACCTATGCTGGAGCAGTTTGTGAAGAACTGCAGCCTATGGGAAGGATCCATGTTGGAGAAGGTCATAAAGGACTGTTTCCCATGGGTGAGACCCCATACTGGAGCAGAAGAGTGTGAGGAGGAAGGAGAGGCAGAGACAAAGTGTTATGAACTGACTGCAACCCCCATTTCTTGTTGCCCTGCGCCACTTGGAGGGAGGAGGTAGAAGAGTTGGGAGTGTTGGTGATTGAGGCACGGACCCAGACCGGCAGGGAATCTGAATCGTTTATTCAAAGAAATGAGCTGGTTTTATACACTTTTCCAAGGCACAGTATTTCCTTATATGGTAATTCTCACTACGTGACCTATCCCGTGTTGCCACATCAGCAACACACTTTCTAAATGTCCTTCTATGGGRTGATCACKYGCTGTTCACCCGTCCGTCAGCTCCCGGCAGGCTCCTCTCCATAGGGGTCTGCTTTGTGACACTTCCTCCCCCCAGGGTCCGGTGGAGACAAGCTTCTCTGTGCCGCCATGTGCTCCTTTGTGCTGCCATGTGCTTCTTTGTGCTGCCATGTGCTTCTGCAGGCACGTCCTAAAGCCTGCAGCTCAATTCTATCTTATCCCTCTCTACATGGGAGTTAAGTTGTTCCTGGAAAGAAGTGAGGGTTGGAGGAAGTTTTTTTTAGATTTGTTCTTATATCTCACTATCCAACTCTGATTGGCCATAAATTCAATTAATTTCCCCAAGTTGAGTCTGTTTTTCCTGTGATGGCAATTGCTGAGTGATCTCCCTGTCCTTATCTTGACCCATGAGCATTTCTTCGTATTTTTCTCTGCTGTTCTGTTGAAAAGGGAGAGTGATAGAGCAACTTGGTGAACATCTAGCAGTCAGACAAGGTCAAGCCGCCACAAGACTTCATCTACTTTTTCCTTATGAGGTAGGCTGTATCAGATACCCACATCACCCATGTTGTTATGTCATCTAACCTGGACCCTTAAGCTCTCAACTGGCTTATCATCCATCCCTAGGCAAAGCTCCATGCATTGCAGCTCCTCTTTCATATAGAGCACCTTCTTGGCTTGTTTTCCCTAAAGATTCTGTGTCTATCCATTGCAGCACTCCAGAGAATCCCATAGTTATAGTTGCACAAAGTCTATTTGGAAGCCAGTAAATAGCAGTGTACCCCAGAGGCCAATACTGGGTCCAACACTGTTCAATGTTTTTATTGGTGATCTGGATGATGGGGCAGAGCATACCCTCAGCAAGTTTGCTGATGACGCAAAACTCTGAAGAGTGGCTGATGCATCACAAGGTTATGCTGCTATCCAGAGAGACCTCAACAAGATGGAGAAATGGGCTGACAAGAACCTCATACAGTTCAACAAGGGGAAGTGCCAAGTCCTGCCCCAGGGGAGGAACAATCCCATGTGCCAGTACATGCCAAGGGGGCCAACCAACTGGAAAGCAGCTTTGCAGAAAAGGACCAGTGGGTCCTGGTGGACACCTAGTTGAACATGAGCCAGCAGAGTGCCCTTGCTGCAAAGAAGGCTAGTGGTATCCTGGGTTGTATTAGACAAAGTGTTGCCAGTAGGTCCAGGTAGGTGATCCTTCCCCTTTATTCAGCACCATTTGAGTGCTGTATACCTGGAGCCCTGTATCTAGTTCTGGTCTCCCCAGTACAAGAGTGACATGGACATACTGGAGAGAGTCCAATGAAGGGCCATGATTTGGCACTATTTAACTGTCCTCAAGGTGAAAAAAATTCTCCTATCAAGTCAGGACTTCTCTTTTTTTCAGTTTATGCCCAGTGTTTATCACTCTCCTGCCATGCATCTTTGTGAAGAGGCTGAGTCTGTGTTCTTAAAACCTTGTAGGTATTGAAAGGTTTCTATTAGGTCCCCCCTAAACTTTCTCTTTTTCAGACTGAAAAACCTAGTTCCCTCAGCCTCTCCTCATAAGGTATGTGCTCCAGCTCCCTGACCATGTCAGTGGCCCTCTACTGAACTTGCTACAGTTTATCAACATCCTTCTTGTAATGATAGGGATCCAAACCTAAACTGGATAAGTCTCTGAGCCAATAAATGCAGTAGTTCTCAATGTGGAATATTTAAATACCGAGGATGCAAAAGGTTTCAAGAGAGGCACCTTGCCATCCTTTTCATTTTATTTTTATTCTTTAATGTTTAGGTGCCTTGACTCAAGCCATTCGCAATTTTGCAAAAAGCCTTGAAGGTTGGCTTTCCAGTGCCATGAACAATATTCCACAGAGAATGATACAAAGCAAGGTAAACAAAGTTGACTGCAGTTTTCTTTACTTTCCGCAATTGTACACTAGATGTCATTCAAGATCTAAAAGTAGCAGCATTTTAACTTTTATGCTAAATGTCATATTTAGGTTGAACTTCAAACATGAACCATGGGGTTGGAAATAACTTTGTTTTGCCAAAAAAAACATAGGAAAAACTGTATTTGTTCCATTATATGTGAATTGCAATACCTGAAGGCTCATAAATTAATACAGCAATTTTAGAATTAAAATAGACAAAACAGAAGATTGGTTGATAATACAATGTGTTAAGATAAATGGATTTCTTCATAGGTTGCCACTGTAAGTGCCTTTGCCCAGACTTTGAGAAGATACACATCTCTCAATCACCTGGCTCAGGCAGCTCGGGCTGTGCTTCAGAACACTTCTCAGATCAACCAGATGCTCAGTGATCTCAACCGTGTGGATTTTGCCAATGTACAGGTACCTTTAACTTTAACTTTAAAACCCAGACTTAAAAAAAAATTATTATTTCCACCCATTTGTCACGCTGACCGCTGGCTGCCCGGTGGCCTGGCCCGCGACTCGCGATGGTATTCCAGTCAGGGAAAAACCACTCTGTGCGAGGTTAGCTGGAATCTGCTCTCTGAGGAGCCTTCTGCCCTTAGCCCTCTAAGGAGCAGGC
>RAHM01000959.1:0-27460 GCA_003713295.1 Parotia lawesii
GACTCTGTGTCTTTCCACTTCTGTTCTAAGCCAGAGAGACCAAACTATCCTTGACAAGACCGGAGATATAAGGCTGATGGCTGGCTGCACAAGGGTGAAAGGAACCCAAAACACAGATCTGCCCATCCTACCTGGATCATTCCACATAATTTAATGTCTAAAATGAAGTTAAAGATCAGAGATCTTTACCTATGTGTCGCCTTGTCATTTCCACTGTAGCATTTCTGTTTACATTGGAAAGCAAACCTAGACAAAATCGTTCTGAATTTGATGGATCTGTAAAGCCATCTACAGTCAGGGAAGGCTGAGACGCATGGAAGGTTTCTCCCACTCTTTGATTCAATTCATAATATGCTATTGAACACCAAAACGCAGGCTCCGAGTAAGTAACTGGTTGCAAGTCTAAAAAAAAATTTTAAAAACCAAGCTTAACACAGATTTTGAGGCTGAATGAAGATCGATCTACCCTGCTATTTGTCTCTCCCGGAAATGACAGCAGTAGTCTCCTCAAACTACTTAAACTATATTTTGCTTGCTGTCCTTTTTACCTACTTCAGTAAACAGAATGGAATTCAATCTTCCACACAAGGGAAGGAGGAGGGGAAGAAGGGGTGATCTAATCTGACCACAGCTCATTTAGTTCAGTACTTGCATTTTGCTTGGCGAAATGATTAAGCTAATGGTGCTCTGAGCACCAGACACTGAGACATTCCTGTTGCCTTTTCTGTAGCTTGCAAACATTTTGGCAGTGTTAAAGAAAAGGATTAAACTATCAAACACTGAACAACAAAAAGGAAAAAAATAATATGAAAATCACGTTCTTTTGTATTACACTATCTCTTTAGATAAAGGTAGTTCTAAGATACTTAATTGTCCCCTGCTAGAGCACAGTATCTTCCCGGTGTATCTCCAGTCTTTTCTTCACTGCTTCCCCTTTTTACCTACCCTAATTACTTACTCAGCGTTCTGAACAGCATTTTCCTGTCACATCCTGTCACCATTCCTTAAACAAACCCATGGCAATCTGATCTTCCTGAGGCACTTACACAGACACACAGCAATGGCACCGGATCAAAGCAGGTGGGCTACTAATGTGGGAGCAACAACTGTGCTGTGGTTACAGGTGAAACAGTACATGAGAAGAGCAGCAGAGCACACACACAAGGGAGACAGCAAGTCTGGGCAGCATTATGGACAGGCAAACATCCTTTAAGCTATTTAGTTTATAAATGCAATTCCTGCACACACAAAGATATTACTCTTTCTCTTCGCTAGGAACTCAACAGGTACAGAAATACAGTAGTTGTTAACAAGTGATTAACCCAGCCCCATTATATTTAACATCAGGAAGCCAACCCAACAGTCACCTCTTAATATAGCCCTTAATTTCTTACAGTGCATTCTCACTTTTAAAGTAATTACATATATAATGAAGTGTCACCACACATAGAGAAATAATTGTTAAGTATTTCCAGCTTACCCAGGCTATGATTAACTGGAGAGAGAGTACTAGGAGACAGCTCTGCCGGAGATCCTGTTGAAGCAAGACAGACAGGTTTCAGAGCAAATGGTTTTCGTTACTTCAGATCAGTAGGCATAACCATTATCTAAATCAGGTTTACATCTAAGTTTTTCAGAGTAAGAAACCTCAGGTTTCTGGAATATCACACACTTTCTCTAAATTAGGATTTCATTCAATTTTCCAGACTTCTGAGAACCCACCCCTCCTCATAAAGACTCAATTAACTTAGCATTGTATTTGGCAGAACTCTCACTTCGTGCACACTCTCAACATTATTTATGCACTTATCCAGTGAGAAGGTAGCGTCTTCCCAAATTCAGTGAAAAAGTAGATAATAAAGAGAGGATGAGAGAAGACGACATATCTGTTCTCAAAGGAGAAGGTTTATCTTGGAAAAGACCTTCCAGTATCTGAAGGGAGCCTTCAAGAAAGTTGGAAAGGAACTGTTTAGAAGAGTAGGTAGTGACAGGACAAGAGGGAAAGGCTTCAAACTGAAAGAGGAGAGATTTAGATTAGATATTGGGAAAAAAATCTTTATGCTGAGGATGGTGAGGCCCTGGCACAGGTTTCCCAGAGAAGCTGTGGCTGCCCCATACCTGGAAGTGTCCAAGGCCAGGCTGGACAGGGCTTGGAGCAACATGGGGTAGTGCAAGGTGTCCCTGGTGGAAAGAGAGGGTCTCTAAGGTACCTTTTATCCCAAACCATTCTATAATTTACGATTCTATGATCTCCAGAAAAGAGCAAGCTACATTTCCTCGTTTGAGGAAATTATTCTTTCCCAGAAGGAGGAATTAAAAACTCAGAAAAACATGAACCCTGCAATACAATTTGCACACAAGGCAGCAAAATACAGAGAGACTTTCACAGAAACATTCCTACAGTGACTGCTGATGTCAGGCTGTTTTAATTAAGGTATTTATTGTCATATAAGTGGGAAAATATTGCAGTTCTTACAGAAACTGGTGCAGCTGATTCCAACTTACTGAAAATGGTTGCTAACATTAGCTAACCAAGCACACTCAAGTCTGCCAACACTCAGCAGGAGGTTCTTACCCAGCACATTAACTGTGCTTTGTCCAAGCCTAAGGTCAAGCACATTATCTAGAAACTCTTACATACAAAGGCACAAATGCTGCTACGCTTGCCACAGAACCTTCCATGCAAGAATTAATGGCAGAAGTGGTAAGTTTGTCAGAGTTAGAGACAGGTTCTCAGAACGCAGATTGTCTGTAACTTGTTTAGGCCAACAGACATTTTGCTTCAATGAACCTGTTTACTGGGGAATGGTTGAAACCAATTAGCTATTAAAATCTATTTTAAGGCTTTCTGGTGAAGTCTTAATTAGACTTGTATACTTTTGTTACAAAACAAATGTAATATACTTAATATGTCACGGAATGTTTCAAAAGCATTTCTCTGGCAAAAAATTGTTTTGTTCATTAAAGACTGAAAGTGGTATTTTAAGCAGAAAACATCACATTTTACAGAGGAAAACTGCGACCATCTTCTGGGCTGAATTCATGCTCTTACGCAGAGGGATCACAGCTAGTAATCCAAAGCCTGGAAAGTAATGAAAAATAAATGTTACCTGTATCCATGCTTTGGTTCAGCTGCTGGTCACTTGTTTCTCCATCTTCACTGATATATCCTGGAGGAGGTGTTTCTATTAAAAAAAGAAAAATCCACTGATTTGTAGAATGACTGGGGAAACTTCTGTAAGATTTAACTCTTGTGCATTTTGCCATCACATCTTCATGAGCTCTGTAACACCTGAACACTGAATCAGAATGTCATTTCGCTGTAGTTTTTTCCTTCAAGTAGGACTTCAAACACATTACCTGCCTTAATTGTCTATGTAAAATGTATCATCTCTTGTATGCCAGTCAACTGTTCAAATATGTAATATAATTAACAGATAATCCTTGTCTTTTCCATTTAAGACAAGAGACTTTCACTAGAATAAGTAACAGTTTTGCAATTGTGATCAACAGCTTTCACATTTAGTAGAATTACAAATGAAAAAAACCCCACATCTGGTGACTTGCACAAAAAAAAAATCATGTGAGCTGTCTTTATGTACTATAACCATCAGATTAGATACCCTCCCATGCCTTATAGATTTGAAGGTTACTTTTCAGTTCAATCCCCACATTCATTTTTCTTCATTGCCTAAAAGTTGATTTCACTCAATAATAACTATATTATTTAATTAGCTACACTGCACAAGCTCTATTATCATTATTACTTCCAAGCTCTATAAAAACAATAATCTATTCTTTTAACTAGCTTTCTTTAAAGACAGAATTTCGCAGACCAAAGTAAACTCAGTACCAACTTTGAAGTGTTCTGATATCAGAAACTGTGTCTAATTCCTCAGAAATATCTTCAAAACCCAGAAGAGTATGCATGTTCCTTTTCTCCATTTAAAAGCTACTTTGTAATCCAGATAAGTTAGCCAACTGCCTTTCAGGAAATAATTTTCTTTGAACTGGGCAAATGTCTTTTCCTACATATTAAAGGCAGAACCTGCATTTCTTTAGTTAAAGTGTTTGAAGCTAACTATCTCTACAATCACTTTAGAATTGTCTCTGAAACTTCCAGGGATTAAACACCTTTAATTACATTATCACCAAACAGCAGAAATTTAAAGACAAAGCCTTTTTGCTTAAGAAATAAAATAAAATTATAACAAACATCATGTCTGAGATGTACTGCAATATCGTGAGATCAGAAGGGAACCAGTGAGAGGAAACTAGATCAAGTCAGTTGATTAAATTAAAATGAACGGAGAGAATTTTATCTTTGATTCATTCTGTGTTCTAAATATAGATGTGACAAGTGAGGATTTAAAAGGACGATTAAGGGAAATCTTCACTAGTAAGAAATACGATAACAAAAATCATACCCATTTTGAAGATTTTTACAGCATTCATTGTGATAAAAGGGACTCTACCCTTCTCCAAATCATTCGCTATAGCTAAACCCACAGCTGTGGCAAAAGGTCAATACACATTTCCAATCCAACCCATGACTCCTGTTTCCAGCTGCTAATCTAGGCTCTTTGGCACAGATTATTTTCCATGTCTAGTCTCTGCCTGAACAGAGAAGATTTACTCCACCTAGTACTATTAATAGTTTAGGGTCAGAGGTCGAGCACCACACAGCTGGAAATGAACACTCAGGTGGGGTACTAAAAATTTGTAGTAGAGCTTGAGTGCTGCCAGAAGCGTGGACAATGCAGCTCAGCCCATCCAGAACCTGAGCTGGAACACACAGCTCCCAAAGGCCATCCGGCACCTTCAGGATCACCAAGCTCTCTTGCAGATCAAGTACTGAGACAGGACTGGGGTGCAAAGCTACCAGATGCGAGCCTGCCCCACCGCTAAACAAAACGGTTCTCTGAAGAAGGCTGTCAAGGAACACAAGGCTTATCAGAACCCAGCCAAGCGTTCCAGATTAACCCAGCAAGGTCAAATAAAGTAAGATACCACGATATGAGCACGAGGAGGGTGTCAGTGACAAAGAGAAGGAGGTGTGGTTACCTGCATAAACACTTGAAGATCATGTGAATTCCTACAATCACCTTGAGCAAACTTCCTGCAAATAACTATCTTAGCTCATTTCCGCAGCACTGGATTTGCAAAACGTGGCTTTTCAGTAAGTTGTTTGCAATTGTTATCAAAACCCCTCAGTTTGAGTCAAAAAAGTATACACAAGTTAAGAAAACAACACCAACTTCTAGCACCTTAAATTGCTCTATAAATGTGGCAACAGATGTGACCAAAATTAAACGGAAAGGTCAAATTAATTGATTGTTTAATGCCATTTCAATTCTTGGATATATTTAAAGAAAACACAAGCAACATTCTGCTTAAGACCTGCAGGTACAATTTTTACATCACACATATTTGAGTTTTGGGGCAGTCATCTCATTCTTTCAGAGATTCCAGACGTGAACTTTCAGCTTAATCGTAACATGAATGAATGCATTAAACATTTATGAGCAAACTTCAGCTTTACTTGGTTTTACACTCCAGGCGACTTCCCGAAGAGATAGGAAACAGGAAGCTGGGGCAGGAAACAAAGGTCACTGATTTTATGTTTCAATGAGGGTAACAGGGTTTCAGGTGCAGCAGATTAGCACTGGTGTTTGTTCTGGGGTGGAAAAAGGGGCAAAGAGGGGGAGGAGAAATTCTTTAACAGTTCAATATTGTTAGGTTGCTCTTTCATACTAAAAAGACAAAACTGTATGCACACAATAGTAACAAAAAGCTAAAGCAGACTGTCACTGATGTGAACTACAGATCAAGACATTTTTTAAGTCACTGCTTTGCAACTTAAAGGTTTTCTCCACATATTACATATGACGAGATTGAGCATCAGTTAATTACTCAACTTCCAATGCACAGCATTTGGCAATCCCTGTATGTTTGTGAAAGAGGCTTAAAGCATAAGGTAAAGATCTACTTTGGACTTATTAGCATTCTGAATCTTAAATAAGCTAATGAAACCAAGTAAGCTATTGTGAAATGACAGCAATATGGTTTCATGCAGGATCATGTTCTCCAAACAACAGTGTTTAGGTATTTCCACTGGAATTAATACACAAAATCAACTAAATCTAATTTACTGGTGCATATTTCAATTAATTTGATCACTTACAAGGAGGAAATTACCATCTTTGTTCCAGTCGCATAATGTTAGAACACGCTGTCTACACGCTGTGGGAGTTAAGAAAATACCTGGTATGTAATTGCTCTGTGGTTCAATYCCAGCTGGAAAGTTAGTGTTTTCAGGAATGGAATGGGTATAGTCATCAAGAGGTGGCAGTTCTGTTAGAATCTCAGTGTGCCGTGGCACTAGTACAGGAGGCAAGACTGGAAAAGCAAAATTCAAAGCATTAGTAAGACCCTCAAAATACACGCTTCTGTGAGCTAAAAGGAAAAAAATTATATCTAAACCATCTAACAATTTCTTCAGATGTTTTGAAATTTTCTGAATCTCAGTACTGCTAGTATTACGATTGTACTGCTAGTGGTAGAAGCAGATTCCTGAAGTGCCTCTTGAGTAAGACTATTCCACATTAGCAAAGGTGAATCATCCCTGTTCTCCTTTTCAGTGTGGGTCGTATTTAGCCATCTGGAAACTGCTAGCAGTCCCGGAAATGTTTATTGGGGTAAAGGTATCTCCACATTCATAAAGATTTTTCAGTAACTTTACTATTAAAAACTATCAAGGGTGGTTTTCTCAAAAGCTGTATCTCTAAGAATCTTGTACTTTTGGCAAGAGAAAGCATAATCTTTCTGTTTTTTCACTTATAACATTATGCTGATCAAGTATGTACAGATGCTATACAAAGTCAGAAGTAGTCTTCCTACCTGGTGTCTCCACTCTCTGGTAGTGGTAAGGGTTTACACATACTTCATCCTTTTTAAGATTAAAAGCATATTCACAGTTTTCAATTGCTTTAAGTTCATGGTGACTGTGAAGATCTGGCCAGCGCCACAAACGACAGTACATAACGTGCGGCAATCCTTTACGATGAGATACCTGTAGACGGCCATCGAGAGATCTGGAGGGGAAAGATATTAAAAAGTTTTTACAGACTGCATGCTCTTAGTCACTCAAGCAAGAGTGTACACACATGGGATGGGGAGTTTATTCATTCTCAGAATTCAGTGGATTGATACTGCTAGTGACATTTATACTCTTGTTGAAAGGCTTCAAATCTGATAAAAATCATCATATCAGTAGTCTCTTAACTTATATTTGAGTTGCTCAAATCATTGCCAGTGAATTTAGAATTTATTAAAAGCCACTTTACCTCCAACCAAATGTTTAGGATGATTGCTTCATATTTTTTTTTAAATGCAGAAGAGAGTTGTTAAAAAAAATAATAAAATCACACACTTGATGGTCCCTTCCGCTACTAAACCTCAAAGCTTTGCTGTGGCATAGATGCTTTATGGCTTTAAGTTTAAGAATTCCCACAGGACTGCAAATAAGCCTATAAGCAGTCAGCTGCCCAAGTGATCCACATGGCAGTATAACRGTAATGCAAAAAACATGAATGCACATCTTTTAAGGACTGTACAGTTTATCTTCTTGACTTCGTCTGCCTTACTACCAGCTGAAATTGTTTTGCTAGTTTTAAGACAGACTGCATATGCTTACACAAATGCAGATGTTTATGATTGTTATGGGATGGGAGACAAACCTCAATACACAAATCAAGTAATGTGACATGAAAAAATAAAGACCCTGTTTAGAATTTGCCTGCCATTAACTACTAAAGAATTGACAAACAATTCTTTAGTAGCTCATATCTGAGCCAATTAACAAGATTTAACTGAAAGCTTGTGACATACAAAGCAGTTTAAATACTTTGTAAGATTAGGTCTAAAGAATCAAGCTTCCCAACTTTGTCAATATAAATACCAAATCATATTAGAACTTGCATTTAACAAGTCTTCCCATTCTTTCAATAGCACTGTCATGAAAAATCAATATTGCAGAATTAGAGTTTCATTTCTCAAAACATCAGCTTATAACACTTGAATTTCTACACTGGCAAGCAAATATTTTAAAATGCTGTACCATGAGAGGCCTAGGAAKCATTTTAGTCTATTTTACAGCTAAAGCATCCCATTACAGACCCTCCAAAGCCAATCCCTCCCACAAGATTTTTATGATGCGAGAGAGGGCAGAATATTCACCTGGTTTGTTCAGAGAAGCTGTAAAGGCCTGTTGTATCCCACTGATCTATCGTGTTTGGTGTACTCAGTCCCCAAATTTCAGAACAAGTGCTGTGCATAATAAATTGAAAACAAAAACAAAAAATTGATATGAATATGGAACATGGTTATTCAAAACACTATGGTGTCAAACATGGAAAAACATACAGAATGCTTCCTTTCACATAGAAGATAGAGCACTGTTAGACTGGCACTTAAACTGACATCTCATGCTATATTTTCTATATGAAGGAGGCTATCAAAATGGAACAAGTGATTCAAGGTAAATGATAAATGTTTTTAAAAGTTGAACAAGTTCTCTGCTTTTAAGTAGTCAATACAGTTGTAAAGTTACTTAAAACAGGCAAAACTTCCTCAGCCTAGTTATTTACAAAATTCAATTTTAAAAGGTAGTTTCTGGGTTGTTGGTTTTTTTTTTCTTTTTTCTTTTTTTTTTTTGTTTTTGTTTGTTTCTAAACATAAACCGCCCTAAGACTTCAAACAAAGGCCATGTGTATCCAAAACTGAACATCACAATCTAAAGTTCAAGTACGACCACTTCAGCATTAATCTCATTTTCCATTCACACACTAATTTGTTGATATTCCAAAAAACAAAAATTCAGACTCTGAAGAAAAACACATTATAGGTGATACTTGACTGTTTTCTGTACTCTCCTTGATTAAACAGCTAAATATTCTTTTACACAGTATACAAAACATAGAATGTTTAACACAGTTTTATAGTGTAGTACTTTAAGATTCAACTATAGAATAACAATTTTAATTGCTAAATCAAGCAGGAGAAAAGGAAAGACAACTATGTCTTTACCAAACTGGTTCAAGGAGAAGATCACAACAGCAAAGATAAAGGAACAGTCAGTCACAGACACAAACTAAAGCAGAGGAAGATTTAAACAAAGCAAGAAGACAACATAGAATTGTAAACAAGCAGTAGACTTTGAGAAGCATAAATTAAGCTCAGTTCTATAACATACTTGCTCAGTGACCACTGCAAACAGACAGTTTATTTTATATAAGTAACATGCAACTAAACCTCACACCTCAGAAATGAAGAGAATTTGATTCACAAGCAACTTGAATCTCTGCTGCCTAATTATGCAGCCTGAAGCTTGGCTGGTGCTACATTACCTTTAAAATTAACAGGCTCTGAAAACTTGCAACAGGAAGAGTCCAACATCACCAAACTTCTGATTTTAAATATAAGTGCTGTGACTGAAATTTAAATTACCAAGTTTAGCCAATATACTCAAGCTTGGATTGAGTGCTTATGAAAAGGAAAGTGAGGTTGGTGTTTCTATTTCTCCTCATTACACGGGGAAAACTCATTAGCATTACAAAACAAAAGAGCAGACAGCACAGCACTGGACTTGAAACCACTTTCAGGGCTGACAACCACCTCAATTCCACAGTGACTTCTAATAAAACCTAAGTGTTGGCTACTGGTGAAGGGAATGAATGGGTCTTGCTCCCTTCTTGCCTCTACCACACACCTCATTTCTAATGCCATCCCAGGGAGGCTGAAATGTCCATGCCAATGAGAAGCAACTCAAATCAATAAACTGGCTATCTGACCACAGAACAAATATGGCTGAAAACCCATGTTTTGAGTTACTTTTCAGGCAGATCTCTTCTATTCACTGTAGTTAAAAGAGCACTAGAAAGGAGAAGTGAGAATGTAATTGTGGGTGGCAATGGCCTGCATTTATCACAAATAAATACGTTAAATAAAATACAGCCTTTTGATATTTTACTGATTATAGACACAAGTAAAATCTTGTACTAGATGTCTTTGCCTAGTAGAGAGCAGCAGAGAGCCAGAGATGAAGGCCCATTCTCTGGCATAGATCCAGCTCTTCAGAAAAGCCAACCATCCTGAACAAGTTGCATCCATGTCGGACACAAGCAGCACCAGAGCTCTCCAGAACGAGTGGGCAAAGAGGGATCCTGCCTATGACTGCATCAGCAGAGCCTTGCAGCCTCTCTTTTCCACATTCCTAAGATGCTGAAAGAACAGTGGGCCGCCAGAAGCTTTGCAAGGATTGAAGTACTTGCCCTGAAGACACACGGGCAGCCTGTGGGACACCAGAGAGCATCTCTGCACTGGACTGTGTCCTTAAATTTGCACCACTACTGCTGGTAAGACAGATCATCCTGTACATGCAATTAGAAAAACAATCAGCAGACACAAAGCCTGCTGCATATTAATTGACACAGTCATCTCATTACCTTTGAGCAATGTATCCTTTATACAAAGCAGTGCTCCAAAGCTGACGCTGTCACACAGATTACACGTTCCCAAAATTGTGGGGTGCATCACTGGTGTAAGCATGACAGGCCACGCATTTGTTTCACGAGGCTTTTAAGACAGCACATGCAGAAATAAAATTTCATAGCCCTTGACAAAACACAATGAACAGGAACAGTATTTTATATTGCTAATCTCTTCTCTCTACAAATATTCAAACTATCAAAGCTGACAGCATATTCCACAACCTACAGAAAGACAAACAGTATCGTGAAGCGGACTGTGTGACAGAGCCACAGCTTAGAATGAAGCTCAAAACACCATGGAGGGAGGACAGGCCAGGAGGCACAGAAAAGTGACCAATTAGAGCAGCAAAATTGCTCCAACAGTCATCGGTTTACACGACATGCTATCTTCTGGGACACGTATCTGCTTAGAGCTGGGATTAGTATCAGTGTTTTACTGGCTCATCCACACTAGAACTATACTTAAACTCCAATAATGCACAATCAAACACAGAAGAGCCTGCAGGAAATCATTTCATATGATCAATAAAGTCGGCTCAACAAAGCTTTTACTGTTTGCTGGAAGAAACATCCAAAGAAATAAAGAGGTTTCTCCACTTCCTGCTGACATAAAAGATCCATTGCCTACAAGGTGCAAGATCGTCCCCTCACCACGTCACCCAGGCAATAAATCAAGACACTTAATATTCACACACACGCGCACCAGATCAAAATTAAATTCCTCACAACCCTAAAAACCATACTTCATACACAGTACTGCCATGAAAGGCCACAGTATGTTCATTCATACACAAGCACATCGCCTGACAGAGGCAATGTCTACTCATCCCTGAGAGGTGGCGCTGGAAAGGTGACTGAATTCTGAAAGTTTTTTTAACCACCACTAAAACCATCTGAAAGTAAGACAGGAGGTACAGATTTTTAGTAGTGCAGAATTACTGCCTCAAAATAAACAGGGATCAGTCACTCCTAAATCTACCTTTCTAAAGCATCCAAAATCCCATCCGATGCGAAGAGTCTTTTCCATGCCTTAGTCCATAACGATTCCAGGGGAATCAAGGACTAACATCTGTACTCTTAAGTCAAGCCTTGTTTGGAAATATTTCCAGGCCCTGGAACATGATCATGTAGGCTAGAAAGCAGCTAGGACATTCCCCAGCGCTAGGCCACGCCAATTACTGTTCTCCCACACAATTCCCAGGTCTGTGAGCCGCACACCACCGGGACCCACTCACACTGGGCAGTTCAGATGCAGCTCCCCTGCTCTACTAGCTAAGGGTTGAATAGTATGGTCAAGGCAGTCTTGAGCCAGTTGGACGTGGTGCCTGGAATGTTCCCAGGCACGTTTAATTTATTGGGAGGGAGGCAGCCAAGGCGTATCACCATTTCACCTTCAGTAAGCACTCCAGCTGAAGCCTGGAAGCACACTTCAGGCTTTGTATTTTACCAAAGAAGGGGGTTTGGTTTTGAACTCACTGTACACTATCACTGGTAAGCCATCATTGTTTTCAAAATATAATTTGGCTTTTGTGTCCAAGCTGTACCTAAATCCTTCCTGTGTAGACAGTGCTTAAATAAACTCCGAATCACAAGCTCAAAGCTAATGTATTTCCTCTCTCCTGAGTGGACACTTTCATTCCAAAGAGCATTTTCACTGCTGTTCTCAAAACAATTTGTTGACAGAAACAAGTCAACATTTGGTCAACAACACAAAAGCTAGTTTTTAATCTCTTCAACACTTTTCAACACTAGCTCAGAATAGCAGATCACTATGTTCTGTAGCCTCAAGCATGCCCTGCTTGAACAGTAGATTGTTACTTTTGCAGATCCCACAAGTGAGTGAATTTATTAGAAGGGACTTCAGGGATATAAAGCACCAATTTGGCTCAGTTTCCCAGGTGATCTGGAGATCTAACAAGAGAAAACTATTTCCTAGAGAAAGGAGAAATGCTGAAAAAATATCTGGAAGGAGAAAGAACTACTCTTTGAGACCCAGGTACTTTTAGGGAAAAGTCCAAATCTAGAAGGTATCTGGTTAAGCTGCTACACACTAAACCTGGGACAGTTCAGGTTTGGGACTAACCAGGGGACTGATGTGGTGAAGAAAGGATCAGATAAGTTAATACATGGTGGAATCAAAGCTACTTCTGTTGGAGTCTTCCCTTGAATGGAAAGGGTTGTAAGAGCTGATGTTTCAACTTGACTTTTTATCTGCTTATAAGGAACAGCATCTCAGATGACACTGTGCAGTTCTGGCAAGAAGAATCTTTAATGTAGCTATCAGCATGCAACAGTACACAGCATGCCTTCACTTCTTCCATTTCATCATTTCCTTTAACAGGAAAATCTGAGTTCCAAAAAACCTGTACTCTGGGCAAGAAATTACCTACACAGCAATGAGCTGTAGCAATGCTTCACAATTTTCAGACAAAATGCCAAAACTGACTGTCTTTATTCAGTAAGACAGAAAAAACTGACATACACAAGAAAAATGTGGACACGGGAAAACCCCAACTATTAAAGATAACCTGAAAGTACTTGTATTGCCTTATCTACATTACATGGATGATGCTCCCAGTCATTATTCCACTACCTTAGTGGAATAACATTTAGCTGTAACTCTACTACAAAAGCTGGACTATCAAATCCTGGTGCAAATACAGATAAATTATTGATCTGCCCATGAAAAATGAGCATGGACAAACAGCTGGTGTTACACTCATGAGTAAGCAATAAAATTGTTTTAATGCAATGTATCTCTACCAGAGGAATAATGTTTCTATCAAAATCCATAAAAACAGCAAAAAAAAAACCCCTACATGAATGAAATAGTTTAAAGAAACACACTGTAGTGATCTCCTTGAGTACAAAAATACACATGGACATCGGATCAATGGAAACACACTGCCCAAAACCAAGTTCTTGTATTTGGTATGATTAGGTGGTAAAGGACACTGCAGGAAAAGGCTGAACAGGGTAAGATGACCTGTGACAGCACAGTGAATCTCACACACACAACCTCATCTCAGTGAATATAGAAAGACATTTGCATCTTGGCTTGTGGCAGTAGTAATTCTAAACTAGAAACATCAGTAGCTAGAGATGCATATACACAGATCAATCCACAATCCCCTCACTGATGTCCAGATGCCAACTATTAAAGCCTATTGGTACTCAACATAGGCTGCTTAATTAGGATCAGTTTCTCAACGCAGTTAAACGCCAGATGTACTGATTTGCAGATCCAAGCAAGTATGTGCAAGTACTGTCCAGATATTCACAGCCACAGCATCAACAAGCTGGCATCTACACATGGCACTGCACATCCTCCAAGACATCCCTGTGCTTTCCCCAAGAGCATTTGCAAAGTAGGAGATACAACCAGGCATAAAGGTGGTCGATCTTGTCAACAATACTCATTTTTACAGAGATGCTGTTTATTTGAGGCTATAGCTGAAAAACCTGAAGCCAACAGAGCTTTAAACAGTATCCTGTGTACAACAAAACTATCACACACAGTGCTTGGGCTGCAAGCAGTTATTATTACCAATTTTTACTGAGAAACAGAATCAACAAATGACTATCCTACCACTATTTACAGTGCTGGAAATGCTGTGTGCTCAAGACACTTTTTGTACTAAATGAAGTGCTTGCAACAAGTACAACATCAGATGAAAGTAGACAGAACCACTTCAAAGATATTTACATATGAAGTACCAGAAACTCTATAAAGAAGTTGTTAAATATTGTCACAATCCATATATAACTGCAGTTACACATTTTTCTTCAAAGTCTTGCAAGGTGGAACAGCTCTAAAGGAGCTAAAAGGCACTGAGTTCAGTCGACAGCCTCTTTACCTGAAGTGGTAGCACTAGAAATATGACAAATAAAACCTGAAATGCAAATAGCACTGTGGTAGTCAAAGCCCACATTATACAGAAAACATTATATAAATGGTCTTGGACATTTAATTTGCTTATTTGTGAAGTATTACACTGAGTCCCTAAGATCCTTCCTGAATCTTTCACATCTTTCAGAATCTGCAGCCACTAACAAGTCTGCCAAGTTCATGTTCAAGGCAATCTTCTCCATTTGCCTTTCTCCTGCATCTTAATCATGAGCCTTTCTCCCCCTGAATCTAATTTGTCTGCCCCTACATTTTCTGAGACATTTGTAGTGCTGGAGCTGTGGCTGACATGAAAAATAATTTCAGCAATCTGTGACAGTACTCCATTTATCCTTTTAAAATGTGAGATGAGAATCAAAGTCAGTTTTCCAATTCTAGAATTCTCATGTAAAGTCTTCCCTATATAAGTGAGTCTGACTCTGGTTTTCACTCTGTTTTTACTCAAAGACTAAACAAGAAAAAACACAACAACAAGAACATAAAAATGATTAGGTCTTCACCTGAATTAGAGAAGTTACTTATACAAGCATGCAAGCACCTTTACACCAGCCTAACATTTACTAGGCTTACAACTTTGACTGTTATTTTGTCAAGGAGGCAGAAAAAAGGCAGAAAATTTGCTTCAAGAACTACATCAAGCCATCCAAATTGGAGTTAGAGCAGTAAGAAATGGCCACTAGACTTATGGAATCCCATTTTCTCATAACAGATGGGCAAATGCCAGCGCTGTAGCATTGCTCATGGCTGCTTCTGCAAAGTTTACCTGAGAAAACAAGTTGAAGCATGCAAACTCAAGATATGTACCTTGTATACTGTTTTTAAAAAAATAAATCAATCTTGCGATGTAAGGTCTTCGATGCAAGACTTCAGAACAATATACTGAGCAGGAAACCAAAGCAGGAACACCACAACACTGACTTAGCCTCCAATTTATCACTGGTGTAGCTACACTGAAGCTGCACTCCTGTGAATACACTGCCCATTACGCTCCACTGATTCTACCCTTTGCGAAAAGGACCAGTGAATTGATGTATGGAAGCACAGAATTCTCCCTCTCATACCAGTTATCTTCTTCCTGATGCAACTGAGATTCAAGAACAGCTAAGGAGATACATCAAACCTTTGGAGCTAGTTCAGAGAGGGTCATAAAGTCTCCAGTAATAGGAAAAACTGAATTGAAAGGCTTAGGTGTGACAAAGATGAAACTAAGTCAGCAATTAAAAAAGTTCACTGGCTTACATACAGTATCACATTCAGCACAGTTCCTACCAAATCTGCCTGATCATGGTTTCCTTAATTCTGGGTTTCAAATGAAAATACGTGTAGCTGCTTTTATATTTGGATTTGATAGTCCTTTCTATACACTTACAATTAGCACTCCTCCCTATTACAGCCTAAAATGCCTACAAACGAGAGGAGCAACGCTAACTGTATTACCTGTCTTTCCAAATAGCACCTCAGCTAGCTGTATAGCCAACTGCCCAAACAAACACACCCTAAAATGCAGTTTGGTTGACCTAAGTGTCTCAACTATTGAAATGCATGCTGCTTATGTTTCTTTTCCCCATGCTGGGGGTGACAGGGGAAAGGTTACTTGCACGATGCTCACTTAGGAAAGACTAAAACAACCTGCAATAAGGACATGAACGTTAAGCTCCTTTAATGAGATATCTACTATACTCCTCCTTCAAATCATTTTGCAACCCTGCAGAACTGATCAATGTTTTTACTTGCATCTCCAGCATCCCATCTTACAGTGACATAATGTCATCTGCTCACTTAAGTGTACAGAACCAGGCATACACATTCATCAAATGGAATGACTCAAAGCTACAGCAGTCCATTCCTGCTCGTCAATGACATCAAGTTACAGAGGTCCTGATCTCATTATCTTGCAAAAGAAAATGTAAAGATTCAGTATGAAATACTGATTTCTCTTCCAATCACCTGCTAGAGGGATGAGCTAACAAGTTAACAAGTGCCAAATAAAAACTACAGGCATGAATTCTTCTTGAAAATGATCTACACTGCTCTGTGGTGGCACTTGCCTTTAAGAGAAGCTGGACAAAGGTTCTTCCATTGAGACCATTCTGTGATAGACCCTGGGGTAGAAAAACAGACCCCCAGAAAAGTTCTGTTAAAGGGCAGTATTAGCAACCAGAGTAAATGTGTATTTACACGAATTTACATATAACTATAGGTGGATAGATAGTTTGCCACCAGAATCTCCCATTCTTCAAATGAGAAACAGAGCCTGGCCAGTCTAGGAAAAGGGTATTAAGTAACGTCTTACAAAGCCCTGGACTGAATGTTCTTGCAGAACTGAAAGTACAGATTTCTCTCTCATAACAAACTCAACAAAACAAGAGTAAAAGTGTGAGCTGGGCACTGAGCTCCTACAACTAGGAGTGCTTCCTCAAGTGTCTCTAACCCCTTAGATTTACTTATTGAAGTAACTGGCCTTATATAGTTACTAAAAAAAAGAAAGAGAAAAAAAAATTGTTTTCCTTCTTCCCCAGAATCCAAAAGCAGACCTTTATGTTTCAAGCAGAAGACAGAGATTACCTGCTGAAAACTGTAACTGTACCTTATCTCCCTGCCTCCCTCCACCCCACATACACATTCAGGACACACTACAGCCAAGAAAAAACATTTATGTATGTGCATATTTAGTGGAATATAAACCAGGAACCATTACACAACCGCTCATCTTTCAGAATGCTTTTACGAATAAAGTTTACATAGAATTTTATAAAGTATATTCAAAACCATTACATCAAATACAAAATGCAGCATCTGAACTGAGGAAAATGACTTAATAACCTTCCTCATAAATGGATGTATGCTAAAAAAATTAACACATCAAAATAGCCAGAAAAGCAGGAGGCACAGGATGCAATTAACCTCTCTAACACTGTGGGAAAAGAAAAAAAGTCATTGAATAACTCCCATTTACTTCAGATTAAAACTTCAAGGATGTCCACAGGGGACACAAAAGTGGAACATGATGTACAAAAGATACTGTTAGAGCCCAGCATTTGAGCTGCCCAGTGCTTGTTTCAGGGCCAGTAGCTAGTTTTCTCTAGTTCTGCTGAGTGCCAGGCCAACAAGTGATCCTGATGAACACTCAAGGCTCCTGTTGCCTGTTCTAAAGGCACACTTCTTCCTGGTCACATGTGCAACAAACTGCCTGCATAGGCAAAAATACAGATACAAGGCTCTTCAAAGCACTTCATCGTCCTCTCTTCTCCCAAATCCTGACATGCTCGCCCAGTGCTGTCAGACAGAATAAAGCAGCTGACAACAATCAGTGCTACCTTTATTTTTCTCTCAATGCTAGGAGATCCTGGAAGGATAGCACCTCAAAGTTCAAGAGCAATTTTCCCAGGATACCATGGAAACCAAGCTGAAGTAAAATATTTCTTTCTTTTTTCATTGTCCATATGGTCTGTTCAAACGCAGATCTGATGAAGGAGTCTCTACCCTGCGTTCAAAGGCAGGTGGGGAGTAGACCCTGAAAACTCCTAAATGGCAAGGTCAAGCAGCACAGAGGCGGTGTCAGGGCTCAGAAATAAAAGGCATGCAGTGCAGCTCAGCCTCCTTCAAGACTCAGCAGGGAGTTGGCCACAAGTCTTATGCTCAAAGACCAAAGATGTGGAGCATCCAAAAGCAGCCCACGGAAATCATGAGCTAACAGCTTTGCTGGGAAACTTGCCCTGCAGTTCCCTACTCTCCACCAAACACCACAGCTTTCAGCAGCTCAGCACCTCACAAACACTGAAGCAGTCTAACTGGAGGTAAGAAGAATCTAAGCACTGAAAAACTGCCCCAAATCACGTATTCAAAGACAGCCATCAAAACCAATGACTCCTAGATGCCCTGTATCTAGTGAAGATGACAAGTGTACAACAGCATTCACAATGGCAGCTCCCTAAAGACTAACCAAGGGGTGGAGGGAACCCAACAGAAAAAACCAACAACAACAATAAAGAAAAACCTATTACCATGTGAATCCAACAAGCTCTGAGGATTGGGATGTTTATGCTTTAAGATGGCATTCTTGAAATGGTAACTTGGAATTGCTACACTGCTTTCATTTGTTACACTATTATATCTAATAAAGGTTTTCTAATGGCTGCAGTTTTTCATCTTTAGAAACCTAAACTACTCCATGATAATATCAGGCAGCAAGTTGAGATGACACTCAGTGCATTTTCACAGGTTAATGCTGTATTCTTTACAGCTAATTCTTTACAGACCTGAAACTCAGAAAAGGACAAAGAACCTGTATATGAAGACCTATCCAACACAATACTGGCTGATATATCCACAACAAATTGGTTTGTTAACAGCAGACAAATCTCACAGAAGATCATACTTTCAACCGACATTAAAAAATGACCTTTATCTCAACTTCTCTAACCACTATTAGTCACAGTAGGTGTGGTGAAAGCTTTCCCCACAAGCTAACAGGTACAGCCACCAAGCAAGGGCCAAGTCAAGTAATTTTTCTTGAGTAGTCCGTCATCCTCCAAGTGGGTGAGTGGCTGATGCTACCACTCGTGTGGGCTGTTTTGCAACTGATGGACAGCTGAGAAAACATGAGATGTTTTGATTAACCTTCTCAAACTACTGTGTATTCAGGATAGTGAGGCGGAGAGATTAGTTCTGCAAGATATTTCCCTTGTCCACAGTCCTCAAAAAGTATGTTAACTTGGCAAAAAGATTACTCCTAGAACAACAGTTACAGGATCTTTTAATACATCATTTCAAACTGAACTTTACTCTGGACAGCCCCTACGAATTATGCACCCATCTCGAGAAACCCAAGAAGAAAAACAGAGGTTATATGTTATGAAGTGCTCAGTGCAGGGAGGCCACTACAATCCCTGCTGCAGCCCAAGCCACGCACACCTGGCAGACTACTGGTGAAGCACAGAACACACTGACCTTGATCCACATCCCAAACAACAGACTGTCTTTATTGAAACTTAAAGAAACACCAGCTATTATATAGCTAAAGCATAAGTGTTTCTTATAAGGAATTTGAAATGAATGCTTAGAGAACGCTTCCCCAAGCAACATACTAAGGCAGAGAATTGAATGGTACTTGTGACATTACTGTTTGCCAAAAAAGTACCAAATTATGTCTGAAAGTGACATCACCCACACTGACAATGCCCATATTTTGAGGAATATTAAAGAAAATTTACAACTAGCAAGGAAACCATAAAAAGCCTTGAAGAGTTGCATTGTTCAGATAGAAGAAAGCAGTATTTTATTCTTAAAATGCACTTTGCATGTTTGCTTAGATATTGTATTATCTTATATGCTTTTGATAAAGCAAAATCAAGAAAGTAATAGTAAAAGTGACTAACTAGAGGCCTCTACTCTCCTCAGGCCCAGAAGAGAACATGGGACCCCCCCACAGCAAATACTGTCATCAGAATACTGGAATATGCAGGAGACACCTCTAGAATAAGAAACAAAGTTACTTCCTGAGCTTTGCTGACTAGAGCTTAAGCAGAAAGGATGTGTTAAGACCTTGGCCAAGTCCTGAAGTCTTCAACATCTTGCTTGTGATCCACACCCACAAAATGCATCTGAAGACCGTGCCCACAAGTGCTCTTGCCTCACATCCAATTGCTTAACAGGTAAAGCACTTTCCCAGGACATCCAAAAGTTTCCCTTCCTTACTCCACCTACCTACCTGATCTACCACCACCTGCTGAGGTGCCACTTGCTGTGCTCTCTCTCTCTCTCCCTCTGTCCTATGGCAGCCAAAAAGATGGGAGTTTCAAAGGCTCAAAGAACATTAACATTTAAGTTAACAAATACATGGATTTTGCTCTAAGGAGAGCTGCTTAAATCCTTCTTGCAATGTCTGTGGTTGTTGGCCAAAATGTTGAGGGGTTCCCAGAGGATCCACAAACACATCGGCACTCCAATAAAAGTGTCTTCCCATCAGTGAACAGAATTACAGAATTTTTTAAATGACTGCCATTAATACAGCTTGCACTAGGTAGAGCCCTTCTGCTTTCCTCCTATATTCATCTAATTGAGACATACAGTGCACAGCAAATCATTAATTTTTGGGTACTAACTGTCTTTAGACAAGGCATCAGACTGCAAGACAGGTACATGGGACAAACAGAACATTAGACATTCAAAATTAAAATGCAGAAGAACTGAAAAAGCATTTTTATTATTAGTTTTGTGGAATTTATGGGTAGGGACACATGTGAATTCCTTTCCCTGGTTTAGCTGTCAAGTTTATATTCAAGTTCCCCTCACTGTAGCAGGAGGGGATATTTATGACACAAAGAGAGTAAAGAATTATCAATGAGCTTTGGTGACTGGAGGCTGTGGTGCTGTAGGTTTATGCAAACACAGAAAGGTTCAGAAGCCACTCCTGAAAAATGTAGCTGGAGTCCACGAGATGAACATTTGAATAGTCTATTAAAGAGACAAGACTTTTAGCCAAACACCTGAGTCAAAAACCATTTCAAACATGACTTTCTGTGTCACAAAGCTACAAGATTCCACATCAGTTGGTATAAGCCTTTCCTTATGTTCAAACCTTCAAAACTACAGCATGAGTTGAAATTATTTCATGTATCAGAGGAACTCAACCTGAAGCCTTCCACAAAACTAAGGCAACAGTAAAGACCAGTTCTGGGAGTAACTCACTAATTGAACTAAACAGTAACTTTGAAATGCTGCATTTAAGCAAAACTGAGTATGCTTGGTTTGCACCAGGCTTTTCTCTATCCAGTACTCAAGAAAAGAACAAACCAAGTACCAAAAAAGGTGTCTGTTTACCTACAATTATGAGCAAAGATTCTAAGTGAAAATTTTCAACTCTTGTTCTAAAACTGGCTTGTACATTTTGTAATGAAAAGTGACAGTTTGGAGGATATTTCTTGAACAAATGCTGAAGTCAGATTACTGTGTAGTACTTGTTCAAGGGGATTTCCCCAACCTCATTGTTCTTCTGCCAATTTTAAAGCATATGCAGCGAGATGTGAAGTTACTACAGCTCCCGATTGTTCTCTTGTATCCTGCCAGTCGGCCTCAAACAATGCAGCGTGACAGAAGCCAAAGAAAGCTGTTCATGATGAGACTATGGGACTTTACACAGTAAATTTTAGAAGCTTTCTACCAATCAGCAGTGCAACTGAGTCAGTGAAAAAAAAAAACAAACCCCAAGCAGTAAACAAGACATGGGAAATTACTTTTATTAAATTAGCAGGTGTACATTACAAGCAGGATTAAATCAGTAGGGAGCCTATTAACAAGCTATTTGTGTTCAAAGCTGCAGCAGTAAAGGAACTGCAGTATCTTGTTTAGCCTATAAATTCTTCCTAGGCTAATAGCCTGAGCTACATATTTGGGAAGTTTTTCCTGTAAAATTGGGCGGGTTGTCATAAAACATTCACACTAGTAAAAACAGCACTCAGGTGTTTTGTTACAGTACCAAGAAAACTAAAATGGCTGACTTCTACAGAAGAATATAATGAGGAGAAGAATCTTTGTCACGTTGAATAGCTGGCCTGATATAAAGGCAAATTACTACAGTAAACCAGGGAATAGTTTAGAATTGACTGAAGCCAACTAAAACCTTGATTCCATTATTGGAGGGAAAATAAGTACTATTTATGAGATAATTTGGGGCTCAGTATTGACAATAAACCACAGTCAACATTTTTCTTTAGTGATTAATGTCTTCTTAATGGTAGCATGAAGTGCCAGATACAGATATTATTCTAACTAGTTAGAGCTTTAGACCAGGATTCACTAAGCAGGTAAGTCACTAAAGTAATCACAAGTAGCTCTTTTTCATTTGCTTAAAACTCAACAGTCCTAGCATCAGTTGTTAACCTGACAAACAATAAATGGCATATAAATATCAAGCAAGCTTTAACACTTATTTTTGATTCTGATTCTTCCTGCTTACCATTAAGAAAATCCTAATGAGAAGCAACAGTAACTTGAACTTCCACAAATTCCAACATTTTTTCACCCATAAATTTGCTTTCCACATCACTGATACTCCAATGGGAACAATACCTTAAACTTACTCCCTAAACAAATAATACAGCTTATACCATTGAGGTGAAGAAATTGCATTATCCTACACCTTACAAAAAATCACCTCAATTTATAGACTGAAAAATGACAGCAAATTAAAAACTTAGGTTACCTGGGAAAAAGCAGCAGAGCCAAGGCCAGAATCCACATTCCCTGATCCTTTATCCAGTGTTTCAGTTAGTATACAATATAGTCCTCAAAATTCAACATTTTTTCCTCCTGACTCGAGAGACAAGCGCCTTTGAACTATACAGCATTTTGCTACTGGCTAAGTATCTCACACATTTATATTTTTACACATTGACCTAGCTCAAATGACATGCCAATACTCTCTGCTTGGCACACCAACTCTTAACAAATTATGTGGGTAAGTCACATGGCTTCCTGAATCGCACGAGCTTAAAACTGGCAGCCCTAAGTATCTTTATTTAATACTCTAAGACTTCCTTTTTCAGGATGACATCATTATAAGATGCTGAAACCTGAGCTATGTCTACACTAAAGCTTAACCTCAGCTACAGCAATTCAGCCCTCACCACCAGCCACAGCTGTGCCACAAAACGAGTTAACAGTTATGTTTTAGTCTTTGTAATTAAACCTCACTCAATTACACTTGAACACAATTGCTATTCTTAATTTCGGTAAAAAGTTCATCCCATTCCACCCCCTGCCATGGACAGGGACACCTTTCACTATCTCAGGCTGCTCCAAGTCCCGTCCAGCCTGGCCTTGGACATTTCCAGGGATCCAGGGGCAGCCACAGCTGCTCTGGGCACCCTGTGCCAGGGCCTCCCCACCCTCACAGACAGGAATTCCTCCCCAGTATCCCACCTAACCCTGCCCTCTGGCAGTGGGAAGCCATTCCCTGTGTCCTGTCGCTCCAGGCCCTTGTCCAAAGTCCCTCTCTTGTAGCCCATTTAAGGCACCTGAAGGGGCTCTAAGGTATCCCTGGAGAGAGACTATTCCCGTAGGAAGTGGCGGTAGAGGAAAACTAAGCTATTAGAGGGAAAAAAGCACTACCTTGTCCTCATATTAATCCTGTGTCCTTCTCTACACATGAAATATACCAACATCATGAACCAAATAGGAGAAAACTAACAAAATTTGCTTTCAGGCAATAATGTGGAAATTATATTGAAAGGGTTAACAAAAGAAGGAATAACAAGTGTTCAACGTGGTAACATTACCGACACTGCCATATTAATTGCTAAACTCAAGTTTAGACATTAAGATTCAGGGAGACCTGAAGTCAAACCTCATGTGAATTTTTATGTCCCGCTGTAGGTCCATGCAGCATCTAAAGGTGTTTTGCAGCCTACAGATTGAACACGTCATTTTACGTAATTAGGGCCAGTATCCTTTTGTCTACAAGCACATCCTTTAGTCTTTTACAGAGAACAATATTGAAGTTCCACCATAATTATGGGACTGCAGAGTAAGGGCAGTTTGATCCTCCTGCTACACCTTTCCAACGAACACATCTGAAGTATTCACAGCACCAGGTATCACAAGGAGGAGCACAAGATTATGATGCTAATCTTGGCCAACACCCCACAAAATCTCAGCTGTTTCCTGCCATACTTCCAGAAAAGATTTCTTCGGCTTTGTTCTAAAGAATTTTTTAAATTGAATTTCCAACAAGAGAAAAGCAGAGGGGGGTCTGCTTCATCCTCAATAATCCTGTCATGAGAAAAGGGAGTCAGTTCATCAACAAACAATTTATGAGCATGTTATTCCTGTAATCTCAGCAATGAAAAAATTACTTTAGTGAACTTTGATGCACTGTCTTAAATATCTATACATATTTTTGAAAGCTTAAGATGTTCAACTATAGTCTTCAAAAATTCATAGAACCAATTTACAGCTAAGTGAATGCATCCAGACTGAGATGGCATATGCCATGAGAATGTTCTTTATACATAGCAACTCTCGACTTGTGAGCTATGATTAAGAATCAATGTCCATCTCCAACTTGAATAGTGAATTATCCCAGCTCTGCTACAAACTAGCAGATAGTGCCAAGTCCTGCTTCTGGGAAAATAGACTTCACCTCTGTCTGGATAGCAATGTTATTTTAGGATCTACTGTGTCAATCCAACTGCCTGCTGTTGTCCCCTTACCTAACGCACTCATAGCTTAGCAACAGATGTTGGGAACTCTCCTAAAACAGTTTCCAGAGGAACTTTCCCTTCCCCCCAGTGTAATTGTTGAAACCACCCATTTCCTATGGCTTTAACCTGTATCGCTATACTCTGAAGCAACCTATTTTGGGGAAAGATGCTAAAGCTTGAAAACAAACTATTCTAAAAGCCATATTAGCTCGACAACTCTGCCCTACTGGTGATCAAAAGCATCCCTAAAACTAGGTTATTGCATGCAGCTATGTGATCACTTTCTTGACAAATACTCCCAAGAAATTCAAGAAAACATGCTAACTGGTAGAAGAGGGTTTTTTTCAGTAAGAACTGTGCTCTTTACACCCAAACTTACTTTTTACTCAGTTACATGAAGAAAAAGGCATCAAAATGGAGGCTCAGAGTAACTAGCAGAGAGAGCCAACCTTCAGAAAACAATTTTAACATGTGTCATAAACCACGCCTGGGCTCCTTGTCTTACCCACAGTGCTAACTCACTGTAGGGAATGAGGAAAGGGCTGCAGGGCAAGGCAACCAAAGGAATAACATTCATATAATAGAGAAACACAGTTTTTTAAAAGGATTTTGAGCATGTCAAATGGCCTTGTTTTCATGTGTTTGATAAATTTTCATCAGATTCTGCAGTTTTAAGTACTGAGCCATTGTAGAATACATCAGAAATACAGGAAAAATTAAGATATACTGGATTTCTTTCCCGGATACTTTAAGCAAGTCTAAGAGAAGAAGTCAAGTGTCAATAGCATTGTTCACTTCAGCATCAAGAGCAGTCTTTCAGGCTCAGAAGACACATGGGTATTTACTTGACAAAAAACCCCTAACCAAACAACAACCAAACCCAAAAACATTACAGCCTTCAGATGCAATCAATATATGCTACTGTATTTGACATTCTTTAGGAAAGAGTACCAGAAAGGTATTCTGAATGCAATGCTTATATAACAACACTTTATTTCCCTCATAGAAGCAGGGTGTGATCAATTCCACCACAGCAGTTAAAAAAAATACCAGCCTTCACTGCCGGATGAAGTGAAAGCCATACAAGTATGGCTTTAAAACACTTGAGATATTACTACTCATCCTAAAAAACTCAAAGAAATAGCAATGTTAATGAAGCTCATCAGTAATTCCAACCAATCACTTCATTTGTAGCTGTTTGCTCCACATTCCCCACACTCCCTCACAATCTTCCACATTCCCAAAACCACGGAACCCATCGCAGGGCTTTTTCTTTGACTCTGAATGGCACAAAAAACCAGAATTCAGCTCATATTGGAAGCAGAACCCAGGTGCTCTAGAAATCTAACTGTGGACTGGAAATTCCATAGATCATCTGTATTCTTACTCTCAAAGTCAAAATTGGGAAGCTGCAGAAAAGCAAGCAAAAATAAGCTTCTAAAAGCCACAGCACAGAGATGCTCTCCTCACGTTAAACAGGACAGAAAGAGAGCACATGTAAGACCAGATAATACTAAAACTCTAATGGCAAAGCAGGCTGAAAAGCAAGAGCTTGACAGGAGTACTAGCCCTCGCTTTGCTCTGGAAGCAACTGCTGCGTTTCACCTCAGACTCTGAAGCACCTTCACGGAACCAGCACCCCAGAAGAAAGTCTCTAAGCTGCTATTTTTCAGAAAGCTGGTTTTTAAAACCTTACTTCAGCCAAAAATCTGTCAGACTGCTTTACATCAACATACAACATTGCTCTGTGTTTGTGATGCAATTTAATATAAAGCAGCAGTAAAACTTACCTCCTCTGCAGGAACTAAGGCCTCAAATTAAAGCTGAGATTCAAGTGTTAACTACTGTTCCACATACAGTATCAAAAACAACTATATGTAATAACTGTAATATAACTACTGCTACCAATGTCAACAAAAATTTGTCCAAATTCAATGCTTCCCTTCCTCTAGCTGTTTTTTAAAAATGTATTTCCAATTTTGAAAAAACAGGAACTACAACAGTCCAGTCAATATTATTCCAAACATGACCCAGCCAAATTCTTTCATTAGTTGTACATTATCAGGCACTTCACCAAAGCAACTATTTTTTTGTCTCATTTAAAAGAAGCAAAAATAAAGCATGAAGTACATCTGTACTCTTTTTAAGACAGAAAAACCACTCAACTGATCACACCAAAATACTGGGATGCTGAAACTAGTTGTGTTTCCGTACTTTGGATTCCAATTCTCTGTGCTGTTACCACTGAAACAACTTTTTAAATGAAGATAAGACTATCAATATGCCAGCTGATTATTCACCACATGGCATAGTTCGGTTTGTTAAATGCTTGGATTTTAGCCATCACTAGTTACAAGGCATTTATGGACTGGGTTTTGAGGAACCAGGTCTAGTGGAAGATGCCCCTGCACACAGCCATGGCAGAGGAGCTGAAGCTAGATGATCTTCAAGGTTCCTTTCAACCCAAACTATTCTAAGATTCTATGATTCAAAAGAATAATCCAAGCTAAGAAGGAAGAAACTGCTCCATCAGAAAAAGGATGCTCACACTGTTTCTTCACTGACTGCATCTTGTGCCCATGTCAAAACTGCAAGGGAGAGCATGAAGACAAGTTCTTAAATGCCACCAAATTCATTATGTATTTTAGAAAAGTGAACTCAGGTGCCAACATTTAGTTTCAGAATACAGAGGGATTATGTGATTAGAATCCCACTGGCTTGCTGGGAGGATTCAGCAAGATAACTACAAATTACTTAGGGGGCTGGTGTCAAAAGGACTTCTGTACTTATTTAGCCTCTGC
>RAHM01000960.1:14458-27716 GCA_003713295.1 Parotia lawesii
CCATCCAGAGCTTGGGTGCTCCCCACCTGCTCCGCTTGGAACAGAAATTTGGGAGAGCTGGGATTGATTTATTTGAACTCTGTGAATTCCCGCTGGGTCCCATCAGAGCTTCCCAGGGATCCAGAGGGATCCAAAGGGAGCTGCCGCTCCGTGCCCCTCTCCTCGGCGCTGCCCCAGGTGAACGCTCGGGGCTCGGAGTGTCACCAAATCCCAAATGCTTTGGGTTGGGAGGGACCTTAAAGCTCATCCCATCCCACCCCGACACCTTCCACTATCCCAGGTTGCTCCAAGCCCTGGCCAGCCTTTCCTTGGACACTTGCAGGGATGGGGAATCCACGGAGGAGCCCCGTCAGGAGAGACAACAAAGCAAAAACTCGGAGAGGTTGTGAAGGATTTTTCCCCTCCTGCTCCTTCCCACTCCTTTTTAACCAGCAGCGTTATTTTTGTGCTCGGAGCCACCCAAAGTGTCCTGGCACAGAATTCCCAGAGAAGCTGTGGCTGCCCCTGGATCCCTGGAAGTGTCCRAGGCCAGCTTGGAGCAGCCTGGGACAGTGAAGGTGTCCCTGCCCATGGATAAGGACATTCCAAGGTCCTTCCCAACCCGAGCCGCGCTGCGATTCCCTGGCGAGGGAGATGGGCTGGCTCTCAGGATCGCCGAGTTTGTCATCCCGGAGCCCATCGGAAAAAAGATGGATCGTGGATGCCTCACATGCTCGGTGACTCATCCCAAATCCCAGTCTCTCGGCTTGGATATTCCAACCACCACCACCCCCTGGAGAAGCCTCGAGAGCCAAAATCTCCCAAGCCCTCGAACTGTGACGGATTTGGGGGTGAGGAGCAGACTCATTTCCCTGTCCCCGTCTCTCCCGACGCCCCAGGGCCACAYGGACGGCAGAAATCTGTTAAATCCTCGCAGAAATTACGGAATTCACTCCTAAATGTTTCATTTCGCTCAGTTTGGAGGCTGAGATCCGTCAGCTCTGCCTTTTCCTGGCGCCGGCGTGGGAGTTTCCCGGCTCCCGGCGCAGCTGGGTCGGGGCAGGGCCGGGGCAGGGTCATTAAGGAAATGTCGCTTCCATCATAAAGGGATCAATGAGATGGAATCTCCCCATCTGGAATCCCTGGGATGGGTCTCACCTGCAGACCCGGCCTTTAAAAATCACTTCTGTAATTCCACCTTTCCATTATTTTCCTATTTTTTTTCCCCCCCAAAATGCCATCTCGGTGCCGTGCTTTCTTCCCTGGTTTTTATTTCTCCGGCCGAGAAGTCGGATCAGCCCCATCAGAGAGGTTCTGCATCTCTCTGCATTCCCATCAAATCCACAGGATTTAAGTGGAGCGGGGATTTTTGGGGAGGCTGGAGTCCGATTCCAGGGATATCCGAGGTTTTCTGCCCACGGATCAGGGTTCAGAAACAATCCCATCCCGGATCTCCGAGGCCACCGGTGTTTTGCAGTTGTCGAGCGGATGAGCAACACTCCGGCTTCAAAAAAAAAACCAAAACTCATTTTCTATCACAGATTTGTGATTTCAAATTAACCCAGCTGTGGCATCGTGGCTGCTCGGGGCCGTGCCGTGACAGAACCTCGCTGCCAGACGGAGGGGCTGTGAAAACAGTAATTTAAAATCTCCGGGAAGCATTCCAGGCAGGGAAGGAGGGAAAAAAGAAGAAAAATAAAAAAATCCCAACTCGCATTTGACATTAAAAACCAGAGGCTTTCGGGGGCGGATTCCTCCCGCAGGTCCAACAAACGGCGGCGCGCAGGGGTCGGGCGCGGCCGGGGTTTGACTCCTCTGCTGCTCCTTTATCCCGGCTGGAGGAAGGATTCTCGTTCTGGGATCGTCSTTCCGCGATCCCACGGCTCCGAGGCGGCGATGGGAGCAATTGTGGGAGCGCATCAAGACGTGGCTAAATCGCGGCGGCCCTGATGAGCTCCTGGTGGCTGCTGCAGCGGGAGGAGGTCATGGAATACTCAGCTCTCCCATGCCTGGATTTAACCCCTCCGGAGAATATCGATCCCACGGAGAGAGCGGCTCTGCGGGGAAAAGCTTCAGAGCTGTGAAGTTGGAAAAAAAAAAAATATCAAAAATGGCTTCCGGTGCTCTGATTTAAAGCAGATTTTGTGACGTTAAATGGGTTTTAATTATCTTTTCAAAAAATAATATTGGATTCCTCTTTCCTGCTCAGAGGGTGGGGAGGCCCTGGGGTTTCCCAGAAGTTGTGGCTGCCCCTGGATCCCTGGAAGTGTCCAAGGCCAGGTTGGAGCGACCTGGGATAGTGGAAGGTGTCCCTGCCCATGGAAGAGGGATGGAACTGGGTGAACTTTAAGGGATCCCTCCCAACCCAAACCATTCCATGGTACTGAGAAACATTCCCAAAACCAAAGGATTTTTATCTCCTCAGTATCTTTGGGAACTTCCAGAAAACGCGTTGCCAATTCCCTGATTTAAAAYAAAAAGCTCTGCTGGAGGGATTGTTCCTCGGTTTCTTAAATTCCAGACTTTTCTGGGATTGCTCCGACGTGCCCAGGTTTTCTGAGCTGTGTTAAAAAGTGGGATTTTTTTCCCCGTTTCCTTGGTGCTGATAAGGCAGGTTTTCCCCGTTGTTACCGATCCCGGCGGGGGATTTGTTGGGATTCACATGAAACAGCCTCGTGTTTTCCCCGGAGATAAATCCCAGCTTTGTGAGAAGTGTAAATGCCAGAGCAAACTCACGGGAAGATCGTGGATGGAGCTGCTGCGCATTCCCAACTCCAACTCCCGAACACAACAAGACAAGAAAATCTTCCCTCTTCCCGTTTTCCTACCATTTCCATGGATTGAGAGCTTGGATTTCAGCCTTCAACCCATAAGTAGGTGCTGCCGGCTCGAAGAGCGAGGTCTCGCTCCAAAGCGAACCCCGGAATTCCCACAAGCGCCGGCTTCACTTTGAAGTCAAGGCTTGGGACGCCRGTGGGATTCACAACGAGCCGCTCGCGTGACGGTCGGGAAGCGTCACCGTGAACTCGGTGGAGATCAAGGAATTTTAAAAAGCCCTAAAACGTCTCTTTCTGCAGCCTCAGGCTGCGTCTCCTCGCTCTCGGTGACGTCGAACTCCGAGTCACCAACCCAGGGCTTGAGTGACGCTAAAACGTCACTTTTGTGTCCCCTCGGTGATGTCCTTTGAGTCCTCCTGGGCCGTGGGAGGCCAGGGAGGTTCTCCCAGAGCTCGTGGCTTCCTGCTTGGCCTTTCCGGATGAAAATGGGAAGTTTCTGCTCTGTCCTGTGGCAGCAGCAGCTCCAGCAATTCCCAGCTGGCTCGGTGCCGTGCATGTCCGTGGAATGCCGTAGGTGACGGCCAAAGCTTTTGTCGCTTCCCTCTCCGTGCCTTTTCCATAAAAAGTGAAATTCCAGCTGCAGCAGAGCGTTCCTCTCGCACGGCACCGACACGGCCCCGCTGGTACCAAGAGAAGCAGCTGTGGCATTCCCAAATTCCCGAATTCCCATGGCCATCCCGAATTCCTGTGGCCATCCCAAATTCCCAAATTCCCATGGCCATCCCGAATTCCTGTGGCCATCCCAAATTCCCAAATTCCCATGGCCATCCCAAATCCCCGTGGCCATCCCAAATTCCCAAATTCCCATGGCCATCCCAAATCATCATGGCCATTCCAAATTCCCAAATTCCCATGGCCATCCCAAATCCCCGTGGCCATCCCAAATTCCCAAATCCCTATGGCCATCCCGAATTCCTGTGGCCATCCCGAATTCCCGTGGCCATCCCAAATCCTCATGGCCATCCCAAATTCCCAAATTCCCATGGCCATCCTGAATCCTCGTGGCCATCCCAAATTCCCATGGCCATCCCAAATCCTAGTGGCCATCCCAAATTCCCGAATTCCCATGGCCATCCCGAATTCCCGTGGCCATCCCGAATCCCCGTGGCCATCCCAAATTCCCAAATTCCCGTGGCCATCCCGAATCCCCGTGGCCATCCCRAATYCCCGTGGCCATCCCAAATTCCYGTGGCTGGCTTGAGACTCGCTGCTCATTCCGGGTGAAATCCGCAGCGTTTTGGTGAACGTGGCGCCGCCCTTCCATGGAATCCCAGGACGGTTTGGGTGGGAAGGGACCTGAAATCCCATCCAGTTCCRTAGGCAGGGACACCTCCCACCATCCCAGGTTGCTCCAAGCCCCGTCCAACCTGGCCCGGAACATTTCCAGGGATGAGGAAGCCACAGATTCTCTGGGAAAACCATTTCCTGTCCTGTTGGCTGATCCTTTCCTCATCACCCTCAGAGGACAATCCCACTCCCAGAGATCCTACGGATTATCCAGGTGTCCACCTGGACTGTCCAGGCTCCCTTTTCCACAGGCAAAACGCTGATCCAGGTGGTTACTCCCAAAAAAAAAAAAACCTGGAAAACCGCAGCTGGCACCTCAGCGGGTCGAAGCATTGAGCAAGCTCAGCTGGCTCAGGGTGCGGGTTATCCYGGGAATATTTGGAGGGGGAAGGAAGCGGGATGTGCCCGCACTCCGCACCCCGGGAGAAAATTCCAGTCGTTGCCAAGAAAGACGCGGAGATGAAGTCCCTGGTGTGTCCCTGCCGTGGAAATGTTATCAACCATTAGTAGGTCRTTAATGATGCTGAAAACAATCTCATTTTCGCTCAGTTCCGTGCCCAGCGAGCCGTGGGAAGGGATCTTGGAGGATACTCGGATGCCGTGTCCGTGTTCCAGCGCAGCGGGGCTGAGTCAGAGCTGGGAATTTATGGATTTGTGGATTTACGGCCGGGGGCCGCTTCTGCCGCCGTCCCGTGCCCGTGGCCGTCCCTGTGGGCCACCACTGYGTTTATCCCCGGTTCTTGAGCCGCTTCCCTCTGTCCCCTGCTCCAGGCAGGCTTCAAAAAAGTATTTAATTAATTCTGGGATGCAAATTCCAGGGTTTTGGGGGGGTTATCAGCAGCTTTCACCACGATGCAGCTGCTCCCAAAAGGKGATTAAATCCACCCTTGTCACAGGATGTGTCACCTGAAGATTGTGGTGAGGGGACACTTCCAAAAAGCCTCCCCTGGCTCCTGGCCACGGGATTCCATCCAGGCAGGTGGGATCGGAGCCTCTGTCCTTCACCTGGACCTGGATCTGGATGAATCCAGCTCTRCCAAGCTCAGCCTGAGCTCCCTCAGGGTTGGGTACGGAACATTGAGCGTTAAATCCCTCTCCTAAAGCTGCGGGATGAGGAATTCAGCCGGTTCTGGCTTGGAAAGCGCCAAGCTTTTGGTCTTACTCCTCCAATCCTGCAGGAGAGCTCTTCTGGGATATTTTCGGAAGGATTTCTTTTTCCTGGAACGCTGGAGCAGCGGGAAGGGTTCGGCCTGCACAGGTCCCACCGGCTCYGGGGCGTGTTTGGGGTCAATCGGAGCGGCAAGGATTTGGGACRAGATCCCGTGCCGGGGAGACCTTCCAGGTGCGCTCCATGGCCTGGGCATTCCGAGGTGCTTCTCCAGCTCCGGCCTCTGGAATCGCTCTCTCCATGGGGACACAGGTCCCGGTTTCCCRCAGGGTCACGGCCTCCTTCGGGCATCTCCAGGGAAAGAGTTTCCCGTTGGAGGACATTTTGTGGATGAAGTTACTGCCGTGAGCAGGGCTGGGATGACGATGGAGACACTCGGAACCCCGGGACACGGGGACACATCAGCGTCAGTGATGGCTTGAACCCAAAGAGGAAGACCTGGCACTCAATTAACGCCTCTGGATAGCTCTGGGATTCATGGAAGCAACAGGAGATGTTGCCTTCAAACCCCTCACGTTTTCCAAGGGACGAAGGAAAAAGGGGAATTGTTAAAGAACTCCGATGGAGGCGGTTTGAAAACCATCAGCTGGATTTTTTTGGTTGTCCTTCAGCTTCCAGAGGGTTGTCCTGCAGCTGGAGGTGTCGCCGGCCCTTTTATCCGAGGCGTTCGGGGTTGTGGATGATCTTTYGGTGCCAAAATCCACGTCGTACCCCGACTTCCCTGCTGATGAACCAGGGGGTGTTTTTTAGGCAAGATCTTGATTCAGGTGATGGTTTATTCCAGCTCAGAGGTCCCAACCCTTCCGGGCAGGGATTGGGAAAATGGGAGTGGATGTGTTTGCCGTTGGGATTTTCCTTGGTTTCAGGTTCCAAAAGTGGAGTGAATTTGGGTCCCTTCGGGGTGTTCTTGGTCCAGGCTCTGCTGTGAGGTCACAGGGGCTTTGCCACTGCTTAGAAGTGAATTTGCTCASGTGTTCCCCAATTTGGGGTTCTTTGTGGTTTTCCAAGCTCTTCCCAGCTTCTGGAATGGGGGAGGACACGAGGACATTTCAGGTCTGGGTTTCGGGTGCCTTTTCCGTACTTTAAATTGATCCAGCGCTCCTTTGGAGTCATGGMATGAATCCAARAGTGSTTTGGGTTGGAAGGGACCTTAAAGATGATCCAAGTCCAACCCCTGCCATGGACAGGGACACACAGGGGATGCCCGATTGGAATTTGTTGGGATCTTAAACCGTTCAGGAACTACTGAAACGTGGATTTAGGAAATAGCTGAGGGTCATCTTAACCAAACCTGTCCCCRCAGCCACGGGTGAGGGATCGCTGTGGGCAGGAAGGGGTTACCAGGGTCATTCCCTGCCTGTTCCARCCAATTCCTGGAGAGCCCTGGAATTTCCAGGAAGGCTGGAGAGGGATTAGAGGAAAGAGGGGCTGCTCTTCCTGCCGGAGAGCCGAGTCCTCTCCACCCTGCRCCGCCGATGATCCCGAATCCCTCCTCCCTCCCCGGTGAGTAACGGCTGCAGCCGTGAGCGATCCGCTGCGGTGAGGGGAAGGATGCGGAGCTGGCCCTGACCCCTGGGCACGGACACCGCGGGGCCTCCGAGAGAGAGAGAGAGAGGGGAAGGACGGGGAAGAGGCTCTCGGAGAATGTTCGGAGCCGTCCTGCTCAAGGAGGAAATTGGATTGCGCCCACTCGAGCACCTGGAGTGGAGCCGAGCTCATTCCCGGGAGCCGCCGGAATGGATCCGGGGGCTTGTAGGGCCCTTCAGTTCCCGGTAATGATCCCGCACCTGGGCCGCCTCCTCTCCAGCCCGGCCTTGGGCTTTGTTGTGCCCGGGGTTCGCAATTCCCATTTCTCCGCCGTTCCCGTGCCGGTTCCTCTCCCCCTCGGAGCTCACGGCCTTTCCAAGACAAAGGACATGGGGCACAATGCAGGGCAGATGGAGCAGCTGCGGCTCCTGCCTGAACGACGCCGTAATTAGTCCAGGTGCTAACGAGTCGACGCCCCCGCTCCGGAGAGGCCGAGCTCCTTCCAGTGCCGTTCCTCCATGGAAGTGCCTGTCCTGCCCAGGCCTGGCTTTTCCAGCTTTGTCCCCACCGGATTAAACCTTGTTGTTCTCCTCCTCGCAGGTGTCGGCACCAGGAATTACTACCGGAAGATCGGCTACGAGCTGGAAGGGCCCTACATGGTGAAAAGGCTGGAATGGTGATCCCGGAGATCCTCACCCCGCCCGCGGCTGGGAAGAACAGGAAGGAGACAGCGCTTATCCCGGGAATATCGCTTATCCTGGGAATATCRCTTATCCTGGGAATAAYGCWTATCCCGGGAACATCGCTTATCCCRGGAAYAWYGCTTATSCCAGGAATAWYGCTTATSCYRGGAATAWCRCKTATCCTGGGAATAAYRCKTATCCTGGGAACATCGCTTATCCCGGGAATAACATGTATCCTGGGAACATCGCTTATCCCGGGAATAACACTTATCCCGGGAATAACGCTTATCCCAGGAATAACGCTTATCCCGGGAATATCGCTTATCCTGGGAATAACACTTATCCCGGGAATAACGCTTATCCTGGGAATAACGTGTATCCCGGGAATAACACTTATCCTGGGAATAACRTGTATCCCAGGAATAACGCTTACCCTGGGAATAACGCTTACCCTGGGAATAATGCTTATCCCGGGAATAATGCTTATCCCGGGAACATCGCTTATCCCGGGAATAACGCTTATCCCGGGAATAACGCGTATCCCGGGAATAACGCGTATCCCGGGAATATTGTTTATCCCAGGAACATCATTTATCCCAGGAATAACGTTTATCCCAGGAACATTGCTTATCCCGGGAATAAAGCTTATCCCGGGAACAATGCTTATCCTGGGAATATCGCTTATCCTGGGAATAAAGCCCAGGGACTGCCAAGGACTTGCTTCTGCCAGGAGTTGGATTTGATGATCCCGGTGCTCCCTCCCAATTCCATGGTTTTATGAAATAGGGCATCTCCTCCGGGAAGAGCAGCCCTGGGATCATCCCGTTCCCCCCGGAGAGGTTGGGGCCGTTCCAGGTGTCTCGTCCCCTGCGTTAATCCTGCCTCRTCCTCGGGATGGGCTCCAATGGTTGCAGTTGAGGGATGAAAGTTCAGGATTTGGGGACCCTTCRGAGCGGCCTGGTGGGAAAAAACACAACTTCCAGCTTTTGTTGGTTCTACATGGAAATGGGGCGTGTTTTTCTGGACGTGAATAAATTCTGGGCTTATTTATTTACACYGGGCTCGGCTGCTTCTGTCCATCCCAAATTTGATTCTTTCCCAGGAGGAATCGGAAGCCRGGACCGTGCTGGAAGTAGGAATCGAGGTGAAAACTCCAATTGTCCCCCTGAGGTGACACAACCAGGGAGTGGCTGAGGCTGGAAGGGATCTCCGAGCTCTCCACTCCAGGCAGGTCCAGTTAGGTCGGGATGGAGATCCCCGAGTATCTCCAGGGGTGGTGTCCGTGCCCCCATCATCTCATCCCAGCGGGAAGCGGGGCTGCTCCGGCACCRCCTGCCCGTGGGGGGATCCCTCCTGGCGGTTCCCAACTCTCCATCCCGGGTTTTGGGGAGGGTTTGGTCCCTGYCTCTCCCAGCACGGAGGGGAAGGTGGATTCTGTAGATCCACAGGTTCTCCTCGTGGATCTTCTYGGAGATGGGGGTGAAGTTCCATCAGGAGACTTCCTTTTCTATCAGGAGACTTCCTTTCCCAATTTGGAAACTTCCTTTCCCAATTCTAATTGGAATTAATCCAATTAAAGCTTCTTAGCAGCACCTTCCTCACCCCTGCCCAGCCCGGGGCAGGTGGGTGTCCTTTGACATCCACGATTCCGGCGTTTCGGAAGCCGCATTCCAGGGCTGTGCCTGCTCGACGTCACCAAAGCAGCAGCGAGCGCCCGGAGCTCCGACCTTTTCCACCTTTTTTTTTTTTTTGATAGGATTTCAATCAAAAGCGGGGCTGAGATCCGGCGGGGACGGGGACATTTCGGGCATCACYGGAATAAATGACTCTGTCAGGAGCCTTCGGAAGCTTTGCCAGCGGCAAGGGCTCGGACACGTGTGGGTAACCGGGAAGAGGAGGAGGAGGAATTCCATGAGGAAGGCTCTCGGTGATCCGTGGCTGCTCTGGAGCGGTGCCAGAGACAGCAAAATATCCAGGGATAAAGTTGTGATGATCCAAGGAAAACTGGGAGGGAAAAACCCACACGGCCCCGTTGTCGGCACCCAAAGCCGAGCGTGGCCGGGTGGGGTTTAAAGCCGGACGTGGTCGAGTCTGGATTTACCGGAGCCGGGTTTTTTCCATCCCCTGGAAAAAGCTCAGCTGTCGACACCACGAGAGCAGAGGACGAGGGATGCAATTTCTGCACGGAATCGGGGAAATTTTCCGGAAAATTTGTTGTCCTGTCGCCGCTGACACAATTACGGATCGCGCTGACGTCGGAGCTGTGACAGCCCGGCCTGGGGGTTGGTTTTTTTTTTTCCCCCTCCGTGCGTCTGGGAGCTCGGCCCTCCGGCAAAAAACCAGGAAATATTGGATACATTCCGTGTTTTATTTTGTCTGGAGCCGCCGCGCTCGGAGCTGACCGGCAGCTTTATCACGGAGTGAAGCCGTTTGTCCTGGGGGTTTATTTTTAGCTTCCCATTCGCGAGCGAGCTCGTTCTGGGCTCGTTTCGTGCGGCGCCGGCTCGGCTGCTGCGAAGCTCTCCGGGCTTGTCCGCACAGGCTCGGGGATGTTTGGAAGTGGGATGGATTCGTTTGGATTCCCAGGCAACCGGAGTTGTTCCCGGTGTTCTGCGTGCTGGGATTGGGATAGGGAGAGCAGGGCTGGAAAAGCCTTTCCGTGAAAAAATTGGGGGGAATTTCCCATTTAAAGCTCCCCTGGGACAACTCGAGGCCTTTTCCTCATCCGGCACCGGAGCCACTCCCGAGGGATTTTCCACCGGTTCGTTCCAGGAGATTTTGGGTGATTATTGAGGGGTTTTTTTTTGCTCTGTGAGAACAATCATTCCTACTTTTAGGAATTCCTATCCGTAGGAATATCAGCCCGGAGCTGCTGAGAGCCAAATTCCAGCCCCTCCTTCAGCCAGGACCTCCCACAACCCTTCAAAACATCAGCAAAGCCAAGAAAACCCAATTTGTCCCKAAAAACCACGGGCTTGGCCAATCCCAACCCTCTGGAAGTGAAACCTGGAGCTGGGAAAGCCCCAAATTTCCATGGTAAAGGTTGGAATAGAGAAAAACGGGGAAAAAAAAAAAAAGGGTGAATTTCCCAGAAATTCCAAACAACGCCGGGCAGGCTCCCAGGCGAGGTCGGGAATCCGAGGAAGTGCAAGGTGGTGGGAATCTGATCTTCTCCCGAGGATCCATCCCCCCCGTTCTCCCGGTTGGAATTCTGGATTTCTCCCTCGCTGGGATTCTCCAGGATTCTCGCAGGAGCTGCTCCAGCTTTCCRTGCCATAAATCCTCACTCCGGGGGCCTGGGGAGGCCGCGGGAAAAGGGGAATTTTCACGGAGAGGAGGCGGAGCCAGGGAAGAGCCGGGTTTTAAATCCCAGAGAATTCCCGATGCAGCTCCTTCAGAGGAGTTYGGAATCGGCGCTTTGGGACAAGGAAATCCTTGGGATCGTCTCCAGCCCTTTTCCAAACGGGATAGAACGGATTGGGTGGTTTTAAACTCCTGCGGCCGCTTGGTTTTGAATTTTCCCTCTTTTTCTTTTCCCAGTTTTTTTTGGCATTGTGGGAAAATCGAGGCCTCCGGAGAAGCTGTGGCTGCCCCTGGATCCTTGGAAGTGTCCGAGGCCAGGCTGGAATTTGGGAGAGTTTTGGGATCGCTGGCGGGATGGTGGCTGCTTCCCTCCTTCCCACCGAAAAAATTCCGATAGAAAAACCCCAATTCAACGCTGAAAATGCGAATTAAACACCAAAAAACCCCAATTAAACGCCAAAAAACCCTAATTAAACGCCAAAAAACCAAATTAAACACCAAAAAAACCCCAATTAAATGCCAAAAAACTTAAACACCGAAAAATCTCCAATTAAAAAAACCCAATAAACACGAAAAAACCCGATTAAACACCAAAAAAACCCCAATTAAACACCAAAAAATTTTAATTAAGCACCTAAAAATCTCCAACAAAAAAAACCAATAAACACCAAAAGCCCCCAATTAAACGCCAAAAAAACTCCAATTAAACACCAAAAATACTCCCAATAAAAAAACCCCAATTAAACATCAAAAAACCCCAATTAAACACCAAAACAACCCAAATTAAACACAAAAAAATTTTAATTAAGCATCTAAAAATCTCCAATAAACAAAAAACAATAAACACCAAAAAACCAAATTAAACACCAAAAAACCCCCAATTAAACACCAAAACCCCCCAAGTAAACGCCAAAAAAACCCAATTAAACACCAAAAAAACTCCAATTAAACACCCAAAAAACTCCAATAAAAAAACCCCAATAAACACCAAAAAACCCCAATAAACACCCAAAAAACCCCAATAAACACCCAAAAAACGCCAATTAAACCCCAAAAATACTCCAATAAAATAACCCCAATAAACACCAAAAAAACCCAATTAAACACCAAAACTCCCCAATTAAACACAAAAAACCTGCAACAAAAAACTGCAATTAAACACCAAAATTTTAATTAAACACCAAAAAAACTCCAATTAAAAAAAAACCCAATTAAACACCAAAAAACCCCAATTAAACACCAAAAAAACCCCAATTAAACACCAAAAAAAACCCCAATTCAACACCAAAAAAACCCCCAATTAAACACCAAAATATTTTAATTAAACACCAAAATATTTTAATTAAACACCAAAAATATTTGAATTAACCCCCCTAGGACAAATTCCATGCCCAGGGAGATTCCAGGGTTAAAATCCCATTTCCGGGTGGTTTTTCCCGGGATTTTTTTTTTTGCCGTTCACGGGAAGAGCGGGGCCCCAAATCCGACGGAAAAGAAGGAATTGAGCAATTCCCGGATCCTCCGCCAGGAATTCCCTGGATAAGGAACAGAACCATCAAAACCACCAAAAAGTTGGGATAAAATCGATTTTTTGGGGGGGGATTTTTTGGGAATTCTCCGCTTCGAATTCCCGTCTGAATAAATAAGGGTCGTCCGTTGGAACGGAACCGGGTCGGAATTCCGGGAGCTTCCATGGATTCGGGTTGATGATTCCAAAGGAAGGAAGAGTCGGTYGGAATTCCCGAAGCTTCCGGATCCCGCCGGGAATACGATCCCTCGAAACGTTGGTTATCCCGTATCCGACATTCCCGGCGCTCGGGAATGCGGAAATTTAGGGAAAAGCCCAGGGAAGCAGGAGCTTCCCGTGGGAAAAATTCCAAGTTTTATCCATGTCCTGCTCTTGGAATTCATGGAAGAAACTCCATCGAGATGTTTTTAATTCCAGGATGGGTTTGGGTGGGATCCATGGAGCTCCGATCCCAATCCCATTCCAATCCCGATCCCAGCGTGATCCAAATCCATCCTGGGACACTGCCAGGGATCCAGGGATTCTCTGGGAATTCCAGYCCAGCCGGGAATTCCTTCCCAAGATCCCAGCCCGAGCTCCCCTTTCCCACTGGGAAGCCATTCCCTGCCTCCTGCCCCTCCAGCCTTTATCCCAAATTCCAGCTCTTCCCCAAATTCCAGCTCTCCTGGAGCCCCTCTGGGCTCGGGAAGCGGCTCCGAGGATTCCCTGGATCCTTCCCTGCTCCAGCCGGACATTCCCGGCTCTCCCAGCCTGSCATTGGATCCAGCCCCATCCTGACTCCTCTCTTGAGAAATTTTGGGAATGAGGGGTTTCCCTGGGAATCTCGGCACTCCAGGAAGGGTCTCCCTTCCCTTTTCCTCCCTTTTATATCCCCCAAATCCCAGAAAAATCCCTCGGGATGGATCCTGAGTGTCCTCGATCCCAGAATTCCAGACTGGTTTGGGTG